>OW240917.1:87201933-87262644 GCA_933207985.1 Pelobates cultripes | reverse complement strand
TTCTTCAGACCATTTACGAAAATCAATACCTTTCTTTGTCATGTTTGTGATAGTAACAAGTGGGGATAGAAGCTACAGTCCTAATATGACCATCCGATGTTCCGGGGACACTCTGCGGTTTTCCGTGAGGTAAGATGTGATCTAGCTTTTTCATCTATGACATTAGCAGTTGTCTGCTTAATTTCAGCCAAGGTAAGTCAAATAGGTTGTCCAAGGGAGCCACTATGCTATTTGAAAGACCTCTGGATTCATAGGCATTGGTGGTGTCCGCCCTCTTGAGAAGGCTTGTGCACCAGACTGCCCCAACCATTTTAGAGTCTAAAAAAAACAGTGTTCCTGCTATAACAAGCAGTATTGTTTTGTAAGAATTACTACTACTAAATATTCCAGCTAAAATATAAAAATTGTCATCAGTAGTTTCTGCAGAATTTAAAAATTCTATTACTGGAACAGATGTGATGCGTGACTAAACCCATGCAACTTGTAGAATCATTGCATGCTATATATATATAATTGAATTGTCAATTAATCATTGGCTTTAATTATATTATTATATATATAACTTTTAAATGCTCTTTAGTAATTATAATTATTTAGTTATTTCTATCTTGATGAGATATGTGAGAGTGACTAAAGAAAGGCAGTCAAGGAAGTAAAAACAGAGGAGGTTAGAAGGCAAATTTGCCAACGTACATCAATTTGCTGGGAGATTCATCACCAATACAGCAGCATTGGAACATGAGTCATGGGCAGGGAAACTTTTAAACCGTGTCAATTGTTCCATGTTATTTTAACTTATGATCAATATTATCTTCCTATTTTAACCGTGTGTAATGATTATTGCAGGATTATTTCTCAACACAAAAGGCAAACTAATTATTCTGCTTTTTTAAATTTTATATAATTTATTTTTCAGTTTAAATAATTGATATTTTCTAAATAAGCCTCTGATTCCAGTAATCTGTAATATGTGACAAATTTGACAATACTTTCAATTTCCAATCAATACATTTGTTCTAAATGTTAATCAGTCACCATGGAAAACTTTGAATTTGTCCTCTGGATTGCGCTTTTTTTTAACTTTCACCCAAAATAAAGCATTATACTTTATTATATATATGGCCCTAAAGCAAAAATATGTCACTGCCCTTGCCCTGTACCTACTTAGCTCTCTCATCCCTGGACCCCAAGGAAACCACCCTCATATTGCTAAACGGGAAGCGAACAACAGAATTGTCAATGTGTGAGTGTAGTAGTGTGTGTGTCAGTATATTTGTTTAGCTGTATGATTGTGTTCGTGTCTAGCAGTGTAATTTGTTTGTGTTTTTGTGTATAAAAGTGTATATAGCAAAGTGTATGAGTCCAGCAGTATGTGCTAATTTGTCACTGTGTGCCTTGGCAGTGTGCATTGGAGTGGTGTCTTGCAGTGTGCATTGGAGGGGTGCCTGGAAGTGTGCATTAGATTGGTGTCTGGCAGTGTGCATTTGAGTAGTGTCTGGCAGTGTCATTGGAGTGGTGCCTGGCCTTGTGCATTGAAGTGGTGTCTGGCAGTGTGCATTGTAGTGTTATGGACAAAATACTTGAATGGATAAAATGTCTATTTACTAATGTCTATTTATTCTGTGTATCTGTGTTCACTGTGTAAAACTGGCTGCTAGAGTAAAAGCTTCCCTTCCCCCTCTCTGTGTGTTAAATAACCATTTCCTCTGTAAACCCCTCTCATCTTGCTCCCCCTCCCATCGTGTAACCAAAATGGAGATTCCTGTGTTAAAGGAGCTGTTTTCCTTTACTAACCCTTCCCCCGCTTCCTTTGTTCAAATAGCGGCTCTCTCTAGAAACATACCACGTGTAATAAAATGGGGCTGGGATACAAAGAAATGTCATGTGAAGATGATGACATTACATCCTGTAGGGTGGGTTTAGACAAGACCCCTTAGACTGTCAACCAATTGTTGAATGTATACTTTATGTTAACTGTGACTCTGTACATGATGTATTCCTGCTTTAAAAGGGGCTCCCACCCCTTGGAATAAAGGCCATTCCCGAAGTCTTTCATAAACCTGCAATGTGTCTGGTGTGATTTACTTCTTGAAAGCATGCGCACAATCAATTTGGAAAGGAGTAGATAGACAAATAATCAAACAGTTTGATTTGATCCAAATCAGTAGTAGTGTCTGGCAGTGTCATTTGAGTGGTGCCTGGCAGTGTGTATCTGAGTGGTGTCTGCAGTGTGTATCTGAGTGGTGTCTGCAGTGTGCATTGGAGGGGTGTCTGACAGTGTGCATTGGAGGGGTGTCTGACAGTGTGCATTGGAGGGGTGCATTCCAGTGTGCATTGGAGTAGTGTCTGGCAGTATGCATTGGAGTTGTGCCTGGCAGTGTGCATTGGAGGGGTGTCTGGCAGTGTAGATTGGAGGGGTGTCTGGCAGTGTAGATTGAAGGGATGCCTGGCAGTGTGCATTAGAGTGGTACCTGGCAGTGTGCATTGAAGGGATTTCTGGCAGTATACGTTGGAGTGATGCCTGGCAGTGTGCATTTCATTGTGCCTGGCAGTGTGCATTGAATGGATGCCTGGCAGTGTGCCACACAAAACCACAAATTGTATACAAACTTACAAAGCAGCTTCAGCAAACATACACAACACAAGCAGCATACAGCAACATACATACAAGTTCATTAAAATGTAAAAAATAGCATGACTGGCATGCCAAGAAATGTTTCTGAGCTTTTTTCTGAGCAAGTTCAGTGCTGCTAAAAGGTTGTGTGCATCTGCCCTACCGTATGGAAACTTGTTTTTGTAGCTTCCTAACACAAAGGGAATGGTCAATCAATTATTTTCCAAGAGCAGAACAAAATTCCATTCACAGGTCTTTGATAAAAGTCAGAAAAAATAGAAGTCTTTGAAAAGAAAGTGTACAGGGAAAAAAAGCCTAAAATTGTTTAACAACCCCAAATAAGAAAAAATAAATGTAAATTTGGTACTTACAAGACAGATGCTATAGAAAGTACAAGAATATCACAAGAATATAGTACGTCTAGGCGTACTATAAATCACATACACCATGCAGTTCACCATCTATTTTTATTCTGAAATGAACCTGGATTGAAACTCCAATGCCGGTTCAAAGCTGCAGTCCTGTATCTGTCTGATTTGTGGTGCATCCATTATCAAGTTTCACCAATCTTACACATTTTGTGACCATGCACTCATTTCACCAAGAGATACGTGTACATGTATTTTTTCTATATACACAGAATTTTTTTTATATAGGATTGATATTGCAGTGGTGAACAGAACACGTTGCTGAAAGAGATAAAGCAATACAGTGGTAACATATACTTGTCTGCGTTCCACTGCAGGAATCTCCTTCTTCAGAGAAACTACAATCTTGTATGTGTATAAAATGTACAAGGAGCAAATGCATCAAGGGATGGAAAGAGCCAACAGCAGAACCAATTATCTAAAACGTTTTCCAGATTAATTTATCCTCCCACCTTTAATTCATTGCAGTTCAGGCAACAGGGAGAAGAGGGCACAATCAGGCACATGCTTACCTGAGTATGCCCACAGCCTAGCGACATAATATATCTCACCTATAAATAAATGATAAATTACTATTTTTCTCCAGGACAGTGTGGCAGTGGCACACACGTCGGCACTTGCATTTTATAAATAATTATACAGCTGTCAGTCACCGTAAGGTCAGCATTGTGAAGCAGAAATGTGAGACAAGTGTAAATATAAATTCATGTAAATTAATAGTAATTGTAGGCACAGTGCTGAAGTAAGACAAGCAAAACTCTGGTAAATAATATTAAACAAGGTAAATAAAGGGTGTTGATTCAACTGGAAATGACTTACTCACACACACCAGAAATTAGTTGAATTATATATGAAGGTAGACATATTCTGCTGTTTTGTATTGTTCGCACACTGAATGTATGTAAATACTGATTCAGTAAAGCTAGTTGTCTGGAGTAAAGTGCTATGGATAGCTATTCTCAGTCCTTTGTGTCTCATTTTTCTTGCTCATGAGATGTGAATATTGTCCACACTTTGTAGTTTGGGCTGGTTAGTCTATGATATCTATTCAATTTTCTATATATCGTTGTCCACGAGTTAAACCTCCTATGTATGTTATTTTGATCAAGTTATTTTCACACTTAGGTGGTTAGACAATAATTGCAATTTTGCTATGCATCTGTATCGATCCAGCGTATGCATGTATGAGGCCAGTAACCAGAGAAGCATATCAGCTGTTGATCGATGTGTAGATTGATGGATGGATAAATGCATGGATAGACATGCAGACAGATGGGATTTATAGTTAGAAAGCCAGCAAAATTCCTCATAGTTGGAGGTTCTATCGGAAACTAAAGGGACACTCCTACACCTAAAAACAACTTCAGCTATGGTGGAAACAGAACGAGAAAATAAACGGAGAGGATCTGAAAAATCGGGGACAGCTTTCTAGCACTATAATCATTGCAAAAACTGGTAGTTACTATGCTTTTTGTACAGTCTTATGTGTGTCTAGTGAATCAGGAAGACAGTGTTTTCTAAGAAATTTTTAAAATAATTTCTGCTCTTCTATAGTACAATGGAGGAGGAAGTCAACTCATGGTACACTATTCAGGTCCAGCATATAAGAATGGATGCGGGGTGTGTAAAGCCTCCAAATCCCTTAAAACTAGTGGCTATACCCTCTTTGGGGCTACAGCATAGCATGGAATAGTTAGGAGCCATCCTCTGTTCTTGGGGCTATTACAAATTATCTACATCAGTAACCAGTTATCTAACAGATTTCATTGTACTACTGAAAAAGCATACCCACTTTCATAGATCAGAGATTCTGGCAACTAGAATATGTCCATTATATGTTTTATATTCTCATATTGAGCACGTATAACATATGCTATCATTCTATCTAGTTCAGGTCCATTTTTGTCTGAAATAAATAATTCAAAGTCAGTTTGTGAGCCATAATATATGAATGTTAAAGGCACTGATGACTTACTTTGTAAAGAAAATAAATGTATGGAAGGATACATTATGCTCTAGAACACTGTGTATCATAGGTACTTTGATAAGAGTGGTAATGTATTCTTTTAGCAACTATAAACTGAATGCATCAATTGCTATGAGTTATTTGTAATACACACATAACACTGTGATATGGCCATAAAAAAATGTGGCTATTATATAGAGTGAGGCATTTTCCATTGTGAAATACATTTTTAACACTAGATGAAGGTTTAAATATCACCCATAATTTCAAAGTAATGGAAAGAAAATGTTTGTTATAATAATAATTATTATTATTACTATTATTATACAATGATCAGCCACAAAAGGTCCCCCATGTGCTGCCAAAACAGGTCTAATGCATTAAGGCATGTGTCCTGCGGTATCAGGTACCAAGACATTAGCAGCAGACCATTTAAGTCCTGCAAGTTATAAGGTGGGGACTTCATGGATTGGATTTATTGTTCCAGCACATACCACAGATGCTCAATTGGGTTGAGAACTGGGGAATTTGGAGGCCAAGGCAATACCTTGAGCTCATTGTCATGTTCCTCAAACCATTCATGAACAATTTTTGCAGTGCAGCAGGGTGCATTATCTTGCTAAAAGACGACACTGCCATCAGTAACATCCACACGAATGCCAGGACCCAAGATTTCTCAGCAGAATATTGCAAAGAGCATAACACTGCCTCTGTTGGCCAGCCTTCTTCCTATAGTGCATCTTGCTGCCATCTTTTCCCTAGGTAAATGATACACATGCACCCGACTATTCACCTGATCTAAAAGAAAAGGTGAATCATCAGGCCAGGCAACCTTCTTCCATTGCTCCATGTTCCTGTTCTGATGATCATATCCCCATTGAAGGTGCTTTCGCGGGGGACAAGGGTCTATATCTAAGTTATTCAAGAATTTCATGTCAATGGAATAGATTAGATGTAGAAGAGTAGACCTCACACCAAGCTTTGCAGAGACTATGAACACTTGACACTGCAAGGTGAGAACTGTTTAGGACCATTCCAGATAGATTACCTTCTCTCGCTATGTATTGTCTGCCAAATCTGCGAGAGCTGACTAGGACCCAGATTGAATGCAGTAGAAGAATAGATATGCTGCTTATGTCCTGCCGAACAGCTCTTTAATTACGGTGTTTGTATATTTTAAATCCAAATATAAAAGCAAAGAATAAAAAGCCCTTAACAGAAGAGTTCTTCTACTTCTAATGGTGTTTATACAACTCAGAAGACATTACTTTTGTTATATTACTTGCCAGTTAACAGTGATTAATAATTACTAACAAAGACCAAGATTTAATATATTTGGATACATCTTTGAAATGATTTCATATTTTTGGATACACGGTTAAAATTATTAAATATTTAGATTTTTTTTATATATATATAATAATATATATTTTTTTATATAATTTATTTTTGTTGATATTTTTATATTTTTAACAAAAATAATAAATCTTTTCTAACAATATTACAAACATTAAATTGAGGCCAAAATGTTAATATGTTTCATAATCACTTATTTAATGTACATTTAATTATGTAACAATCTATATTAAGTTTACATGAAAAAAAATGTAGCTCAATATGATGGTTTTCTTGGATTAACTGCTGTTTCCATAAGTTTATCACTTAATTTCCTTTAAATATTCTAGCCATACATCATTTAACTTTTCATTAGAAAAGTATATATTGAAAATAAATGACCTAATATAAGTGTGAGTGGAATCTGCCTTCAAAATGTGTTAATTGCACAGTACATTTAAATGATTTAATTAGCAAACAAACAAATCACAATATGATGATTTTTTTTTTTAAACCCTATCATTTATGTGTTTTTTTCATACAATACCTTTGACAAATAATAATTTTCTAAAGCATGTATGTTTCATTCCAAAGTTATGATTGAATCTTGGGCAGCTATTCATCACCATGTTACTTTATCTCTGGAGGGTTTAAGATCAGTTAAACATAACAGAGGATTTTTACTAAGTAGTGTTATTACATGAATCTTAGATGTGTGCTTTTTGTGTCATTTGTTTACTTCTTGTTTGTTTAAAAAAAATAGACCTGCAAACATTACAAAATGAAATTTAGTTCATAAAGCCTTGTTTATATTTGCAAAACAATTGAAGATTATGTTAGCTTTAGAGTACTAATAATCTTAATTTTAATAATGACAGGAGGCGAGTGTAACGGACCGTTTTGCACACAAGGGGTAAAAACCGTTTAGGCGATCGGCCCCCTTTCCAGAGATACAGGCACAGCTACTGCAGAACACCAAACTCCCGGACTGGATACAAAATAGCACTCCAACTCCCGAACTGGAACCTCCCAAATAGCTGCTAGCAGACGAACAGGAAAAGCAGACTATCAGCTTACACTCCTGGCAATCAGTCTCTAACAGCATACAGTGAATCCCCCCAAGAACGAGACAAGGCTCCGTGTTGAGGGTCAAGCAGTGGTCCAGTCATTCGTACGGTTGTTCGGTAGATTGAAACTACCGAACAACCGGCAGAAAAGCACGAATACAGCTTTTCTGCATGCAAAAATAAAGTCTTTTAAAAGGGGGCCATAGTCCAAAGGCAGCAGGTGAGCAACCAGGCTTCTCCAATGCAATGTGGCGAGATTGGTCTCATCACAGCGAGTATTTTGCCAATCACAATGCAGTATAGGATATAAGAGGCGTGTCATATTACATCATTTCCTCTTAACTAATGTGACATCACAAGTCCATAATACAGGATAACCATAGAAATAACATGTATAACTTGAACAGAAAACAGGTAGAGATCCAAACTAGGACGTCTTGAGTTCAAACGATAATCTTCAATGACGTAATGATGATGAAACCTTGAACGGAGTCTTTAATAGTCCCTTGTGGTTTCCAATTAAGCTGAAAAGAGAATATAAAGGTATAAGATTCCAAAAGTGGTTGTGTAAAAGCAATGAATATCTATCCCTTAAGATTAATTAATAGAACAATAACGTCCTCCCGTCTAACGGAACTAAACAGCCCACCCACATTGAATATATACATTAATTCCTTGATGGGCAAAAGTTAGACACTAATACAGTAATAGAAGAAACAAATGTTCTTAGATACATATGAAAAACAGAGGGAGGGAAGAACAAAAGAGAGTTGGAAGGGAAAATACTCGCCTCCTATCATTATTAAAATTAAGATTATTAGTACACTAAAGCTAACATAATCTTCAATTTTACCACATGACAGGAGGCTTCGTATTTTGCAATTTCAACGCTGAGACCGTAGAGCAAAAGCTGGATTAGATAGAGGACAGAAGTAGAACGTCCTAGAGGTGGATTCTCTAGTCCAGTCCGCCGCTCGCAAGATATCTGAAAGGGAGGTACCTTCATCATAAGCGGAAGAGGCCGTGGTCCTGTGAACAGAGTGTGCTCCAAAAGCTTGGTCAATCCCGGCAAGGGCTAGTAGCCATCTAACCCACCTGGCCAACGTGGTGACCGAGACTGGACCGTAGGGGCAGACGTAAGAGATGAGAAGTTGACGATTGGAAGTAGGCTGCAACGTCACGGTAGCTTCCACGTATTGATGGAGAGTAGTGACCATGCAGAGCTGAGGGTCTAAGGGAAAAAAGGGGAAGAAGACCGAGGAAGAGTCGGACTTTGTGCTTCATGAGACCTTACACTCACTGGGCAAAAGGTAAATGCGTCGGCGTGGAAAGCGCGTACGTCAGACACCTGTCGAAAGGAGACCAGGAAGAGCAGTAAGGTGAATTTCGCCGTAAGCTGGCGGAGTGATCATTTCTCGTTAGGAGGCCAGTCCCGTAAAAACTGTAAGAGAATGCCAACGTCCCAAAGTCTTGAGTATTTGGGTCCCAGGGGGCACCGAAGGCGCATACCGTGGGGGAGTCTACAGATGAGCGGGTCCTGACCAACAGGTGTCCCCTGAGCTGGAGTATGGGCTGCTGAAATGGCTGAACGTATCACATTGATGGACCGGTATGATTTTCCGGCTGTAAATAGGGAGGTGAGGAAATTCATGATGGAGGGAATAGGTGCAGTAAAGGGATTGAGATCCTGTACCAGACACCAATTTGTCCAGCAGTGCCATGCTGATAAGTAGCACCTCCTTGTTCCTGGTGCCCATGAGTCCCATAGGAGAGCCCTAGTTTCCTGCGATAAGTCCTCGGTTCGCCAGGAACCCCGGAAAGAGTCCAAGCCACCAGAGGAAGCCGTTCCTCCCTGACCAGCGGGTGGGGTAGTCCCATCGGGTTCCTGAAGATGGTCAGAGTATCTGGTAGGAGGAGGGGATCCCTGTTCGACAGTTCCAGAAGGTCTGTGAACCATGGTTGGCTCTTCCATAGTGGCGTGATGAGGGTCAGCATCACCCTCTGTATGTGGATCAGGTGAAGGACTCTCGTAATCATTGAGAACGGTGGAAATGCGTAAGCTTCGCATTGTGGCCATTGTTGCAGAACGGCGTCCGTTGCTAGGCTCTCCGGGTCTGGGAGCCAGCTGAAGAAGTCCTTCGTCTGTCGGTTGTCGCGGGAAGCGAATAAATCTAGGGAGAAGGGATCCCTCTGCGCATCCAGTATCGTGAAAATATGAGGATCTAGTTGCCAGTCGCTGGCGTCTCGCCAGTGGCGTGAGTACCAATCTGCTGACATGTTGTATTCTCCTGGTAGATTTTCTGCTAGCAGCGTGATGTTGCATGGTAGGCAATAATCGAAGATCTCCTTCGTGAGTTCTACTAGTGCTTGGGAACGTGTGCCTCCGAGGCGGTTGATGTATCTTACTGCTGAGACATTGTCCATCCGGAGCAAGATGCAGCAGTTGGATCGTTCCTTCGCCAGGCTGTGTATGGCGAACGATCCTGCCAGGAGCTCCAGGCAGTTGATTATATCGAGAGTTCTTGGGAGGTCCATACTCCTCCCGTGTAGGAGGTTCCGTCTGTTGCTTCCCAGCCTGAGCTGGTCGTATGTTGGGTTTCTGCGAATTTGGCCTTGAGGCTTGCATGGCCCTGTAATGCAGGGGTGCAGGAAAAATGGCCTGGATAGATGATGAGAGAAGGCCCATGATCAGTAAATAACAAGAAAAAGGAAACTCAAAAGGCTGGAAAGTGGGAGGGGAGGAAAAGACACTCCCGTATCCCACTGCCGAGCCTCCAGAGTATAGAGGTCACCTGGACTGGTAAAAGGGGGTAACCCTGGAAATTGTAGAAAAAGGAAGAAAAAAAACCCAAAAAGGGATGTCTTATATAAAGACCGCCCAGAGGGTAAATACCCAGTCCAATCTCAACAGTAGTGTAGTTGCCAAAAAATAAAAAAGCCTTTATTGAAATCTATTAAAAACCTGGGTAATCAGTGATGGACAGAATAATATAGGGAGAAATATGTATGGTAGGAACAAGGCTAATCAAGAGCCAACCCTCACAAGAAGCGGAGAGGGGATAGAAGGCAATATGTACCCCCATACATAACTCAGGTAACAAAGCAGTAGGAAAGAACAGGGAAAGGGAGAAACACACACTCCCAACCAAACAGTAGTGCTATGCTAATACCCTATCTCCTATAAAACAGCGCTTTGTTTGGTTGGGAGTGTGTGTTTCTCCCTTTCCCTGTTCTTTCCTACTGCTTTGTTACCTGAGTTATGTATGGGGGTACATATTGCCTTCTATCCCCTCTCCGTTTCTTGTGAGGGTTGGCTCTTGATTAGCCTTGTTCCTACCATACATATTTCTCCCTATATTATTCTGTCCATCACTGATTACCCAGGTTTTTTAATAGATTTCAATAAAGGATTTTTTATTTTTTGGCAACTACACTACTGTTGAGATTGCCCATGATCAGTAGTTGCAGGGGTATGGATGCCAGTTGAAGGATTTTCCGAATTTCTCTGCGGATGGCAGCAATCTTTGTGACCGGAAGGCGTAGAGTGCATGATGTGGAGTCTATTTCGAATCCGAGGAATTGGACCGACTGAGCCGGGATCACTGAAGACTTGGGGTGGTTGATAACGAAGCCTAGTGACTCGAGTAGGTGTACCGTGTAGTTTGTGTGCATCCTTAGGGTCCCTACATCCTCGTCGAAGATCAAAATGTTGTCGAGGTAAATGATGCATCTTATGCCGTGGGCCCTGGGTTTCGCCATTACTGTCTTCATCATCTTGGTGAAACAACACGGGGCCGAACTGAGGCCGAACGAGAGGCAGGTGAATTGCCAAGGTGTCCCGTGCCAGTAGAAGTGGAGATAGGAGCGGCTCCTTTCGTGCACCAGGATGGTAAGGTACGCGTCCTTGAGGTCTAGAAGTGTGAACCAGTCGTTGTCTCAAAGCAGATCCCGGAGAAGGTGGATACCCTCCATTTTGAAATGGCGGTACACCACGTGGGAATTGAGCTCCCTGAGGTTGATGACGGGGTTTTCTTCCTGACCAGGAAGATATTGCTGTGACCTGGTTGTGCGGGGGCTGGATGGCCAGAAGCGGCTGGTGGCACGGCCCCTCTGCCGACCAGCTCTCCCAAAAACACCTCGAGTGCTAGGGCCGCGTAATACTTTCCGCATTGATGTTTACGCCTTGTTGAGGGACGTAAAAATATTGACCCTCTTATTTAGCTCAGTAAGGAAGGCCTCTCCAAACTGCTTGCCCTGTGCCAATAGGCCCAATTCCTTATCCCCCAGTTCTACAAGTTTGTCATCAATACAGTAAAGTGCTGCTCGGCGCCTCTCTGAAGAGAGGGCTACGTTAGTGTTCCCGAAGAAGCAGAAGCACATCTGTGCCCACTCACGGGTATCTTGTGCCCACTCACGCACCATATCTGGGGTAAAGTCGTCAGCCCTCTCATAGACGTCATCCACCATGTCCATGATTCTTGCTAGTGGCCCGACGGCATCTAGCAGTTTGTCTTGGGCTCCTTTAAAGCCGCATTCTACACCCTTGTGTGGGTCCCAACCCCCACGGGACATGAATGTCGTCATGAGAGGATCCAATTCGGGGGTATGCGCCACCTTGTCTGGTAGGATCGGGCGATGGCATTCTGACCTCATACGTATCCTCACTTCCCTGTCCAGAGACTTCCGGAGCCAGAAGTGCATGAATCTGGCCAGGTGTTCAGGTGGTGTCCACTCTTCCAGACGGGGATGGCGAATGTTCCTGGGATGAAACATTCGGAGTTGTTTGGATTATCTCTGTACCCTCTTGTGGGTTATCCATGGTCATGGCCGTGGAGTCCTGGGGCTCGCCCAGGGTCTGTTCCCTTACGAGATAAGGGTCAGAGTTGGCAGCTGATTTCCAATCGGATTCCTCCTGGTCGGAGACTGCCGCCTGCCATTCGTCAAGCACGGCAAGTGCATGTGTTGGCCCTGTGTCTTCCTCCCCAGAGGAAGCCTGAGCAGGTCCATGGGCCGAAAGGCTTGTGGCTCTTCTGCGATTAGCAGGGGCCTTTCCTTTAGACTTATGTGGTCTAATGGCCTCGCCTTTCCAGTGGTGTTTAGGAAGGTGGGAGTGTTCTCTGGAAGAATCGGAGTCCTCAGAATCCGCCCCATAATGAGCCCGCTTAGGGATGGGCTTAGGTGCGTCCTGCAGAGCCGGGCGTTCGTGCAGAAATAGCCGAACGCGAGCGCCAATAAATAGTGTGTGCGGGCGTTCGACCGCACGAATAGATGAACGCGAGCGCCTAATACAAGGTGTTTGCGGGGAAATTGCCAAACAATAAGCGTTCGGCAAAACAAAATGTGCCTTCGAGAATGAATGGTAAGATTAATGCTGTTCGTGAAGCGAACCAAAGAGAGGTCTGGCTCTGGGGAGGTGTGGAGAAAATGGCGAGAATGCCGGTAAGTTTACCTGGAAACCGGGTAGGGGAAATTAAAACTGAATGGTCCCAGAGCCAGGGGGGGAGTCCCTGAAGTGAGGGAAAGGTGGAAAGAGCCCAGAAACAGAGGGGGTTAGCCTCAGAGAAATGGAGGTCACTAGAGTAACAGGGTAAATACAAGCTAGGTAGTAAGAGAATATGATACAAGCTAGAAAATATGATATCAATCACTGTAGGTAAGAAGTATAAAGGACAGAGAGGATAAATCAAAATCTGTACTTATCTTGTGATGGAGCAGCAAAGAAAGAGGAAATGATGTAATATGACATGCCTCTCATATCCTATACTGCATTGTGATTGGTTCTCAGTTTTCACTCTTTTCTTTGCTGCTATGGCAGTTAGTAAAGAAAGATTATGCAAAATATGAAGCCTCCTGTCATGTGGTAAAATTAAGATTAATCACTTAAATCCGAATGGGAATGGCCCATACAGATTGGGAAAACCATTTAGTACAGTGTAGGGTCATAGTGCTTGAGCAGTGCTCCTGCATGATCTGTTTAAGAGGAAAGGCCATCAGGCCGCCTGAAAACCCCATTTAGGGTCAGGTCCACCTCTTTGCCAGATGGATCTGCCTACACTTTTAAAAAAACATGGTATAGGGCTCATATGAAATAAATAAGAAATAGTGAAATTATAGTTGAGCCACTAAATGCCAAGAATTCCAAAATTGCTCTAGCCCTTAGTGGTACAAACAAAATTATCGTCAGACATTAAAGGGTTAAATACATTTAGTTCTGTCCCATAGCCTTGCGTAGGTGCTGAATTTAGTAGTATGTTTGTGATTTTAATCAGCACTAAGGTGCTGCTGCAGGTGGCACTGAAGGTCAATTCACATGATAATTTTGTCACCTAGTTCGTCTCCTAGAGGCAATGTGAAATCACTCCCACTGTGTCTCATTATGTAGCCTTAACAGATAAAAATATATATTTTGCTTTGCACTGTGTTAAGGTGTAATGTGCAGATATAATAGCATGATTAGCCTATGCTTGAAATATATTTCGGAGTATGACTGTTTTTGTGTTTGCCAGAATTATTGCGATACATAAGAAATGTTTTACAGACCTTTCAAACTTTCTACAGACAGGGCCTTAAGCAATAAAATAAAGAGCAATAGATGTATTATGAGACATCTAGAATTGTCAAAGTCATTATGTTTAAAAGATAAATCCCTCTATCTTACATGTCTCGAGGAAATGTAAATCATATAAGCAATGACCATGTAACAAAGGAGTCAAGGGCTTAATCCTATCAGCACAACATATTATGGAAAGCCACGCATAAAAAAGGGTTTATAGTGATCTTGAAATGTTTTCTTTTTGTGTTAGTTATTAGGTTATTTATGCTTTTCCCCGTGCTTTAACCCTCTCAATGCTATAAAGGAATCATACTTCATATAATATTGATTCTGTAATCCTTTGGTATTACAAAAGAATGCTTATCAGCAGAATTGCATACTCAATTTTATATCTATTAACTCCTTTATACTGAAAGTATGACATATAATGCAATACACTTTAACTAGGAAAACAAAATGGTTCTATGAGTGTATATAACAAAGGAAACCCAAAGCACAATATGCATGGCTAATACAGTTTCTCTTATATGGTTTCATACGTCACAGAGCGCATAGAAAATAAGAGAAATATCCACTGCTTTCTGAATAGGATCCGGTATGACAATTGTAAATAATTCTGTAGCTGTTCCAGTAGTTTAGATTAGGGTAGATTTATTTTGATCTAAATCATTACATTTTTAGAATGGTCAAACACTAATAGAATAATTAAAATAGAAGCTTTCAAATATGTTGTATAGCTGGTGATAGTAGGTTATATTTTTAAACATTACCTAGGGTGCTACCGGTCTACTAAATAATTTACCTGTTGTTGACTATAAGTCTATCTATCTATCCATCTATCTACAGTTGCAAGAAAAAGTATGTGAACCCTTTGGAATGATATGGATTTCTGCACAAATTGGTCATAAAATGTGATCTTGATCATCATCTAAGTCACAACAATAGACAATCACAGTCTGCTTAAACTAATAACACACAAAAAATGAAATATTGTCAAGTTTTTATTGAACACACCATGTAAACATTCACAGTGCAGGTGGAAAAAGTATGTGAACCCTTGGATTTAATAACTGGTTGAACCTCCTTTGGCAGCAATAACTTCAACCAAACGTTACCTGTAGTTGCAGATCAGACGTGCACAACGGTCAGGAGTAATTCTTGACCGTTTCAGTTCAGCAATACTCTTGGGATGTCAGGTGTGAATCGCTTTCTTGAGGTCATGCCACAGCATCTCAATCGGGTTGAGGTCAGGACTCTGACTAGGCCACTTCAGAAGGCGTATTTTCTTCTGTTTAAGCCATTCTGTTGTTGATTTACTTCAATGCTTTGGGTCATTGTCCTGTTGCAACACCCATCTTCTGTTGAGCTTCAGCTGGTAGACAGATGGCCTTAAGTTCTCCTGCAAAATGTCTTGATAAACTTGGGAATTCATTTTTCCTTCGATGATAGCAATCCATCCAGGCCCTGACACAGCAAAGCAGCCCCAAACCATGATGTCCCCACCACCAGACTTCACAGTTGGGATGAGGTTTTGATGTTGGTGTGCTGTGCCTTTTTTTCGCCACACATAGTGTTGTGTGTTTCTTCCAAACAACTCAACTTTGGTTTATCTGTCCACAGAATATTTTGCCAGTACTGCTGTGGAACATCCAGGTGCTCTTGTGCAAACTGTAAACGTTCAGCAATGTTTTGTTTGGACAGCAGTGGCTTCCTCTGTGATATCCTCCCATGAAATCCATTCTTGTTTAGTGTTTTACGTATTGTAGATTCACTAACAGGGATGTTAGCATTTGCCAGTGACTTTTGTAAGTCTTAAGCTGACACTCTAGGATTCTTCTTCACCTCATTGAGCAGTCTGCGCTGTGCTCTTGCAGTCATTTTTACAGGACGGCCACTCCTAGGGAGAGTAGCAGCAGTGCTGAACTTTCTCCATTTAAAGACAATTTGTCTTACCGTGGACTGATGAACAGCAAGGCTTTTGGAAATACTTTTATAACCCTTTCCAGCTTTATGCAAGTCAACAATTCTTGATCATAGGTTTTCTGAGAGCTCTTTTTTTGCGAGGCATCATTCACATCAGGCAATGCTTCTTGTGAAAAGCAAACTCAGAACTGGTGTGTGTTTTTTATAGGGCAGCTGTAACCAACACCTCCAATCTCATCTCATTGATTGGACTCCAGTTGGCTGGCATCTCACTCCAATTAGCTCTTGGAGATGTCATTAGTCTAGGGGTTCACATACTTTTTCCACCTGCACTGTGAATGTTTACATGGTGTGTTCAATAAAAACATGGCAACATTTCATTATTTGTGTGTTATTAGTTTAAGCAGACTGTGATTGTCTATTGTTGTGACTTAGATGATGATGATCAGATCACATTTAATGACCAATTTGTGCAGAAATCCATATCATTCCAAAGGGTTCACATACTTTTTCTTGCAACTGTATATGTCTGTCTATCTATCTATCTATATATATATATATATATATATATATATATATATATATATATATATTTGTCTGTCTATCTATCTATTTATCTGTCTGTCTATCTAGCTAATCTATGTATGTATGTATGTATGAGTGTATCTATCTATCTCTCTCTATATATTTATCTGTCTGTCTATCTAGCTAATATATGTATGTATGTATGAATGTACCTGTCTGTCTATCTATCACTCTATCTATCTATGTATTATCTAGCTGTCTATCTAATCTATCTATGTATCTATCTATCTATCTATCTATCTATTTGTCTGTCTATCTATCTATCCAGTCTGTCTGCCAGTTTGTATGTCTGTCTGTCTACCATCTATCGTCTACTTATTGAACTAGTTTTTAGTTTTGGTTTCGCTGTCTGAGTTTCCTTAGTCATAGCTTCAGTTCTTATATTGAAATAACCATTTACTCAGATCAATATCCCTCATCCAAAATATTTTTCATTCTTAATATCCCTAAACATCCAATCACTATCACAGCTATTTTCAATGATCCACTTATAATTAGAATTGTGCCCACTACCTCTTCCATATGTAATATGAAGGTTAGCCTGGAATATCTCCCCTATAATAAATACATGTAATTGTTCAAATGGAGAATATCAAAATGTCTTAACCAAATCTTTTTTAGTGAATCCACAAGAACTAGAAAAAGGCCTACATATACCATATAGGTTACCATACAGTTACCATATAGGTTCACATTTTTGTGCTGTAAAGAACAGCTTATTCAGCAGTGATTAAAAAGTGCTAAATTCCTTGCATGAGACACAAACCATTACTTTTGACTTGTCACTTTGACAATTACATTTGACCTGAAAAATAAATAACTCAATGTCACCACAATAATGATATAATCTATTACCGCTGGGTTCATCATGCTTTACCATATATTGCCCTATCATATCCTGGTCCATCCTTATTTTATCTCTTTCGTATTTCAGCATTTCATGTTATTTCATCCATGTCACTCCAGCATGACATATGACTTCAATAAACAACTCATATATACGACTCGCGGAGACAAACGCATTCATTGGAGAATCAGATTATCATTATGACAACTGGTGTCCCCGGAGAGAGCCCAATGGGTGACATTGCACTCCTTGCTGATCTCAATCCTCACAATTTCCTTCAATTTTAATAAAAATATTAGGCCTAGTATTTGTATTTGTGAAAGCAATGCTTTCATTAAATCACAGTGCCATGCCCTGTTCCCAAGCAACTACATATTTGGCAGGCGTTCTTAAAGGTGAATTCCGTTAGTCGAGGTTAAAATAACCTTTTCTAATAAAATTCTTCCTGCTTATCTATCTTGTCATTTCTAGTGGATTGATTGATATATGAATAAAATCTAAGCTTCAAATTTAACCCCTAAGTGAGCATTATAAATAGAAGAATGATTTGATCATTCCATAAAATAAACTCAGTACAAAAATAATTCTTGTGTGTGTGTGTGTGATTTTTAATGTTTTACATGTGTATTTCAATATTTAACACACCTGTTACTTGTTACCCAGAGATACAGGTTGTGCTGAGACAGGAGCAAGATAAGACAGGTGCAGTACACAGCCACCTTAATTCATAAGGCAGCAGCTACTATGGTATTACAGGGCTGGAGTCAAAAACAGCTGCTCTCAAAATATGCTTTTAAACAAACAGGGCCTTATGTACCCTCAAAGAGGGTTGAGCAGTTACTTTATACCTCACTAGGTTCCTGCTACCTTTCAGCAAACCCCGCCTTCATCCTGTGATTAGCTACTGGCACATACCTATTTAACTGTGTGTCCTTGGGACCTAGCTCATTGCAATCATTACTGGTCCTGTAACCTCATTCACAGTTTAATCTCAGCAGTGCACACAAACACCAACCTACACAGCCACCAGTCTCTCATGCACTTCATGGTCACATACACTCATATAGTCACACACACGTAGTTACATATACATCCTTCCTCCCACATATACCCACTTTAAAACACATCCCACTAACGAATAATCCTACAACTTCATGTCCAGTCAGGGCCACCATCAGCGGGTGACAACCATAATGGTTGTCACGGGCCCGGTGGTCCTGGGGGGCCCGGACAGCTTTGGCAGTCCAGGGCCCCAAAATTACTCTCTGCACCTATATATAGCGATGATCGCTATATATAGGTGCAGCCGCTGGCCCCCGGCTCCCTATACTTGCAGAGGGGGCCCAGCAGACTGCAGCTGTACTTTACAGCATTTACCTCGCTTTAACTCCCGCGAGATGTGCGGCCGTTAGAGCATTGCCATATTCAAATACTATACTATGCTCTAGACTGTTGTTAATACAACCACTTATGGTAGCTGTTCACCAGCAAGGTTGTCAATGAGTATACTGTATATGTATATATATAATTTACGTGTGTGAGTCATTGAGTATATATATGTATATAGTGTCAACAATTCTGTTGCCCATAATACCCACATAACCCTGCCTCACCCATTTCACATTCTTATATAGCCCAATATTTTATTTTATTTTTTAAAAACCTGGAAAAAGGAAAATTCCACGCGAGCCCAATAAGGGCTACATACAGACTGAGCATTCAAAGTAGGGAAGGCCTTTATAAAGATGATTAGATTGCTATGATAACATATGTTATATTTACTATCGGCCTATAAACCCTACAAATCAATACTGAGCATACTAACTGTATCTACACCTACGTACGCTCAGACACCTGCATTTAATTAAATGCTTAGATTTATCTAATACACATAAAAACATTGCAAGTACATTATATTATAGAGCTAAAATGTAATCCTGACTCTGACCTTATTCTGAGCTAACTGCTATAGTTAAAGATGAAGAAACCAGACAAAGAGGCATAGTCAAAGAATAAAAGGCAATGACTGTTTTTAACTAAAATTAAATTACAGATTTCAGTAAGTGGGCTGAGACCTGTGGAACCTATTCAACCAGAAATGTTTTCAAAATGATCTCTGCTGTTGGTCCTTGGACTATAGCTTTTATTTGCAATTTGTGGACTTATTGTTTTTCACAGTTTTCTTACAGTAATTTTATTGTTTTTTTTCAGCTTCAACAGCCCTTGTGTGATCCCACGAGTTGTTGGCAAATGTCAACTGTGATTGTATGTGTGCAGATTGTGCTGTTTAATACATGCACAGGTTATTTGCATTGGTTGTTACCTTCCTCAACAATTTCGCCTGTAATGTTAGGTGTCCTATCCCTCAGTCTCCCATCATTATCTCCTTCTAGCACTGCGTCTCTTCCCATTTGTGTGTCTGTCATCTTGGGCTCAGCAGATCTTCCTTTGTCAGAGCCAATTCACTGGTGACGATTGGGGGATTTACAATTATTGATAGCAGTATATCTGCCAAGTACCAAGAATTGTCAAGCGTAAAGAAAAATACTGAGACAAAGTAGTCTATACTTCTATACTTTGTCTCAGTATATCTTTTGACTGGGTTGGAATTTTAGTGACATTCCAACACAATCAATATGAGTATTTCATAAAGATTCTATCTCTACAAAATTCTAATTTTGCAGGGGGCAGGGTGGGAGGTTAAACTGAACAAGCTAACCCAACTTGGTTAAAAAAAATATATATATATAAAAAAATAACATTTCTTTGGGCATAACATTTGGGCAAAATTGACACAAGCTACACCTGCAGAGTGTCATTATAGATGAGATATATCATTACAACTTAGTATCCAAGACATCATAGTTAAAGTGGCTCTGTCACCTCAAACTCACCTGCTTCCATCCTACCATCATCCTGACAGCAAGCATCCAGCACTCTGTACTCCTACCAGCATATCGGGATCCCACAATTCTTCTCTCCTGCCACATCTATCGCTTCTAAAATCCAATCAGTCCTCCAGTCACCATGACTGACTAATTTTCCTGTTTGTTACCCTTGCACTTCCTCACAATGTTGAATTCAAATAGGAATTTGTTATATGTTGGAAAATAAAAAGAAATGTCAGTTAATGTATCTGAGTTTAAATGTGTATACTGTATATGAAAAAGGTGCTCTGTGACTTTAAGGTGATGCACTTCTCCAAACTTTAATTAAACCTGGATATTTACTTGTGTATCTTCTGACCTCTTTTTACAATGACCTATCCATCTAAGAACATTCATTTTTTGATCTAGCTTGAAAAATGTGTGAACACAGGCATGGCGTAACTGTTATAACTGGGTTTTTATACTGTGTTTTCATTTGCAGTTAATGATGCATGATTGATTTGATTGGCACCTTTAATTAGAAAGTCACAGAGCTTGATTAATTGTTTTCCTTTGATCTTGTCACCTCGCTCGCAAGTTATGGTGTTTAATAACTGTTAAATATATAGGTGAAAATAAAGCGAAATGACAAAAAGATCTAATAGGGTTATAAGCAATCAAACCGGATATATCTGCTTTAATATTGCACTAAAAAAAAAAGAGAAAACACAGGACATGTCACCAGCTCTCCATGTACACAGGCGGCAATACTCTTCATGCAGTATCTCTTAACACAGATCTTCTTAGACCGACAATATACAAAGAAAAATATAACCACAATTGTGTAGTACTGCAAATGCACCTTTAAAACTTTATTGAAAATGTACTTACAAACATTGTTTGTTGCACTCTGTAGTTGTCATTTTTTGTAGCCATCTTTTGGAAGCTCTACTTACAAACATACTGCCTGACAAACCATTTTGGCAGATAAGAGAGTTAAGAGCTAATGGTCCTCCCTATAACACAAAGTCCACTGGTGGGCTGCAGGTTCTGCATTGTTAGATTGCCTGTTGGACAATGAACACATGGTAGCCACAGCTTCAATGTCCAGCCAACAATGCCACTGTCAGAAGTAGAAATTCCACAGTGAGATTTTGACAATCTTCCTTAGCAACCCTGTAGAGAACACAGGGTGGCAGTCACCCAGCACAAAGACCAGGCATGCCTTGGAACCTTCCTTAATCTCAAATGCATTCTTATACTGTAGGATGACATCAGCAGCAAAGGGACTAATGTAATTAAACTTGCAAGTTTTCACATATTTCTCTGAGATATCTGCATGTTGGTAACCCCCAGAAAATTTGCTATTGAGCACACATTCATTCTACTGAGCAGTAGGCTCCTCCATCACTGCTGGACTGACCTCCAGTTCTATAATTAGCCTAGGATCAGTCATGGTTCTGATATTGTCATGTTTTTTTAACCACTTAAAGACAAAGGTAATTGTCCAAGTTCTAAACCAAAATTAAATCTAGAATTTGTGCTGGGTTTTATTTAACTGTAATTTAAAGATGTATCTTCAAGGGGCACAGCTGATTGTCTAGAGCAGTGTTTCCCAACCCAGTCCTCAAGGCACACCTACCAGTCCAGGATTTAGGGATTACCCAGTTGTGTCTAAGGTGTTTTTACAAAGAAGAAAAAAAACACCTTAGACACAACTGGGTAATCCCTAAATCCTGGACTGGTAGGTGTGCCTTGAGGACTGGGTTGGGAAACACTGGTCTAGAGGTACGTAACTTTTTTTTATGAATGAGGAGCTACTGATTGGCTTAGAACATCAGCTGATCACTCTAGTTCATCAGTGGTGTCCCTGCCCAGCTGCCTCTCGTGATTCCTGAACATCTCTTTCAGACTATGGTTCCATGTTGGTTTAATACTTTTATGAACAATCTTGATTTTTTTTTGAGACCCATCCTATAAAATTGCTTTAACTTAGAATTAATAACGGAGAAGTCTCATTCTGGGAATGTTGGCATTTTCTACACATTGGATTATATTCTCAAGCACTATGTAAGTTTTAGGACCGACTTTGGATGCTCTCACAAATTATTTTCCCTAAACAGGGATGCAGACAGGGGAGCACATCAATATTTACCTTTTCTGTGGATTCTAAATTTTACTGTTTACTAGTTTCAGAGAATGTGCTAGTCTTCACATTATTTTATTGTAAAAAAAAAAAGAATAATAGCGTTCTAAAAAAATCACATATTGTAATGAGAAACAAAGGGACACTTAAGATACACAGCAGCTACTTTGTTCATATATTATATTTGCATTTTAGCGATTAACTCCAGAGGTATGAATTACTGAATTACCATATATTGACAGCTAATTCTTACTAAGTAGCAATGATTCTTTTCTCTGTAAAGAATTTTTATATTGTTTGTCTTACTGACAGTTTGTCTTTTCAGACACAGTTTATAAATATGCGAGTCTTCCCTCACTCTGTCAATACTCAGCACTCTGTCTTTACTTTTTTTCTTCTTTTAGTCGCCATTTAGACAGATCATTTAATTTTAAAGAATTTTATATTTCCTCTTTTTGTAATAGATTGTACACAGGCATTTCATCTGTTCATCTTCAGAAATCTTTTTACAAGTTTACATCTATATTTCTCTACTTTTGTGATTTTTAGTGACAATATTTAAAACTACTACGCATCACCGCAGGGAGTAAATATGTTTGTGCCTAATCACAGGAAGAACTAGGCCTCCCTGAGCCTGTCCATCTATCCTAACTTCATAATCTAAAGGGACACTGTAAGCGTTGATACTTCCAGGCCATTTTTAGGGCAATACATGCTTCCTTCTTGGTATCTCAACCTTTGCCAAGCTCCTTTGGTTACAAAGTAGGGTCATCTTATGCCCTTATGCATATAGGGTCTTAGCAATTCTAAAAGAGTGTTATCTGGAAATTTCTTAAATATCATACATTTCCATCAGGAGCACCTGAAAATGAACGCAGCATTTATTTTTAAGTTACAAGGTGCTTGATTTCTCATTATGACCCTATATTCTTTAAACTGAAGGCAAGAAAATGTATCTAAACTACACATAGTTTCCATCCCTTTGCATAATTTGTAAAGATCCCTGTTGGTGACATTATGCTGGGAGCCCAGTGGCCAGGGGGGAGGGAAAGGTGGGTTTAACTCTCTGAAACTGTGCCCTCAGACGCCACCATCCTCTTCCAGCCGTTTCTCTTTGCCAGTAGCCAGCGTCACTGTTGTACTCTTGCGCATGCGAGTAAAAACAGCATTGAGGTCTATGGAGGATCCTGTGAGATCTTCATTTGTCAGAGCCAATTCACTGGTGACGATTGGGGGATTTACAATTCTTGATAGCAGTAGATCTGCCAAGTACCAAGAATTGTCAAGCGTAAAGAAAAATACTGAGACAAAGAAGTCTATACTGCTATACTTTGTCTCAGTATATCTTTTAACTGGGTTGGAATTTTAATTCTCATTTTGCAGGGGAAGGAGGGGGTTAAACTGAATAAGCTAGTGCAAGTTAATATAAAAAAAAAAAGTATAAAAAAATAACATTTCTTTGGGCATAACATTTGGGCAAAACTGACACAAGCTACACCTGCAGAGTGTCATTATAGATGAGATATATCATTACAACTTAGTATCCAAGACATCATAGTTAAAGTGGCTCTGTCACCTCAAACTCACCTTTTTCCTATTGGTTCCTCTTTTCTTTCAGAAGTCGTTCTTCATTTCTTCATTTCTGATTTATTTCTCATTAAAACATGAGAAAAAATAAGCACTACTTTGTCTTATGTATTTTTCCGATACTTGACAAATGTGATAAAAGAGCAGGGCTTTAGACAAGCTTCACTTCCTTTTTTCAAGCTAACAAAGGGTGAAGCTTGCCTTAAAAGGACACTATAGACACCAGACCACTTCAGCTCATTGAAGTGGTCTAGGTGCAGTGTCCCTACTGCCATAGGACTGCAATGTAAAACACCTCTAGGGGCTGTTTACCAACAGGAAAACGGTAAGTTTGAGGTGACAGATCCATGTTAAGATTAGTGCTGAACCTTATTGTTAGGCACATCATATAAGTAAGGCTTTGAAGATAAACTTATTAGATATTAGTAACTTTATATAAATCACAGGAACAATTATACATGTGTTTGGCTTTTTGGCTTTCATTTAAAAAGGAACTGTTCCTTCACTGGAATTTTAATATTATGTCAATATATTCCCTAAATTTAATATATGATTGTGAAGTGTGAAAAAATTAGCAACTGTATTTTTCTCTTTTATGGAACCGAGCCTATATCTTGGCTATCCGTTCATCAAAGCTCTGTCCTTTTTTTTTTTTTTTAAAACAGCCGTAAAATGTCTTTTTTTGGAAGTGGAAATAATCAATGGCCAGGAATAGAATAAATGGAGAAAGAAAATCAGGTGTGTTTATTCTTTCTCTTCTACAATGCAATATGTGCCCTGGCTGTGCCAGAACTCAACTGGATTGTTGATACCATTTGATAAATGTTTTACAGACTAAGCGAAATGGAGCATCATATGATGAAAAAAAGAAAAAAGGTCAACACAAGTTATAGGTGATTTTCTAAACATTTAGGTTTCTGATATAATTTCCTAAGAACTGACAGATCCCCTTTAAACCAAATGACTATCCTCCATTGACACTAACAGTTACTTTATACAGGTAGCATAAATCAACTCTTTGAGAATCCAGCTTTATATCTTCAAAATATTCAGGGAACAGAACACTTGTAATATTTACCGTTCATTTTTATTTACGGTAAGATGGATCATTGAGCACTTTGTGTGATGATTCAAAGTGACCCTTTCCATGATTCCTCTCATGTCAGCCTTTCAAAAAAATGGCTTTCTCTCTGGATGTTGTTTCATTATTCAGTTACTGCAGTTCCTGAGAAAAATAATGGAACACCAAATTCAGTTTAATATCACTTAGGGATTCGTCACTCTCTCCTCTTATAAACCATTAAGTAAATAAGAAGAAATTGCACTAAAAAAACATTTTTTTCGCAGTGCAGAGAAAATGACAGTTTGCATAGTACAGAAAGTGGCTAACCAGAAAAATAACTTAAAGGAACATGTATTCCTAACAATATTGTGTTGGACTACTTATTTAGGTGCTCGGCCCCTGTCAGAATGGAGTAAAAAGGTATTTAAACTTACCCGTTCTCATCGACGTGCTGGTCTTAGCGCAGCTGGCTCTGCCTCCATGGCTGAGATCACCAATCAATCTCAAGAGTAATTTGTATTTTCATTAAAGGGACACTATACTCACCAGTAGCACTACAGCTTAATTTAGTTGTTCCGGTTTCAACAGCATTTCCCTGCAGTGTTAGCACTGCAAACACTGACTTTTCATAGAAAAGTCAGTGTTTACATTGCTGCCTAGGAACACCTTTAACGGCAGTCATTGAGGCAGGCACTAGAGGTGCTTCCTGGGTGCAGCACTAATGTTCAGCCTCTCCACGCAATGCATTGAGGTGCTGAGTGTTCCCCACAGGGATACATTTTACTGCATATGCACAATAGACTCCCAATGCTTTCTTATAGGAATGCATTTGATTGGCTGAGATCATCAAGATTAAAAACCTCAGCCATGAAGGTAAGGCCAGCTGCAGTGAGACTGGTAAGGTGTGGAAGAAAAGCTACGTAAAATAACCTTTTCACTTCACAGAAAAGGGAACTAAATAGCCACTCCAGCACTATAGTTAGTTATATTGTTTTTGAAGAAACTGAGAATTTACTTAGGAAGGATAGCCCCTGACGAAGGTGTACACGCTTTGCACCGAAACGCGCGTCGGGCAATCCTAAATTTTCAATGGGCACTTCCCTTCACGTTTTCACTTTTGGTGATTCAAGCTTATTTGCTCTGAACATGTTTTGATTTCACTTTTGTACTATCCCTCTACCTATCTACCTACCTTCATAGGGAGAGAGGCTTTATCTTTTTTACTCTGTCTACTCTTTTTACTACAAATGTCCTGTTGAAATATTGTGTACACTGGTAGACTATGGAGTTGAGCTACTTTGATAGCTGCATGGGTAATCAGAGTGTCTTCCAATTGGTACCTACAGTATCTCACAAAAGTGAGTACACCCCTCACATTTTTGTAATTATTTTATATATCTTTTCATGTGACAGCACTGAACAAATTACACTCTGCTACAATGTAAAGTAGTATGTGTACAGCCTGTAGAACAGTGTAAATTTGCTGTCACCTCAAAATAACTCAATGCAGAGCCACTTAATGTCTCAACCGTGAAATACTGTATATTCAGACACCAGCTATAGGTAAATATCCATTAGTAACCATTCGGGATTCGTACCCCACTTAAGTCACAGTTTTCCCTCTGGACCTAGGGATTTCAATCAGTTTTTGGAGTGTTTTAGGATGATGATATATATTTGTAGGTCTTATAACACCTCTTTTTAACCCCTTAAGGACACATGACATGTGTGACATGTCATGATTCCCTTTTATTCCAGAAATTTGGTCCTTAAGGGGTTAAAGTTAGATCTTCAACTTTGGCCATATTGAATGAAATTAGTGAATGATGTTCCAAACCCATTGACACTATCTTGGATCTGACAATAGCAATAGATAGGCTAATGTTTATCACTTTTATTGACCTTACTTTCCACTGCCAAACAGTGTTTTGGTACAGTAACTCTCTAAGGATACTGTTAATATTCCAGGTGACATATCGTCTCATTTGTCTGGAGATGAACTGTCTTTTTATTTTGTATGTTGTGTATTAACTGGGTTAAGCCCTGAGACACCCCTCGTGTGTCCCACTGATGTATAGATTTCATGGAGGTTTGTAGGCATGTGCATGCTTCCCACCACTGACTCTTCTCCCATTTTCTTTGTTTTTAAATATAACCCAATTTACTAAATGCTAAGTTGTTTTCAAGGGAAGTTTATCTATTAAACAGTGACTAATTTGTGTTACTGCATTGCTCTGAAGAAATAGGCACTGACCTACGAAATGCGTAGAGTTAGCATGGTTGCCACGTTAATGTTTGGGAGCCCTATCGGATACCGCACTTTTGGCACACTAAGAGATTGAGACTGCTGCGTGCATGGCTGCACTTACATATTATAAAAAGATGGTACAGATGTCCCAGGAGTTTAAATCTGAGTGGACTTGGGTATTTATATGATATGCTACTAGTGCTGGTGTGGATATACATTGCTTGTGAGTACCCCCCTTTCTTTTAGGATTTTATAAAATACTACACCATAAAGGATTAATCTGGTTGCACTTTTTTCCAATGAAGACAGACTTTTTATATATTACTATGTGAAGGACATAAAAGCATATTTGGAATATATTTTATGAACTGGTTTTTTTTTTGTTTTTTTATATATATATTTTATTTCTAAGGAAAACTTGTCTGTAGGTGAGCAGGTTATTTAGATGATAATACCCTTCCCTATGGGAGCTGATTTTTTTTTAATTATTATTATAGAAAGTTTAGTTTCCCTTTAATGAATGAAATCCTAGCCACACGATTTAGAGACATTCACATATTAGTTGATAGAAAATATAATGTGATAAAATCTCTAGAAATTAAACGTACATTGAGTAATATTGGAGAGCTCATTTAACAAAACTGATTACAGAAAGCAAAATCTATGCAAGTAATTGAAATAGCTTTTTTCTAGTCAGTAAACTGTGAACCGAAAATAAATATCAATTACAGCTACTTCTTGTTGCTTTAATAGTACTAGTAACAGCGCACACTGTGTCTTCACAATATATATGCTCTGCCAGGAGCATATATTCATTTGTATTTGTATGAAAGAGAAAGCAGGACAGGATGAGGTGAAATAGGACAATACTGTGGCTTTATTTTGACTGAATTTGATACAATCACTTCAGAAGAATGTTAATAAAAAATTTTTAATTGGATGCAAGATCATATGCTATGTTAGTTAGTACGTGATTAGCTGCTATCATTAATTAGTTTGGCCTATAAAATAAGCCTGTTTTTTTTAATTGAAGCTTTTGTTATTTTAAAAATATAATTTTTGCCTGTACTTGAAAAGCTGTTTTTTTTAGTTTTTTTTTTTATTTGAATTAATTTATGCAATTATATTTTTTTTAGTATTGTAAAGCTTACATTTCTTTTTTCTTTTTTAATTGAAAACATTTATTTTTAAACACATTTTTGCATAGCACTTTGTCTGATTTAATTTGTCTTGGTATATTCTAAACCTTGTATATTTAGCAGATCTATAATTTTGTATTGTAAACGCATTGATAGAAATGGAAGAATTTGCTTTTTTGGGAGGGGGCATTAATTGCAAGTTCTTTTTTTGTTTTGTTTTGTTGTGTAGTAACAGAAAATATAGGTAGGTATATATATATATATATATATATATATATATATATATATATATTTCACAATCACAGCATGCCCAAAGCAATATGTGTGAGGATGTAAGCAGATACATATATTGACAGGTATATTAGGTCAAGTTATTAGAAATCGAGTCACATGCTTGAACTGTCACTGCACGTTTTTAATCATAAACAAAAGATGTAGGATACTGAAAGCAAGGTAATACTAGGCAAACAGGATTCCCAGTAAGACATGAGAGGGTAACTGGACACAAAAAACACACCACAAGGGATGCTCAGCCAAATCCCAGTTTCAATGTTGGTGCCATTACAGGAGAAAATAGGTTAAGCAGGAAAACTCACAGCCCACAGCCTGGTACGTGGTAATTACCATCGTGTGTCGGAAACTGCTGACAAGTTCTGGTCAAGCTCTGGGATAGGAAAACCTTAAGTCAGGACAGGGCTTGAATCTTTCACTTGTGTCTTACTCTGGAAGCTACACAGCCCAATGTTCGCCCCCAAAGAAACAGCCTGCAATAGATTGTGGCAAGACAGTACCCCCACATATTCTGGTTGGACAAAGCTGTCTCTGAACTCCCTCACCTATTCACAATCTGACTGAAGAATCTCTCGAATATGGCATTTAGCCAGCTTTGTGTGGCTGCCACCCACATTGTAGGTAAAGAGCAATCTTCAGACACCACCATTGCATCTGCAGAGTGGGACAAAGTACATATTTGTTTACAGGCTGTTTTCTAAGACCTTATTGGGGAGCTCTCTTTTTGTGAGTGTAATTTAATTTATTCCTGACACTTACATTTTCTATTGTCCAAATGTTATTACACTATTGGAGTCCCTTGTTTCTTCTGCTTACTTTATTATATACTACTTGAGAGACACCCCATCAAGTTGCAACTGATTGTACGCCCAAATCCATAGCAGGTCCTGCTTGATCACCAACCATTTATCCCTGACAAAGATTATATTGTCATATGCTGTTGCACATGAGCTACTTGATAGCTCCACACTTGTGAGTGTATTTTTATGCATTCTACTTTATACCATTTTTCAAACAATACCACACTATCTGATTTTCTTCTGTGTTTATTGTCATTATTTTTCATTCTCTAACCCGCTGAAGACACCAGTTTGCCATTTAAAACTATCCTATTAATAATTTCTCTATAATGATTTACTTGGGACTATTTGAGCACTATATTAATAGTATTTTGTCTTTTGCATACATGCATTTCTTCTGATTACCACGAGGTGCAACCTGTTTTGTGTTTTCAAGTATCTACAGCAATAAGCATACTCCTGGGAGACTCCACTGTCCAAATGACCTATAGAATAGCTGATAATAGAAGTATCGGTGATATCACCGAAGTGTCCCCCAGCGGTAGCAGGCTTACTATATTTAAAAAAGTGGGCAAGTCCACCATTTATAGCAGATTTAACAGGCTATGCTGAAGAGCTCTGGCACTCATCTTCCACTGCACATGGTGGCCAAGCTCTGCCCCACTCGTTGCATGTTCTTTTTGCCTAAGATATTAATTGAGACTGTACAAACATCTTGAACCAACTAAATATACAAAACCACAAATTATTTTGCAGAATGCTCAATTTTTATAAAGTATATACTATGCTCTGCATGATCTCAAAGGAAACACATTAGAATGTAACCCTACTTCCTAAATTCACTGTACTCATGGAGAAACATTTGGCAATGAACCACTTGTTGATTAAATCTGGATCTCCACAGTACTTTCAGCCTGATAATGGCCGTTACGTCTCACTATAACAAATCTATCCATACACAGCGTGATGCAAATAGAAAAATCTTCTTTATTGAAAAATTAATTAAAACACAATGAAAAATCAACAGGAGGGGGAATAAAATAGCAATTTTCATTTTTGTCCATCAGTAGTCTAAAGCAGGTTAGTATGGATTTATTTGAGGCAAGAAATTAGGTAGATTTTGAATTAATGTTGTATCTGGTACTGGAATTATACATTGAATCTTTTACTTTCCAATGTGTGTGGGTGAAAATGTTGTCAGTGTTTTTTTAATCTTGGGTAATAGATCCAAAAGACTGCATCAAAGAACAAAACTAATGATCACACAATTATAACAATTATATTTCCATATTTTATATCCATTCTTTGTTAAATTATATCCATGCATGATATATTTTATACATACACAATACACACACATATACAAAAAAATATTTTTTTGCCACAGGTGATAACATTGGATGCTAAAAGCTCTGCCAATATCTCAGTTAGCCACTAAGGGCTAAAATTGTTTATCAGATTAATTAAACAAAATCTGTGCCACAGATGTTGCCATGGTGTCTGGGAATGCTATATTAATGTATAATTGCTAAAGAGCAAAGTGATTTTCAAAAATGTAAAACAGGCATTAATTTTCTAATTATTGGATAACATAAGAGAATGTTATTTTTCTTTTAGCTAAATAATAGCAATATTAATTTAATTATATCAAAATAGTAAAAGCATACACACACAAACAACTGATAACATAGGGAACAGGCCTTTTTAGTGTTGTTACAATTTACAAACCTCATCAATTTTATCTTTTTTATATTTGTTTAACTCCAATTTCCATCTTATTTGTTGAACCCATACATATTATATATCTTTTGGACACATTTTCTGAAATCATATAGATGCGTATTATTATGAGTAAAATTAAACTAAACAGAAACACAAACTCACAGTTCTCACAATGACAATTCATACACAATAATTTCAGCTACATAAAATACACTAAAACAGACTCATCTATTCTGTTTAATATTCAGAAGATCTCAATGTCTATATTTTTTTCAATGTTTGGCAGTGACAAGACATATATTAAGAGGAGCACATAGTCTTTATATGCATCTGGCTATCATAATTTGGAATGAAGCCAAAATTGTCAAAGAAAATTAGATGTCGCACGTTTACACTCATCATACAACCTTTTTACCATTATAACTCACTGTCATGTTTTCCAGTAATAATTGGTCTTTAGCTCCTACACTGCATTTTTATGGTGATTGGAGTGTTCATTTGAGACAGAATAAGCCAAATTTATCCCAGCTTAAAGGTACTATAAAATTGGGTAAAAATATATAAAATGTTTATGAGCTGCATCTAGAACAAAATCCTTTCTTATCCAGCAGGGTTACTTTATAAATGTACAGGGCTTTACAGCCTTGAACAAGAAATGTTAGGAGAAGATTGAAATTACAAGAAGTTATACAAAATTGAGTGAGATAGGGGTTAAAGGGACACTCCTTGTTAATGTACATGTTTCAAAGAGAAATAGAACTGAAATAAAGAAAAGAAGAACAGATTCTGAAAGAGATAGAGAAGAAGAAACAACAGGAGAAAGGTAAGTCTGAGGTGACAAGACCACTTTAATATTAAATGTTAATGTAGTAGTTATGGCACCATTATATTTGAGGGTGCCACCCCCAATTGTTGGTCACACAGTTTTTGATAGTTTTGCTAATACGGAAATTCCACCTACAGCAATACAAATTTCATCCACATTGTAACCCCTAAAGTCTCAGCTGCCTAACCTTTTGGTCACTAACTTTGATAGTGAATAACGTGATCTTGTAAGGCCAGCAAGGTGAGTGTCAACTCGAGTGCAATACAGGACATCCTTACCCCCGAGAGCAGAACAGTTTGCTCTAACAAACAGAACAGTCAGCTCTGTCAGCTAAAGCAAGCTGACAGAATCTCATAACAATTTACAGTAGTGTTTGGAGATCAGTTCTTTAATTCCACAGAATTAGAGGTGAGACATTCTTTAAATTGGTCCTTTGTTGGCACACTGATAGAGTTGCTGCAGCTTTACTTGGTACGGTAATGTACAAAAAAAAAGTGATTCTCTTTCCTTTACACTCCCTTCATCAACCTAAAAAAATTAACCCCTCATTGACAGATTTGTTAGTGCACAAAATATTTCATGTGATGCTCCCGATACAATATACAAAAAAAAAAAGAGTAGCACAACTTGGATATGCTGTGCTACAATAGGGGTTTATATAAAGGACATAGAAAGGTACAACATACATTTTGGGGTTCCACCCCTCCTCAGTGCAAATGCCTTTATAACACAGAGTAAACTCACCAAATAAATAGACAAAAAGTGATCTAATATGTGCGATGGGGAGGTTCCTAGCTCTTGTTAGATCTGGATATCAGGTATAGCAGCTGATACTTCCCAAACCAGAGTTTTCTTCTATGTGGCAGTAACTAGGAAAAGTCAAGAAAGGGTACAGGGAAGTAGCGCCTTCTGGGTGTCCTCAAACTCGTATGGTGGTAAGTATGGAAAATATGAGGACAAAAAAATAGGATATAGTGTAGTATATTTTATATGTGTTGAAGTAAAAAAAGAAAAATGCCACTTACAATTTTCTGGAGCTTATGTTCAGCTCCAGATATAGGTTCCTGGGTGGTATGATCCCCGCCTGGGGATATGTCACTCAGCTTGGTTCCTTGTAGATGGTAGGTCAGGATCAAGTGTCAGAGTATCGAGCGTTCACTAGTATTTCCCTCCAAATTGCAGTGTCACAGATATTCAGCAAGTGCATAAAATGAGAATAAAAACAGAAAAATAGCACTCTCTGTTTTGTTGTTATAAAAGCAAAATAAAAGGAGGTATACTCCCAAAAGGAGAGCAAAAATTGGGTTTTTGCTCAATCAATCCTGCGTTGCGTAGGTGGTTTCCTCCCCATGAAGGAGGTAGAAACTGTGGCTCCTCTGGATAAAATTTTCATGGATAAAATCAGGAAGGTCCAGGTAAGGTGAAAAACTAGTTTTACTGCTTTGTAGTACCTTGTATTTTAAAATTGTAAAATTGTTTGTTGCTGACTACCTGTAAGTCACATGACCTGTGACATCACCTGACCCTCTCATTCTTAATTGTGGAGGCTATATAAACAGGACAAATCCTCATGTACTGTAACACTTTGAAAAAGTCCCTTTGGGTGAAACTCGTTAGTTGGTTTTATTATCTTTGTTTTAAATAAAACTAGTTTTTTACCTTACCTGGACCTTCCTGATTTTATCCCTGAAGATTTTATCCAGAGGAGCCACAGTTTCAACCTCCTTGGTGGGGAGGAAACCACATACGCTACACAGGATTGAGCAAAAACCTAATTTTGCTCTCCTTTTGTGAATATACCTCCTTTTATTTTGCTTTTATACCAACGAAACAGAGAGCACTATTTTTCTGTTTTTATTCTCATTTTATGTACTTGGTTATATCTGTGACACTGCAATTTGGAGGGAAATACCTGTGAACGCTCGACACTCTGACACTTAATCCTGACCTACCATCTACAAGGAACCAAGCTGAGTGACATATCCCAGGTGGGGATCATACCATCCAGGCGCATATATCTGGAGCTGAACATAAGCTCCAGAAAATTGTAAGTGCCATTTTTCATTTTTTACCTCACCACGTATAGAATATACTACACTATATTCAGTTTTTTTTGTCCTCCTATTTTCCATACTTACCACCATATGAGTTTGAAGACACCACAAAAAAGTGCTCTAAATCACCTCCCCTTTGGTAACTGTTTGTTTGTTTAGTATTTTTAACTCAATAATTGCTCTTGCACTTACAACCCCAGCGTACCATATATATATATATATATATATATATATAAATTGATAGACAGATGTTGCAAAAGAACTGCATTTAATCTTAACCTCTCACTAACTGGTTAATTAAGTCGAGGGACTATGACAGTGGTAGCTATGGGTATCTCACAGTGGTCTATTAGAGGCCCGCTTCATTTATTTATTCTCACCTTGCAGCAAGTTGTGTGAGGGCAATAGAAGACAATGCAGGGTTCCCTTCTAGAAACTGTGTGTCGGCAATATCACTGCTGACTTAACTCCACACCAAAAGCACATTGGGTTCCAGATTATTTTGGGCTTCCTGGGATCCAGAGTAGTGGTCACTCTGCAACAGACACATCCCATACAAGCATTTAGATAGATAAGGAAAACCATCTATGAGTGAATGGTAACTGGACCTCCAGTGTCTGTACTATAATCCAAGCTAGGTTGTTACAGTGTTTGGGTACATACAAACATCCAATGGTTCATTTAATAAGTAGTGGAAGGGCTGTGTTGGACAGTTGTTATATTAAACTGCTACCTATCTGATATATACAGTACATCTATCCTGTAACTACAAATAAAAATATTAGTTTTATTATCACTGAACCCAGTAGAAGAGCAGTTGCATCCTGATGAAGTGAGGTGGGCATGGAGGAAAGGGAGCTTTTGAGCCATTATGTAACCAAGATTTTCCTCCAGTGCAGATGAGATATTTTATAACATGGAACACTTCTATCCTGTCTTTCTAGGTGATCTTGCGTGATTTGGGAATAGAACAAGAAACCAGGGCCGGTGTAAATGGTAACCTCATTTCTTCCTCATCAGTCAGTACAGTCATCAAATAACTATTTCAGTCCATTTTCCTTTAATTAGTGAGATTCATTATCCTATATTAGTGGGGAATACTGTGTATTGTTACTGGTAAAACATGGTTTAATTTAGAATGCTGTTATCATTTGAGAAATATGAATACATTAAGTAAAATAATGTTACTGTGAGCAATTTATTTTTCTGGCAGGCAATATTTAAACAAGCTTGGGTAGTATGAATAGCTGCCACTAGAAACATAATGTAGGCCCCACTCTGGCTTTAGGAGAACCCCATGCAATAATAGAGGTGACAGAGATGGAATATACAAAACAGAGAGTATGAGTACATATCTCTGTTCCATCATGGCTGCAGGGGTGTTTAACAGGGGCCCCCTAAAGCCTGCATTATACAACAAAGCCTTCAGTAATAATCTAAATCTTAAGCTGGTAGGGGGTATTTGAGGACTGGGTCAGGCACCCCTGGTCTAGGGCATCATTTTGTGAACCAACCATTTCAAAATAATGGCAGTTACAGTACTACAATTATGTGTTTGGCAGGAGGAGGCCAAAAACAGCAATTCGGGTTGGTTTCTTGCTGTGAGGAGGGATTTCAGGAGATTGAGGGTTAAGGAAAACTACCTTCAAACCAGCACTGCAATTAAATATGAGAAAGTCCTCTACTAATTTATACAATCTCTAGCTCTATGGCTTGTTTAATGTAAAAACAAATATTGCTTATTGGAGGTATGTAGATATTAACATAACTGTTAATGAAAACTTTGTAAATGGGGGGGGAGAGATGGGGAGGCAGAACTAAGCTAGTCTCTTTACAAGTTGTGCTTCACTTGCGCTCTGTGGCATCAGCTTTACAATACCCAAATATTACCCATATAGTCTTGAGTACTATAATAACATTACTTAGATTGTTCAGTGGATCATTTTGATTCCTTCACTTGCCTGTCATGACCTCTCCATGATCCATTGCTGGCAAAGCTTTGATATTCAGCCTGGACATTAGGTAAGTAGTTCTTTCAATACTCCATTCTATGAGGACACTCCAGCTTGGACGCTCCGTTATTAGTACTTTCAACATTCCATGCTGTCAGGACACTCCAGCTTGGACACTAGGTAAGTAGTACTTTCAATATTCTAAGCTGCAAGGCCTGGAGACTGAAAGTGATGGTATTACTAATCCACACACATTAGGCCAAATGGATTTACTCTGGTTACTTAATGATAGGTTGAAGATGAAGCACCTGCTAGCTACAGACTCCTGAGTTAATAGTAGACATGTCCTAGATAAGTGTGCAACATTTTAGCTATGATTAAGGCTTGATAGCTAAATTGTTGCACGCTTTTGGTGCCTTTCTAACATTAAAGAAACCTTTATTGGCAGATCATGATGCCCAGCCTTTTATTCTGTGTAGTGTGTCTGGAATGAATGTGGATTCCCATCTTAGAGCACCTCTTGCATTAAAGGGGCCATGTTTGAGATCCTCTAAGTGCTCTATGGGTTCTTTGTTTCTAGAAAAGAGAATATGTCATCCCATCACACAAGAGCCAAGATGACAGGATTCCCACATGCTGGGACTACTGAAATGCTAGTGTTTTTGTTTTTTTGTTTTTTTAACGTTCCTTTTCTAGAAGGTACATTGTATGTGACTAATTGTATCTTAGACACACCCACTAACTAGCCCTGCTACACCCATCTGTCTCTCTACCAGGTCCAATGCACTATCAGAGCAGATTGCCCCCAAAGATATGGAGTAGGTGCAGAATGTTGGAAAACTAACTTATTATTTCTTGTCAAAATATGCGTATGGTCTAAAGCTCTGCCCTGTACACCTACAATTACTCCCTTAAAACATTCAAAGGAACAGAGGACAAAGTGGCAGGTATCCCACAGTTGGTGTCGCCTTGAGGAACCTATGTATATAAATTGTTATACGACTAACTATATATACACAGACAACGTTCAATATTTTGTTTCTTTTTTAGAACATAAAGTCTATTTTAAGTAGAGTTAATATATTGAAATGTTTGCAAAATCAGGATGTGACTGAGCATTAACAATATCACTATAATGAAGCTTTTATTTTCTCAAGTTTCCCGTGGTCTTCTCAAATATCCAGTGTTGAAATTTTCAGATTGTTTGATTTTAGTGCCCTCTAGTGGGCACTTCAGTGCATCATCACAGAGCTTATTTATACCATTGTTGATCAATCCTTAAATATACCTAAAGGAAAGTGCTGTGCTTGTTAAATGTTTAAGTACAAACTGCATCTAAGTCTTAATTTATAAATATTTCCTCCCATATGCAATCCTTGGTCATCTCTATTAAAGGCATAGAAAAACATCTGTTGGTACATTTGAAAACCTTAAATAAACTCTAATATAAAATTGTGACGAGCTTTTAGTCCAGCTGGAGAAAAGAGCTGTATGAATTCATGGTACTATTATCTGTACTTCTGCCTTCTGCCTACACTAGCTTCCTGTATCATCGAAGATTAAATATATTTTCATCATTAACCAACATATTCTGTAGCATTGTACAATTGGCTGACAAATAAGTGAACATACAGAGACAAATGGTGCTGATGGCCATGACAATTTCTATCTCTCTACAACTGCATCCCAATCTACACTTTACTAATTAAAATATAATTCCCATATCAGCCAATCTGGTCTACCAGCAAACTTCACCTTTCCTATAGTTCCACCCTCCTGCTGGAAGACCTACTGCAGCCTCCTTCACCGAATCAAGTCCTCATTGATTCCCAAGCTTCTAAGAAGTCCCTTGAACACTTTTTTGGGGGAATGGGGTAGGCAAGTGGCAGATATATGCTAATTCCGACTCCTAAAATAATTTTTTGTCCCACAACAGAAAAATTAGTCTTCGTTTAGGTCCTTTGTCAAATTCATTATTCTTTTGGTTGATGAGCCATGTATTGAAATAAATTATGTATATTGTTATTATTATTATGATGTTATTTATATAGCGCCATCAAATTCTGCAGCGCTTTACAATGGGTGGACGAACAGACATGTAGCTGTAACCAGACAAGTTGGACACACAGGAACAGAGTGGTCGAGGGCCCTGCTCAATGAGCTTACATGCAAGAGGGAGTGGGGTAAAATGACACAAAAAGGTAAGGATAGTATTAGACTAATGACAGTTGCAGAAGAGGAATCAGTCAGGAGCTATTAACAGTTTAATTGATACGCTTTTATGAAGAAGTGGGTTTTTAATGATTTTTTGAAGGAGTGGAGACTGGGTGAACATCTAACGGAGGAGGGAAGCGAGTTCCACAGCAACAGTGCAGCCCTTGAGAAATTTTGAAGGCGAGCATCAGAGGTGGGAGTACGGACAGAAGATAGACTTAAGTCTTCAGCAGATCGTAAGGGCCTAGACGGGACATACTTGTGTATAAGGGAGGATAGATAGGTGGGAGCAGCATTATTTAGCAATTTGAAAGCAAGAACCAGAATTTTAAATTGAGCTCTATATTTTATAGGAAGCCAATGTAGGGACTGACAGAAGGGTGAGGCATGGGAGGTGCGGACGGGCAGGAAGATGAGCCTCGCTGCCGCATTCATTATGGACTTGGAATTGTTAGCACCCGAGTTCGCTACATTCTCTTCTGGGCAGTGTTCACTTTTACCTTTCATGTAATTACATCTATAGACTGTAAGCATGTTTCTCAAAGCCTGGCCTCTTTTCATTTCTCTTTATCTAATTGCTTATGGCACAATAATGTGTATCTGTATGAAGAGGAGCACTAATCACTTAGCTCACCAGCATTATACATTGATTCTGGAAAGATTGTCTTCAGTTTGGCTCTCCACTATTTTTCCTACTTTTTATATATTATGAACAGGGTGCTCTGTGTTGGCTGAAATAGAAACTCTTTACTGGAAGCAGTGACTTCTGTTTCACTATGAATTTGTGCCTGTTTCTTGTATAATACTGCAGGTTATGTTGGTATTTTATCAATAGTAGCCATAATTAAAGGTTTAATAATATAGTGTAAGGAATACAAACATGATCTACTCGCTGTTTTTCCCACGCCGCACTGGTCTCATTTAGACAATATAATGCTTTCCCATAGGAAAGCATTGGGAGGCTATTGCGCATGCATGGCAAAATGCTGCGCTGTACCAATCAGCATATCTAAAAAAAAGACAGTGTTTATGGTGCTAAAACTGCAGGGACATTCTATAGACACCAGAATCACTGCACTAAGCTGCAGTTGCTCTGGTCGTTATAGTTTCACTTTAAGTTAAGTATATTGTTCTTCTATTAATAGAATTAATATAAATCTATTATTCAGCGAATTTTAAGGAATTTAATGCACCCATTCAAGAAACTACAGTATAATTTTATACTTTCCTTAAGTATAATTCAGGTAGGTCAGCTTTTTAAAGAATGCATTTACAGTGACAATTTATTATACTCATTCTTTGAGGTACATGCCTGTTTACAAATCCATGTTCTTCCTTGAATGAATAGTTTGTATTATTTACAAAAATATATAAATATTCTTTAACATTATTACCACTGAATAAGAATTCTGGTCATTTTTCTCGTATAGCAATAAAATATTAGAAACCGTTTGGAGGACACCACATGCTTTCATGTAATCAACAGTAGTAAGTCACATCGAGGATCTGTATCAGAAATTATGTATACATGAGACAGAGTGGTCCGGACCTCGTTCGTCATTCATAAGAAAGCTGCAATATATAAATGTAACAATCACAACAATTCCAACAAGGGTAACAGTAAAATGAATCTGGCACAATCATAAATATGAACAACGTCAATAAATAATTATAATACTTATGTGTGAACAAAAAACATCACTGAAACAGATAAAAAAAAACTCCACAAGGGCTCTTCGTCAATATATAGCAAGACTGGGATACCAGACACAAAAATTTAAAACTTATACGAAGGAGCCCATATAAGCAACTCAAAACCTCTTCCCCAATACAAGGTTCAGGGCTGAGGAGAAAATTTGAAAAATGGGATGAAGTTTCTAACCTCATGGCCTACTTGATTTTATCCTATGCATCAAGAATACATTATATTAGCAATACAAACATGTATACCTAATGTTAAAATGTTATGTGACCTATCTAGATAATCTAGATTAAGGTTTCCCCCACAGAAGTAAGCAAATTTGATTAACCTATTTTCCCCCCTCTGATGCATTGGTCTTTACTGATCATTATTGATGTTCTCAGACAATCCATTGCTTCTCCATAGAGAAACTTTGGGGGGTAGGGTGGGATAATGCACATGTGCAGAAGTCATCATGTTGCATGGGGAGAGATCAGCGTATTCACGCAGAGTATATAGATGATGAAACTGGGTCCTGCAGTATTTGTAGGACTGGTACCAGGAATCCTCTCTAGCGGCTCTCTGAGAGACAAACAGCAGAGATGGTGTTAAGGACAAATGTAAACACTGCCATTCCTCTGAGATGGCAGTGCTTGGACTGCAGGGACGGCCTCTTTGATCCGGAACTATTACATTAAGCTATAGTGGTTCTGGTGTTTAGACTATTTAACAATGAATGCATAGATCAAACATATACAATCTTATTCGCTAAAGAGTCTATTGTTCGAATTTCAAGATTAATTCAAAGTGAAACATGTAGTTAGAATTTTAGGCAAAAATAGCTGAAATATAATTTTTCCTTATTTGCTGGTTTGGCTTAAAATTTAAAATGTGCTTTGAACTCATTATGAATTCTCAACAAATTATCGTTAAGAACCCTGATAGCGAAACAAGGCTCACACATGGATTCTGTCAACATTTCCTGTGTTTCAGCATTATCACTCAGCCAGGGGAAAACTTTGAGTAACCAACAATGTGTGTTATGATGAATGAACTGCGTAGTTATTAACTCCTTCTACTGACAGAGAGAGATACATTGTTTTCACAATCTGATTCTAAAGAGCCAGGTACAGTAGGCATTTATCTTTCATTTTCATTTATTTAACTAAATCTTGCTTCTTAAGCTTCAAACTGTCTGTATTTGTTACTGCAAAAGATGTGTGCCTTGTTACTCCTGGCAACCAGTACAAAATCCCTATGGCAGATTTTCATGTGGTGTTATCCAAAAAAAATGAAAAGATCAGTCAAAGTAACAACTGTTACGATGAAAATATGCTCATTGATCGGATTTTGGTTTTGAAGGTTGCTTCAGCTATTTATTTGACAATATTTGCCCAGTGCAGGTTAAGGCAACTCCAGATGATCACAGACAACTCCCATCACGCCCTGCTAGTTGACAGTGTTGGTCGATGTCTTTATATAATAATAATAATTATCTGTGAACAAAGCAAAAACAGATTGCCATTGTGACTTGAGTGTTGTATGGATATACCATGAGATTGTACAGGAATGTTGCCCTTAGAAACCACATCACAAGCTTATTGTCCTAAATTGTGATCTGCATTCTATATTTATTTAATGCATTGATAATCTGCCACTACACTATGCTTCTCTCTCATTTTTCTTGATAATGTTATCTGAAATGTTATGCAAATATCAAAGCATTGACTGTTGAAAAATTAAGCAAATTACATATTTGTGTGTCGAAGACCTTTACTAAATATTAAACAAAGCCCATTTGTAACTGGTTAGTTATATATTTATGTATACCTGTGACATGAAAGGGTAATAAACCTGGAATTTGGCCAAACATCAGTATAAAACACAGAATAGAAAGGCAGCACTCACCTAAAACCCGTGGCAGCTGGTGACGTTTTTAGATGGTTGGGTGCTAGGCTCCCCCCTTAAAATTTGATCCCGTTCTCACTGTAAACTGTGCCAGTTGGAGTTTGCCAACTTGTGCTACAACCTATATTTTTATCAATAATGTATTAAGGTTATTACTTACTGTGTCTCCAACTGGCCAATATGTTTTTATCTTTATATATTTTATTATTGTATTCAAAAACATGTATTTTGATGCATTATAATACCATTATGTCTTACCAGTAACACACCAGTTCACCTACATTATAATTCTTAAGACACTTAGTCAGCTGAATGGCTGGCTGAATCTCATGGGAAAAGTAGTCAGCAATAACTGCAGTGCTAAAAGGTAAGACATTACTATTTGAGGTCACTACTAAACAGTTTAGTTCAATTTCCGTAAGCAGAGTATCAGACAAAGCCCTACCTGGCTGGGGAATAGTAATTTCAGCTTCTGCCTTCATGCAGAGAGAGTTCTTAGCGGGTCAGAGGGTGAGAGAGGGAGGGACTCAATGCATGGGACTTATAATAGACTGCAGGGGAGAAAGGGCAAGTGTATTCAAAGCGTGGAGTTAGGGGAGAGCTATCTGACACTGCCTCTTTACTTTCCACACTGTGCAGTCATCACTGCCATTGGAACACAGATATATGAGCATTTTTCACACTCTTCTCCCTCTGTGAGCATACAACTCCTTTCATCTGTCCCTCTACTTCTCTTGCTCACATTGTTTTAGTGGCAGTAGGGGTCTCCCCAGTCCTCCAGATTACACATCCCTGCAATGTATTCAACCTGCTCCACAGAGAAACAGAAGCACAAAAATTAATATAGTTGTATTTATTGCAACAAAAACTGGAAGGTACTGCTCCAGCTGACTCTACAGGTGAGGCTCCACTAAACACTCCATATACAGCTCAGGAAAATATTAAGAGACCACTGCAAAATTATCATTCGTTTTACTGTACTGTTTTACTACCGTGTTTCCCCGAAAATACACCCTACCCCGAAAATAAGACCTAGCTGAATTTTCGGGGTGGGCTGCAATATAAGCCCTACCCCGAAAATAAGACCTAGGCATTGTACCTTTCGGCCCGGCGGGACTTCCTTCTTCTATGAGGAGGAGGAGGAGCGTTGCAGGCCGCGGCATCGCGCAACGTGATGACGACGTGCGCAGCGTCGTCAGTCTGCCTTCACGGATCTTCAGCGGAAGGATCCATTTCCGGGCGGTGAGGCACCCAGTGGTCGGACTCGGCGGGCAAGGAAGGCATCTTTGAAATGTGAGTAGATATTTTATGTCTGGGACTGAATTAATTAAAGGGGGCGGTGAATTAATTAAAGGGGGGGCTGGATTAATTAGAGGGGGGTGGATTTATTAAAGGGGGGTTGGATTAATTAAACGGGGGGTGGATTTATTAGAGGGGGTGGATTTATTAAAGGAGGGGTGGATTTATTAGAGGGGTGGATTAATTAGAGGGGGGTGGATTAATTAGAGGGGGGTGGATTAATTAAAGGAGGGGTGGATTAATTAAAGGAGGGGTGGATTAATTAAAGGAGGGTGGATTAATTAGAGGGGGCTGGATTTATTGGGGGGGTGGATTAATTAAAGGAGGGTGGATTAATTAAAGGGGGGTGGATTAATTAGAGGGGTGGATTAATTAGAGGGGGTGGATTAATTAAAGGGGGGGTTAAATGTACATACCGGTACCATAAATAAATAAGCCCTACCCTGAAAATAAGCCCTAGTGTGTTTTTTGGGACTAAAATTAATATAAGACCCGGTCTTATTTTCGGAGAAACACGGTATTTATAAGTACGTGTTTGAGTAAAATGAACATTTTTATTTTATTCTGTAAATTGAAAACATTTCTCCCAAATACACATTGCTGTTGTGCAAACATTTTTTCAAGCAGCTCAGCTTTTTTTGGTGGCTCGTGACCATCCATCTTCCTCTTGATCACATTAACCAATACTGTTATGTTGCTATACCAATGCTGCCTTGTATATTTTCCCTTGAAGATTACATGTTTATCCCTGTGAATAGAGAGATTGGATTATATCTCTCTCTCTTCCCGAAGTCCGCTCACGTGATGCAGAAGTATGTAGCTACTCACTATGATGACGTGGATCGCCACGGGTTAGGAAGGGCGCGGCCACAACCACACTCCCCTTCCACATCCTCTTCTCACTACATGACATACGCAGAATAAAGAATGCCCCACACATGCGCACTTATATTATCACGTGACGCGGAAGCAACATCGCCCGTCACATGACGCCAGGTTGGAGAGGATGGAGGAGAACACCCTGTCGCGTACCTTAGCCGAAAATTATTACCCAGAGAAGTGAGTTACACGGTAGTGGAGACTCAATGGCCCAAACACCGCTGAGACTTCCAGGACCACTTAATTCATCCAAATTAGGCGGCATTCGGTAAAAACAACGTACGAATAAAGAGGCACACAACTGTCGTACACACGAACGATTATTTGAACTATTGTTCGACAATTTACACTGCATGAAAGAGACCGACTGCACTAGCTGAATTCATGGAACTATTCTGGGCAGGAGCCTCATGTGCAGCCGGGCAGAAATGGGACTTCCACCTAACTGTTTTATGGGGTTCTGATGTGATTTTGGGGTGTTTCCAGAAATGCATAAAATTGTCCTTCTTTTTCATTTGGAGATAATTGAGTTGATACAGTAATTAACTCAATTATCTCACAAGCAGATGGGAGGGAATGTGTGTATTGTATGGGAGTGTCTCATTGTCTGACTCTATGTTTATTGGTTGTTCACTGTGTGTCCCTGTGCCCAACAAGGTCCACCTGGATTTCACCTTTGTTGGAAAACTTGCGTAAAAGGCAAGTGTGACCCCATTAAAAATCAGTTCTGCTTAACCCTCAACACGTAGCTTTGTCTCGTGCTTGTAGGGAACCTGCTTTACAATTAATCACTAGCTCTTGCAAGAGCTCTACTACCTATTTGAATACCTGATCGGCTGAGATGACATCTGGAGAATACTGGAGCACAGCTCCTTCCATGGGAAAAGGACGTCCCTAACGGCAAACACCCCTTTGATATTCAGGGTGGCCGTTACATATTCCAATTCCCTTTCCACACTATTTTTGTCATCCTGCTGGTCCTATTGCAAGAGTATCATGTTGACCACTGCAGTGGATTTTCTACTTTTCCTCATCAAATGTGATTTGGTTCAGGTGATCACCAAATCAGAACCTCACTGGAGTTTCAATGTGACTATTAATGCAGTTATGTGTGTGTGTACTGGGCTAATGTGTGTGAATGCAAAATTGTATTTCTCCTGAAAGCTTGTCATAACAAAATTCTGTTAGTCCAATTAAAAATAGGTATTACAAGAATCACATTCTAACTGTTATTTTACAAATAAATAAATATATATATACATGTGTGCGTGTGAAGGGGCAGTGCATGCATTTGTGTGTGCAAAAGCAGTGGTACATGTGTGTGGAGGATCAGTGTTTGTATAATTGTGTGAATGTGTCGATTATCGATATATAGTTGTGGACATTTGCTGTGAATGAATTTGAGGGACAGTACATATGTGAATGCAGGGGTGCATGTGAGTCAAGAATTAGTGTGTGAGGCCAGGGTGCATATATATAGATATAAGTGTATTAAGTTGTATGTCTATATGTATGCAAATATAAAAGGTGTGTGTATTGTTGCACCCCTGTGAATATGCATACAAAAAGAAAAATAATACCAATATGTCAAAGAAGAAGACAAAATAAAATGGGGGATGACCCCTATATAGTAAATGATAAGATGAAGAAAAAAAAACTAAACCAAAACAAAACAAATCAAAAAAGGTGAATATTTCTGTGAATATTTCCGACATGTGTCCTTAAGGGGTTAAAACTTAACCAATATTAGTACTAATGATAAAAAATTGAATAAAAATCACAATAACACACTATAAAATAAAAAAATTATTTTGCCCTTATGATACCCAATTAGAGGGTATTGAGAGAGGTCTAAGAGATGGTACAAAGTATCAACCCTGTAGTGTAAGTTGACAAAGAGTAACCGATACTTTTAAAGCAGGCTATGAAGTAAGGCTGCTTGTATGCATGTAAGTCTTATATTGGAGAAGGAAAACTCAAATGAGGCTCCCCTAAGCCGCATTACAGTAGAAGGTCTACAAAAGTAGTACTTAATGTCTCAGGGATATCTGTTAGTGGTTCCTTTCACTATAGGTACATACTTACAAAGCAGTAATTCCATTTGATCAATGCAGATCGCAGCCTTAACCCTAATTTCGGAAAGCAGAGTATCATACCCCGTGGTCTGAGATTTTGAACCACTAGAGATCCAGATGAAGAACGAATCCTTTCTGCATCTGACAACCACAAAAAATATACCAATACCTGTTTTTATTCTCTCGACAACTAACTGTATAGTTGGCAGTCTCCAAGAAATAGAATGGGTGGGGTGTCTCATTTTGGACCCCTCTTTTTATAATCAGAATGCTTTTAGAATGCTTTCTTGGATCTTTAGTTTCAACTAATCTCCAAACTCTATCCCCTTCCTTCTCTCATTCCTCGTGTTCCCCCCATTTTCTTCTTCTTTCCCCTCTCTTCTTCATCTCTATTTCTTTTCCAGCTCTTGTGGCATCTTAGAAGCATCACTCTCTACTCCGCTCTCTGTGGTCAAGCATTTGGAGTTCTCATTTTCCTCTTTATTCAGTAGTGTAAAGTATACACTGTTAACCACCGAAGTTCCTTTCCCACTGACAATTTATAGTCTTATCATCATCATTGTTAATATAACATCTTCCAACAGTTTATCTAGCCCCCCTTGACCCCTTATGCCTCCATAAATATAGTAAAAATCTTACTGTATTCAAGCCTGAAGCTGTAACTCTGCATACTGTAAGACTCAGAAAAACAAGCAGTCTGCTGACATCATCAGAAGTGGTAGCCTGATCCAATCACAATGCTTCCCCATAGGATTGGCTGAGATTGACAAAGAGGCAGATCAGGGGCAGAGCCAGCACGATTCAAACACAGCCCTGGCCAATCAGCATCTCCTCATATATATGAATTGAGTCAATGAATCTCTATGAGGAAAGTTCAGTGTCTGCATGCAGAGGGAGGAGATACTGAATGTTTGTATGCATTTTAGGCAGCCATGACCCAGGATCTCTAACAGCCATCTGAGGAGTGGCCAGTGAAGTTATCACTAGGCTGTAATGTAAACACTGCATTTTCTCTGAAAAGACAGTGTTTACAGCAAAAAGCCTGAATGTAATGATTCTACTCACCAGAACAAATTCAATAAGCTGTAGTTGTTCTGGTGACTATAGTGTCCCCTTAAGCACTGACCATTTGCAACTTTGCATAGTCAGTATATTCTTTGTACATTGATGGCATATATGCAATAAACATTGAATGATAAAATATATTATCGGGGGGCGGAGCTGAACAGGCAAGCTGAATAGATGCACATTGCATGAGCTCCTGCAGTATAGGCTCAAATTCTGCAAATATCTGGAGATTGCCTGCTGCGATTCCCCTACAAACCTGCCAGTAGGCTAGGGGAAGCAACCACGACTATGCCGGTACCAAATTTGAGACCCGATTCAACCGGGAACCGTGGTAGCAAATTGAGGCATAGTGGAAACAGGAGGGAAGGACGGCCGCCATCCTGCCGGATCCCAACTGTGAAAAGCGAGTGCAAAACATGGACTCCCCCCCCCTATGGACCGGCGGAGGATATCCCGGTCCCTGCCTGGCGGGCTGCCCCGAACCCTACACCAACAGACAAGCGCACAGACCACCATAAGAGACGAGGGGACAGGAGCACCCAAGATGGCGGATCACTTCGACACGACAGTGTCCGACAAGCGACAGCGACCACCGGATGCAGAGGACACCGAGGACTGCGTAAAAGATCCCATCACACTAATCTTCGACCGCTTCTGGGCCAAACTACGGGCACACATCAAGCCTGCAATGCCCAGCCAAACATTACCCACAAGGGTAAGAGCCGATGGTGGACGGGAGAGTGGGAGTCCTCCTCAGGGCAACTCTAAGACCCCCACATCGATCCCCCACATCCTAAGCCCTCCCAGGCTGAGAGCAAGATGGGGAGTACCCCAGAGGCGCTGGCCACACAAGCGGAGAGGGGCAAGACGAAACCCCAAGCGACCTGACCTACCTTCCCGCACCAACCCGAAAGGGCCGACCCTGGACCATGAAGGTTCCCAGCCTCGTGGCCTACGAGCGCCAGTTCTCCCACAGCTCCGGGGCAAGAGGGGATTCCCGCAACCGAGACACTATGGCACTACCCAGATGAGATGGAACTCAAGCGTGAGGCCCAAACCTGAACGGCAGCAGACAACCGGAGGTCACAGGGCCTGCAGCGATAAGACTAATATTCTGGCACAAGCTTGAGGGATGAACTCCCCCATCACCATTACAGCCCTAAGTGACTGCCTAGATGTCTCCATCCACACCAGACAAGCGGGACTCTGCATGGCAAGGCAGCAAGGCCAGCATCTGATGAATCCCAGGGACGATATGGATATACCAAGCCGAGGCATCGGCTAACAGTGCCACATGCCCCTGAGCGAGGTACCCGTGCCCCCCTCAAGACTTACTGTTATATACCAGCCCATTGATACCCAGACAGATAATATTGTTAAGATAAAGTTGAAGTTATGCCAGCCACATGGGACTATGGCCTTATCAAACAGTGGTATGTTTCCTATGTTCCATGTTGGCAACCAGCGATATCTCTATATTGGCAACCAGTGACAAGTCATGTCATGCTGCATTGTTTTCAATTAATGCAGCCCTACCATCAGCCATAACCTAGCCTGTGTTTAACCATAGCTGCACGTTTAAGCCTGTAACCATACCAATCTGCAATTATTCTTGAAAAGAATTACCGAGTGTAGACCTAGCCTGTGGAAAAGTATACTGCACGTTAAGTAGGTCGCTAGCATACAAGCGTGGTTTACTTCCCTTGATATACCTTTAACGCTCTCCAAGCTATCTTTAACTTTTACTAACGGAACACTGATCAGCCGGGTAATTTTTTTTAATTTGTTTTATTTTTTTTTCGTGTTTAAAACTCAAATCGTTCCACATTCTGACTCTCAAAAACTAAAAATGTGCAAAGTTTCTAACTGCCATAACAATGTGAAGCTATGTCTATATTTTTGCTTGCACTAGCTATTGTGGCAGTGCAAACATGTTTGTTCTCTCTACGCACAAATAAAATAAAGATTTATAAAAAAAAAATTAAAAAAATATATTATCTATACTCATGACAGTTTAACATGTAATTGAAGATTCGAACATTAGCTAAAGAAACAGTGCATCCTGAAAAGTGCATTCGAATATACTACGGAGTATAGTATTTTCTTATGCACTTTTCAGGATGCAATAAAATTAAGCATTAAAACATTTTTAATGTCTGAACAATTTTTCCTTTTAAAAAAAAAAATGCACTTTTTTTTCAGAATCGGGTTACAAGAATAAGTGTTTCATCTGTACAAATCCTATAAATATATTAAAAATGCATGAAAGTGCATAGCCATGGGCAACATTATACACCTAGCACATTTTTACTGTTGCACTAGCACAGTTCAAATTCAAGTTCTGGGCATTTTATTTACTAGTAGATAAAATAGAAAACTATTGTAGGTTTGTTTGACTGAAAAAAGTAATTATGTAAGAAATTACAATCTCGTATCCGATATTCATCAACACGTTAGTGACTGCAAATTAACATTAACAATGTTGGGAATTGTTATAGACAACAAACTATGCAACAATGTGCAATGTCAATCAGCAGTGGCCAAGGCCAGTAAGGTATTGTCATGCATGAAAAAGGGCATTCATTCTCGGGACAAGAATATAATTTTGCCTCTTTATAAATCACTGGTAAGACCCCATATTGAATATGCTGTGCAATTTTGGGCACCTGTTCTAAAGAAGGATATTATGGCACTAGAAAAAGTGCAGAGGCGGGCTACAAAATTAATAAAAGGAATGGAACATATCGGCTATGAAGAAAGGTTAACAAATTTAAACCTTTTTAGTTTAGAAAAACGTCGCCTGAGAGGGGATATGATAACATTATACAAATATATTCGTGGCCAATACAAACCATTGTGTGGAAATCTATTCACAAACCGGACTTTACATAGGACACGAGGCCATGAGTTTAGACTGGAAGAAAGAAGATTTCGTCTAAGGCAAAGGAAAGGTTTTTTTACTGTAAGAACAATCAGAATGTGGAATTCTCTGCCTGAGGAAGTGGTTTTATCAGAGTCCATACAGATGTTCAAACGGCTACTAGATGCATACTTGCAAGAACAGAATATTCAAGGATATAATCTTTCAATGTAGGGTAATAACTGCTTGATCCAAGGATAAATCTGACTGCCATTCTGGGGGTCAAGAAGGAATTTTTTTCCTAGCTTGTTGCAAAATTGTGCTTCAAACTGGGTTTTTTTGCCTTCTTTTGGATCAACAGCAAAAAACAAATGTGAGGTAGGCTGAACTTGATGGACGCAAGTCTCTTTTCAGCTATGTAACTATGTAACTATGTAACTATGTAATGTGATCAGAAATTGATTTTACCATTACTTGAAAAAGAACCCCAACATCTTATGATAAGCACAGAGGTTTTTTTCAATCACAATCCTGCTGAAGAGAGTGGTTGATAATCCTATGCAAACATCCAAAATGTTGCTAATTCATCAACTGAAAGTACCTTCGTCAATTGAAAAAAACCTTTTCTAACCCTAATTGATATGTATACAAGCAACATTAAGCAATTAAATTAATGGAGCACTGTAGTGCCAGGAAAACAAGCCCGCTGGGCTGAAGGGGATAAAACCTTAATGCAGTGCTGGGCTCCCTCTGTGTTGGTGACCTCTCCTCCCCTTGCGACGTCAGCTCCTGAGTGGAGTCGAATGCGTATGCGCGTCCAGAGCCGCGTGCGCATTCAAATCGCCCATAGGAAAGCATTACTCAGTGCTTTCCTATGGGTATCTGAACTCACGCTGCGTAAGTTCAATGCAATTTTCACACTGAGAAGCGCAGAAGCACCTCTAGTGGCTGTCAGGGAGTCAGCCACTAGAGGCTGGATTAACCCTGCAGTGTAAACATAGCAGTTTCTCTGAAACTGCTATGTTTTCAGCTGCAGGGTTAAAACTAGAGGGACCTGGCACCCAGACCACTTCATTGAGCTGAAGTGGTCTGGGTGCCTATAGTGGTCCTTTAAAGAATAAATACACTGATCAGCTACAACATTAAAACCATCTGCCTAATATTGCCTGGGTCCCCTTTGTGATACCAAAACAGCTCTGATGCATTGAGGTATGGACTCCACAAGACCTCTGAATGTGTCCTGTGATATCTGACACAAAGACAATAGCAGCAGATCCTGCAAGTTGCAAGGTTGGGCCTCCATGGATCAGATTTATTGTTTTAGCATATCCCACAGATGTTTAATTGGATTGAGATCAGGGGAATTTAGAGAACAAGGCAACACTTTAAACTCTTCGTCATGTTCCTCAAAGCATACCTGAACAATTTTTGCAGTGTGGCAGGATGCATTATCCTGCCGAAAGAGGACACTGCTGTCAGGGAACACGATTGCCATTAACGGGTGCACATGGTCTGCAAAAATCTCTAGGTAGCTAGTACATGTCAAAGTAATATCCACATGAATGCCAGAATCCAAGGCTGCCCCATACATAGCAAATGGCATTGCACTGTGTGTTCTGACACCTTTCTGTCATGGCCTTTATGTTCTGAAACCAGATGGCTTGCTTCGCTCCACATGTGCATGAAAGAGCCTTGGGCACCCATGATCCTGACGCTGGTTCATCAGTTGTCCTTCCTTACATCACTTTTACAGATGCTCCTCAATTTACAACCTACTTGGACAACAACCACATATTACATAAGTGATTTGCATTCGCGACATTCATTGAGATGAATTTCGCCAGGTTCAAATTCACATTTGATTCTGTGAAAAGTAAGAGAACCACTAAAGTACTGTACTTCATACTGTGATTCATCTGAACAGGGTGAAATTCACATTTGCGACAAAGATACGAGGTATCTTCTTTTTTGTTTTTATGTTATTTTTTTTTTCTCTGGGAGCATTAGGAACTCTATACATAAATGAGATTACCATCACTTATTTGTACAATGTTGAGATAATAAGTATATGTCATGAATGAATTCTAAATTATGCATTGTACCTTCAGAGATTTTAAAAGTGTAAAATTGTATAAAATTGTAAAAAAATTGTATAAAACAATAAAAACATTTAAATTAACAGAAAAAAGTACCTCACAACATTGTCGTGAATGCAAATTTCGTCCTGTTCAGAGGGTTACCAGTATTTAGTACAGTACTGTAGTTGTTCTGTGCACTTTACACAGAAACAAATGTGAATTTCAACATGGCAAAATTCATGTCGCAAATACGAAATTCACCTAAGAAAACTTTGCCCCGTTCAGAGGTTGGTCTTCGCTTATAGACCAAGCGAGGAGCACTTGTGTTAGGTAATAGCCGCTGCCTACAGAGAACACCCTATAACAGTGGCCCTCAACCCTCTCCTCAAGGTATACCTAACAGTCCAATATTATATTTATTATTATATTTAGGGATTACCCAGGTGTGTTTTAAAAAAAAAGGAAAAAATAACTAAAAACATGTTAGACCCTAAGGTTTTTTTTTTTCTATACACCTTAGACACACCTTTAATCCCTAAATCCTGGTCTGTTACGTGTGCCTTGAGGAGAGGGTTGAGGAGCACTGCCCTATAACACGTGCAGCTTTGGAAATTCTACGACCCAGTTGTCTAGCTATCCCTATGTGGTTCTTGTCAAAGTTACTCACATATTTTCCCTTACACATTATTCCTGCTTTCAACACATGGATTTAAAGAACTGACTGTTCACTTGCTGTCTGATATATCCAACTCCTTGACACATGCCATTGTAATTATTAAGCAATGCAATTCACTTCACATATCAGTGATTTTAATGTTGTGGCTGTTCAGTGTAAGTATTATAGCTAAACTATAACAATTGATAACAAACAAATACACACAAGCACAATATCTGAAATGGCTTTTAAATATACCTTAAAGGATTACTCTAATCAAATGCTGATTTTAATAAAATAAATCTAGCTGGCATGGTCCCTCCCTATTTAAAAAAAAAAAGAGAGAAAAAAGAAAGAAAGGATAAGCTCACCTACACAGAGGCGGGTCTAGACTTTATGAGGCCATAGGCGAAACTCAAACATGAGGCCCCACTAACAGTGAAAAATGCAAGAGTTGCAATACATGCACACTGTCACATATACAAATTGATGCACAGTTTACCTGTGTATGTGCCTGAGAGTGTGTCTGCCAGAGAGTATCCTTGTGTGTGTGAATGTATGTCTCTGTGAGCATGTTTGCGTTTTTGTCTGGGACCGTATGTGTATGGGGTAGCTGCTTGAAGTGTGTATGGGGGTCTGCCTGTAGCCTTTGTACATTGTCTTTATGGCAAAGCTATTTTTCCTGACACTGTGTTTATGATGAATGTCTTCAGCTGGTGACTGTGACAAGGTGAGTAAAGGGGTACCAGTGGCAGGGAGAGTGTGACAGGGCGAAGGGGGTAAATGGACAGGGTGGGGGGGGATTATGAGAGAGAATGAAGGACAGGGAGTATGACATGGTTTGATGAGGGAGTGTGACAGAGCGCGTGGAGGTAAGTGTGTTAAGGCAATTGGGGATGAGTGTGACAGGATTAAGGGGGGCTAATATGACAAGGTGAGTGTGGCAGAGTGAGGGCAGGTGAGTTTGGAGGGGGTGAGATTAACAGCATTAGGAGTGGTCAATGTGATTGTGGGTGCATGAAGAGGCTGACAGTGGGGGGGGTGATGACAGTGTATGGAGCGGTGACAATGTGTGAGGGGATGCTAACAGTGTGTCTCGGGAGGCTTAGTGTGTGAGGGGTGTGATACTGTGTGTGTGTGGGGATGATCCTTTGTGTGAGAGGGTGATGGTGTGAGGGAGGGTGATGCTGTGAGGGAGGGAGGGGGTGATGGTGAGAGGGAGGGGGTGCTGAGGGAGGGAGAGGGGGCTGATGGTGATGGGGTGTGATGGTGAGAGGGAGGGATGGTGAGAGGGGTGATGTGAGGGAGATGGTGAGAGGAAGGTGTGGAGGTGATGGTGTCGAGGGTGATGGTGAGAGGGAAAGGGGGTGATGGTGTGAGAGGGAAGGGGTGTGGTGAGGGGGTGATGGTGAGAGGGGGTGATGGTGGAGGGAGGGTGATGGTGTGAGGGAGGGAGGGTGATGTAAGAGGGAGTGGGTGTGATTGTGAGAGGGAGGGGGGGTGATGGTATGAGGGAAGGGGGTGATGGTGTGAGGGAGGTGTGAAGATAAGAGGGAGGAGGTGATGGTGAGAGGGATGGGGGTGATGGTGTGAGGGAGGGCATGTTGATAAGAGGGAGGGGGGTTATGGTGGTCTAGTGTGAACTGCCTGGTGGTCCGGTGTGTCCCTGGTGGTCCGGTGGCCATTACATCCGAGCTGCAGACCATGTATCTCGCGAGACCCATCACAGCATTGCCGTGGTAGCTGCAGACCGGTGTCTCTGATGACTGGCCGGGCAGACAGTAGGGGGCTCGCACCCGACAGTATACTGAACAAGCCGCCGGGCCCCCTCCTGATGTCAGTGACCGAGGACCCGACACAGTCTGCCCTAAGGCGGTTTAGACAGCCACGTGGCCTTAAGCAGCCGCCTAAACTGCCTAATTAGAGAGCTGCCTCTGCACCTGCAATCCCATGCCAAAGCCAAGTTCTCCCTGCAACAAATCCTGCTCTGCAGTGAGAGGTCCCGCAGGCCAGGGTGTTGCCAGCAAGCAATGTTTGATGACAAAAGATTTATTTTATGCACAGATTTACATTAGCAGCCCAGTACTCTAATTCTGGGCTGGCTAGATACTCTCCTGGAGGTGGGCTTATACTTCCATTAGCAACATTCTTTAACTCTTTATGTGCAAAATTTACATTAAGGACCAATCTAAACAGGCATTATCAATACGCTTGTTTGTCTGTAACCTACAATCTGTGATGTACTTGAAAAAACCCTCAAAGACATTGTTTTTTGTTGTTGATAACCTTGCAATATTGGCCTCTGAAGTTCGAACATTAACAATTAAATTACAGTTTAGGCCCAGTTCCTTAAAACTAAGCAGAACTGATAATCGTAGTGCAGTTTTTTTTTTCTGTGATGCAATTCAATGGAAGCTTATCAAAGGGTAAAAAGGGTTAAACTTACCATGAAAGGTCTTAACATGTATAGCTTGGAGGAAAGACGAGACGGGGAAAATGATAGAAACATTTAAATACATAAAAAGGAATCAACACAGTAAAGAAGGAAACTAGATTTAAAAGAAGAAAAGCAAAGGCAAAGGTTTAAAAATAATTTTAGGAAGTATACTTTAGTATTTATTACTTTTTACAGAGGGATTAGTGGACGCATGAAATAGCCTTCCAGCTGAAGTGGTAGAGGTTAACACCTGGTCATCCAAACACATCAATCATGTCTATCTGTCACACTGCCCGCCCGCCAGGTCACACACACGTTCACTGTCAAATGCTCCCCTGCAGCCAAACAAGGAGCACCTTAGGCTATTTAAACCCTTTTCCTTAATTTCTTTGTGCCCTGCCATGGTTTCCATTCTGGTTATCCGAGAGCACGTTTCTGGTATTGTTTCTTGTGTATTTTGACCTTGGCTTTCTTACTGACCATTCCAATCTCTGTATCCCTTGACCTTTGGCTTGGCTCCTGACTATTCTGACTTCTATATTCCTTGACCTTACATACCGATATCTGTATTTTTGACCTTAGCCTGTCTTGTGTTTTTCCTTTTATACATTAAATCCAGCTGTTCTAAGGCCCGGTAATATGTCTTAGGGTTTTCTTTATTCTTACTTAAGTTCTGCGTGTTGGGCATATTAGTGTATTCTGACACTAACATCTTCTCCTCACCTGTAAAACCTTCATTCCCACGCCACAGACCAGTTAACCCTTCACTCCTCCATGCTCTCCTATGGTCCTAGCTGCCCTTAGAATTCCCTCATCTACAACAAAACACTACTTAACAATGTTCTCTCTAGTATTTTTCACTTTCACCCTCTTTTCTCTCATTTATAAAATCTCTCTATCTTTCTGCTTACCTGTCCCTACTGACATTATCTTCATTGCTCCTTATTTACTTCCCTCCTCTCTCTGTTAATCGCATACACTATACTCATACCTATCCATCCTTTCTCCTCCTACTCCTTCTGAAACCTCAAAATACAAACATTCAACCAAAACATTTACTCCCACCTTCTCTTTCTGTGCTTCTGTTCATGGCAGCTAGCAACGTCTCTCCAAACCCTCGTCCCGCCTCTACCAACCTACCTTGTATTCAACCAAGAAACCTCTCCAATCTTATATCCATCCCATGTAACTCTCCCTTGAAGCCCTCCTTCCATTCTGCCCTATGGAATGCATGCTTTGTGTGCAACATAATTAAATCTACTTCTATCCATGACTTATTCATCTCACGCTCCCTAAACTTACTTGCTTTAACTGAAACTTGTCTCTCTCCTTCTGAAACAGCTACCCCTGACTCATTATCCTATGGTGGGCTACAGTTTACGCACAACCCAAGACAGTCTGACAGTAAAGGTGGTGGTGTAGGGTTTCTCCTTTCTCCCCACTGCTCCTTCAAACCTTTACCCACCCTCCCTCCCTTCCCTCTCTTTCTCCTCCTTTGAAATTCACTCAGTTCGCTTATTCAAACTCATATCTGTAAACATTGCAGTTATTTTATCAGCCCCAGGTTCTCCTCATCTCTTCCTTGACCATTTTGCTGCCTGGCTTCTTTTCTTCCTTTCAAGCAATATCCCATCCCTAATTCTAGGGGATTACCACATTATCATTAACCCACCCTTGTCCACAGTAGCCTCAAAACTTATTTCAATCACCTCCTCCTTTGGGCTATCGCAATGGGCTAATTCTCCCACACATTTAGCTGGCAATACCCTAGATCTTATTTTTTCAAATGCATGCTCAATCTCTGTAATACTCCATTTCCTCTATCAGACCACCACCTCCTATCATTTATTCTCGAGTGCCCGCACACCCAATACCCTCAACCTAACCCCCCCACAATTTAGGAGGAATCTGAATTCTTTGACCTCCAGCAACTCTCAGCTGATCTCCATTCCAAACTCTTATCCATCCCTCCCTTCTCCTTTCCCTCTCTGGCTATTTCCTCATATAATGTTACCCTCACCTCTGCCCTAGATGCTGTAGTCCCACTCCAAGCATGCTCCTCAAGGAGGGCGCGTTTCCAACTGTGGCACACTAAGTCAACCCGCTACCTGCAGAGATGCTGAATGCTGCTGGAGGAAGTCTTGCACCCTGTCAGACTTTCTACACTATACATTTGTCTTGCGCTCATACAGTGCAGCGCTCACCTTTGCTAAACAGAAATACTTTTCTTTTATCATAAGCTCATGCTCCTGTAATCCTAGGCATGTCTTTAACACTTTTAACTCTCTTCTTTGCTCTGCTGTGACCACCCCACAAACTAATCTTTCAGCTGATAGCTTTGCATGTTACTTTACTGACAAGATTAAACAGTTAAGGAATGAATTCTCCCCCCTTCTCCCCCTTCTATCTCAACCTCACTTGGACCATACCATCCCTACCCTCCAAGACCTCTCTCCAGCTACTGAACAGGAGGTGGCTGTGCTTCTCCTCTTCTCTCGTCCCACTACCTGTCCGCTTGATCCAGTACCTTCCCACTTCATCAGAGCTCTCACCCCTTGTCTTGTACCATCCTTAACACACATCTTAAACTGCTCTCTTTCATCTGGCATTGTCCCTGCTCCCCTTAAGCATGCTACTGTAATAACCAGATAATACAGTACAATATACACACTACTCAAGATAATAACTGTAGTGAGATGTATACAGATACTTAACTTAATTATTACAGCCTCCCAAGATCGTTACCCAGAGAAAACGACCTATTAACATAGATAACCACAAGCAACACAGAACTTCGGGATACGGCTGGACAGTTAATCTAAAAGGAACACAAAAAATATACACAAAATAGTGAAGTACAATTAACACATGGTTTTCCGCTGAATACAAATGCACTCACAGAATGAAGTAGAATATATCGCTCATAGGGTGCCTCCCCTAGTGGAATGGGGGGTTGGTAATCCCTTGGCTCCTTCTTAGGCTTCCTTAGTGATACTCAGGACTCCAAACAGGTAATGGTAGAAAAAAGATGTATTTATTGATAAAAGGTGAGTATTCACCATCAGTATAAAGTATAATAAAAAACGGTATGGTCCTACGCGTTTCGTTCTGCAAAGAACTTCATCAGGGACCGTATATAAAGAATAAAATCAATATACAATTACAGTATATAAAAAAACATCCTATTCCCCCCATCCCTGTGTCCTCTTTAAATAGGGCTAATCCCCATATTCATTGGTGGTTCCGTGGGTGGTATCCAGTATCTGCTATTCAATTGGTTCTGAGAAGGAGCTGTTCAGCTGTTTTTCATCCTCCCTGTGTTACTGTAATCAATTTTGGCGCGTTCGGGTGGCCGGAACCGGAAGTGGGAAATGAATCGCACTTCCGCGTTCCACTTGCGTTCCACATGCGTTCCACCCGCGGCTGAAATGCGTTCCACCTTCATTGTGTCTCAATGTAAATATATGATCAGGAAAAAAACAGTAAAAATACAATATATTCTATCTGCTGAAGAAAAAAGCAATATTAGTAACCTTATTTACTTAATATAATCAATCACCATTAGGTTATTATAATTAAACCGTATCACACTGTATTTCTTAAAGTGAAAGGTGCGTTCAAAGTGCACAATATATATAATGCATGTACTCCTATTATCAACAAAAACATTAAATTTCAAGTGTACCATGCATGATTAAACTATATGATATATATCAATATCCATTGATTATTAGTAAATGGTTCATGCCATAAGAATTTTTTAAAGAATAACATAACATAAAAAAATATATATAGAAATTATAATTAAAAAGAGCTAAATTTTATAGTGTCCCTATAGAAAATCTCCAATATTAAGTGGAGTTACACATATATCTAATATCCCAAGTGGTTGTGTTTTGCCCATTGATTAATAAATGTATACAGGACAATTTAGCCATATATTTACTTTTATATAACCCATATGGAGGACGGAAGGTTGTATTTTAGTCAGAATCAACATCATTCATAGAATAATGATGTATAAGGAAATGAATGTATGTATAAATAAAAATCAATTTTGGATTCTAATCCAAAAAACAAACTAAATCAATACCAATATTGAGGCCCCTCGGTTCTAGAGTATTTAACCGATGTATCCAGAAAGTCTCCCTTTGGGATAGTTTCTGGATTCTATCACCCCCTCGCCAGAATGGAAAAACTCTTTCAATGCCCATAAAGATAAAATCCCGAAAAGTAAATAATGGGCAATTAGAACAATGGGCCGAAACTGAATGAGTTTGGAGTTTCTTCTTGATGTTATTCAGATGTTCAAGTATTCTGACCTTTAGAATCCTCTTTGTACGCCCCACATATTGTTTGCCACAGGGACACTGTAGTAAATAAACCACATAGTCCGAGTGGCAACTAATTTCAGATTTCACCTTGAATGTTTCCCCTGTGACGTTACTATGGAACAACTGTATTTTGGACAATGATGTAGTAATACAGGCCTTACAGATTCCACAGCCTCTAAAAAAACCAATAGTAGGGGAAGAATGGATATTAGGATTCAATTTCACAATGTTTCCCCTGTGACGTTACTGTGGAATCTGTAAGGCCTGTATTACTACATCATGTAAAATACAGTTGTTCCATAGTAACGTACAGGGGAAACATTCAAGGTGAAATCTGAATCCTAATATCCATTCTTCCCCTACTATTGGTTTTTTTAGAGGCTGTGGAATCTGTAAGGCCTGTATTACTACATCATTGTCCAAAATACAGTTGTTCCATAGTAACGTCACAGGGGAAACATTCAAGGTGAAATCTGAAATTAGTTGCCACTCGGACTATGTGGTTTATTTACTACAGTGTCCCTGTGGCAAACAATATGTGGGGCGTACAAAGAGGATTCTAAAGGTCAGAATACTTGAACATCTGAATAACATCAAGAAGAAACTCCAAACTCATTCAGTTTCGGCCCATTGTTCTAATTGCCCATTATTTACTTTTCGGGATTTTATCTTTATGGGCATTGAAAGAGTTTTTCCATTCTGGCGAGGGGGTGATAGAATCCAGAAACTATCCCAAAGGGAGACTTTCTGGATACATCGGTTAAATACTCTGGAACCGAGGGGCCTCAATATTGGTATTGATTTAGTTTGTTTTTTGGATTAGAATCCAAAATTGATTTTTATTTATACATACATTCATTTTCTTATACATCATTATTCTATGAATGATGTTGATTCTGACTAAAATACAACCTTCCGTCCTCCATATGGGTTATATAAAAGTAAATATATGGCTAAATTATCCTGTATACATTTATTAATCAATGGGCAAAACACAACCACTTGGGATATTAGATATATGTGTAACTCCACTTAATATTGGAGATTTTCTATAGGAACACTATAAAATTTAGTTCTTTTTAATTCTAATTTATAATTTCTATATATATTTTTTTATGTTATGTTATTCTTCTAAAAAATTCTTATGGCACGAACCATTTACTAATAATTAATGGATATTGATATATATCATATAGTTTAATCATGCATG
>OW240917.1:87089530-87201833 GCA_933207985.1 Pelobates cultripes | reverse complement strand
GCAGCCAAATCCAGAGGCCACTACTCTATACTAATTCTTCTTGACCTCTCTGCTGCCTTTGACACTGTTGATCATGGCTGGCCTCCTTCTCCTAACTCTTCAATCTCTGTGACACAGCCCTCTCATGCTTTTTCTCCTATCTCTCCCAATGCTCCTTTAGTGTCTCTTTTTTCAACAGCACCCCCTCTCCTCATCCTGTCTCAGTCGGAGTCCCTCATGGTTCAGTTCTTGGTCCCTTTTCTTCTCTCTCTATACTGCCTCACTTGGCAAACCCATTTATTAATGTGGATTCCACTACCACCTGTACGCTGACGACACCCAGATATATCTCTACTCCCCTGACCTCTCCCTACTGTCCTACAATGTGTCACCAATTGCCTTTCTTCTATCTCTGACTGGATGTCCTCCTGCTTTCTGAAACTCAATCTCTCTAAAACTGAGTTTCTTATTTTTCCTACTCATAACACTGATCCTTCTCCTTCACTCACGCTGCAAGTTGATGGCACCTGCCTCACCTCATCCTCTCAAGCTTGCTGTCTTGTTGTCACTGTTGATCCTGGCCTCACCTTTGCGCCTCATGTCCAGTCTGTTGCTAAAACTTGTCGATTCCACCTTGAAAACATTGCCTGCATACGCCCCTTTCTTGCGCAAGATGCTGCCAAGTAATCTCTTGCATCGATTACTGTAATTCTCTCCTAATTGGTCTCTCCAGAAGCCGTACCGCCCCCCCCCCCACCCCTACAATCAGCCAGGCTGATCTTTTTCTCATGTCGCTCCTCTCATAACTCACCACTCTGTCGATCCTTACACTGGCTTCCTGTCCCCTACAGATGTCAATTTAAAATACTAACCATTACCTATAAAGCTCGAACCAACTCTAGCCCCTCTTATATTTCTTCACTGATTCATAGGTATGCCCTCCCTCGGTCTACTGGCAACCTTCTTCTGTCTGCTGCATGCACCCTTACTGCAAATTCACGCCTGCAAGACTTCTCATGAGCAGCTCCTTTCCTTTGGAACAGCCTGATTACCCCTGTCAAACTCTCCCCTAGTCTTCAATCCTTTAAAAATTCCCTCAAAATCCATCTTTTCAGGATTACTCATGACCTCCAAGAGTAACTTCTATCTCTCAAACCTTCCTCTCACTCTCTTCTATAGTGCCACACTCCACTCTCACCTCCAGTTCTCCTTCTTTCCCACCATGTCTATTTGCTGTCTATCTCAATACCCTTCATATTGTGTTTTTATACCCCACCTCCTCTAGACTGTAAGCTCGTTTGAGCAGGGTCCTCAACTACCTATTGTTCCTGTTGCATTTTGTTATTGGTTAATCGGTAAATTCCCCTTTCATTGTAAAGCGCTGCGGAATAAGCTGGCGCTATATAAATACCAATAATAATAATAATAAAAGGAGTTTAAGCATGCATGGGATAGTCATAAGCCTATCCTAGATATAAGATAAGGCCAGGTGTCTAATTAGAGCATTTAGAAAATTGGGCAAACTAGATGGGCCGAATGGTTCCAATCTGCCAGCACATTATATGTTTCTAAGTGTCACTAACATTTTTATATAGGATTTTCATCTTTTTGAAATACACCATTTGTTTGACATCTTAACAGGTTTTCCGCCACATTTTCCTACATAAAAGTATTCGGTGTCACTACTCCTTTTGTCTGCCTCTCCAAATTTAAAAGTCTTATGAATAAGAAATTTCTGAGAAAACTGATGGAGTTTACTGTCATGTTTTAGGTCACTTTTATAAATCAAAATAATGACAGAATTTGACCGTCACTTTTCAGAACTCTTTGATAATATCCCCCAATATGGAAGAAAACAAATTAACAAATAATTTAAATTATTAGACCATATGCAAATAATGCACAGGCATGCATGGTGTGCATGTATAGGATTTGCATATTTATTTAAGCCATGCACTAATTTAAATGGAGCAAGAAATGTACTTTCTTTTTAGTGCCCTCCACACTGTTAGTAACATAGTACATCCAATTGCATTTAAAACATAGGAATGAACAGCTGAACATACATAGTTTTAGTTCTTATTTCATACTGAGAAAATTTCAGGCAAAATGAAAACTTTAAGATAGCATAGTGTTCATGTAAAGCTTGCTTGCTCTGTTTCGTAATGTAATTTCTTTTCACATTTAAAGAATGTCAGATTGACAGGAGTTTAATGGCTGGGTCCGATAACATCACTCAATGGAACAAATCATGTCGCAATTATAGTTTTTAGCAAGACAGATATAAGTTGGGTATTTGTGATTGCATTGTGATACTTGTTGAATTTCCTGAAAATTATCAGTGCTAAGATCAACTACATTGCACTTTGCATATAATTGCATCCGTTGCAGGGAAATAATGAATTCACTGGAAGCTTGGTATGTATGTTACAAAATATTTAAAAGTGTGTGGTTATATTTTGTTATATCTGAGAGCTACACATTAACCCCTTAGTGACCAGACCACTTTTGAATTTTTTTACCTTTTGGGACCAGGGCTGTTTTAACATTTCTGCAGTGTTTGTGTTTAGCTGTAATTTTTCTCTTACTCAGTTACTGTACCCACACATATAATATAGAGTTTTTCTCTACCATTAAATGGTCTTTCTAAGGATACCATTATTTTCATCATATAAAAAATATTATAAAATATGATGAAAAAATTTAACAAAACACACTTTTTCAAACTTTGACCCCCAAAATCTGTTACGTATCTACAACCCCCCCCCCAAAAAAAACTGTGCTAAATAGTTTCTAACTTTTGTCCTGAGTTTAGAAATACCCAATGTTAACATGTTTTTAGCTTTTTTTTGGAAAATCATAGGGCAATAAGTGCAGATAGCACTTTGCTATTTTCAAACTTTTTTTTTCAAATTAATGCAATTTACATTGTAAAACTAATATCTGTCAGGAATCCCTTAATAACCTTTTACATGTATATATATTTTAAAAGAAGACAACCTACGGTAATAAACTTGGGATATTTTGACTATTTTCATCCAATCATTTTACCACCAATCTATGCCAAATTTAAAAAATATAATAGTAATTGGTGAGTTTTTTGACACACATAGCAATTTAAGAGTGCATGTACGGAGTAAGGGTTACTGCCAAAGAACACCCAAATATGTGTTCAGCAACATCTCCTGAGTACAGTGATACCCCCCATGTATAGGTGTGTCGTATTCTCTGGTGGGCTAAAAGACCTAATTTGGAGGGTGAGCAGTCCAGTTTTCCAACTTGGAATTTTCACAGCTGGTCATCATGCACCCATGTCCTATTTGGGACATTTTTGAAGCTGGCCAATGTAATTTACCCCCCTCAAACCATATCTTTTTGAAAAGTAGACACTTGGTATTTTAACACTTTCCATGCACTAATTCTACCACCAGTCTTCGTCAAACTTTTGGGTAGTCGTTTTTTTGGTTTTTTTCTCTCACATTGTACTTTAGGCATGGATTCTCAGTTCCTGTTATGTGTTTCTGACAACGAACACCTCGATATGTGTTCACCAACATCTCCCGAGTACAACAGTGCCCCCAATGTACAGGTTTTATGGGTTTTTGCAAACTAACAGGGGTCAAATGTAGGGCTTTCCCCTTTTCCGTGTTTGCACCTTTAAATTTGCCAGTTTGGTTGCCTTTGAGATAGCAGCCCAGGAATAAAAATGAACCCCATCATGACATACCATTTGTAAAATTAGACAACCCAGGATATTTAAAATGGGGTATGTCCAGTCTTTTTTAATACCACTTAGCCACAAACGCTGGCCAAAGTTAGCCTTTTTATTTGTTTTTTGTATTTGTTTACACAAAAACTGGACTTTTACTGGTGATTTCATCATTGTGATAGCTTTTACTGATTAATAACACTCATATATGTATTCATCAAAGTCTCCCAAGTATAACAATACCCCCCATGTACAGGTTTTATGGTGTTTTGGAAAGTTACAGGGTCAATATAGGGCTTGCCCAATTCAGTTTGCCAGATTGGTTTGCTGGGTCTGTGTTTTGTTTTGAGACCATATGGTAGCCCAGGAATGGGAAATAACCTCATCATGGCATACCATTTTCAAATGTAGACAACCCAGGGTATTCAAAATGGGGTATGTACAGTCTTTTGTAGTAGCTACTTAGTCACAAACACTGGCCAAAGTTTGCGTTTTTATTCTTTTTTTCAAAAACAATTTTTTTTGCAATTTATATTTTATACTCTCCCCTAGTCTTCAATCCTTTAAAAATTCCCTCAAAACCCATCTTTTCAGAATTGCTAATGGCCTCCAAGAGTAACGTCTATCTCTCAAACCTTCCTCTCAATCTCTTCTATAGGGCCACACTCCACTCTCACTTCCAGTTCTGCTTCTTTCCCACCATGTCTATTTGCTGTCTATCTCAATACCCTTCCTATTGTGTTTTTATACCCCACCTCCTCTAGACTGTAAGCTTGTTTAAGCAGGGTCCTCAACGACCTATTGTTCCTGTTACATTTTGTTAGTGGTTAATTGGTAAATTCCCCTTTTATTTTAAAGTGCTGCGGAATAAGCTGGCTCTATATAAATACAAATAATAATAATAATAATAATAAATAAATTATATATATATATATTGTGACAGACCGCCAGGCACCCCGACCGGGTACCTCCGTCAATCGCTGCTTCCTGGTAGTGGGGAGCACCATAAGCACTGCACTGGAACACCATAACCACAGTAAATCCAACAAACCGCTACAGCTTGGTTGGGGTCTCGCTGTCCTCCACCCACCCTGGACCCAAGACCAAGATCCAGCTTCCAGTGGGTAGACATCTCCTAGTCCAGAGTGCGAATCAGTCTGCTCTTACAAGAGCAATCATTGTGATTCAAGGGAGTATAGTGATTATAGCAATCCCCAGAGTGTGAATACAGCTCTCCAATCCCCCAAACATGAACCTAGACTTCATGAAGGGTAAAACAAATCTCCACAACTCTCCTTTTATGACAGTCCCCATGCAAGAGGCACTCCCCCCTGGACCTGAGAGTAAACCACAGTAGAAATAAATACACATTCACATTGGCTCTCAGGTCCAGGACACTCCCATACAAAATTAGATAATCCCTTCTCTGTGAACAAAGTAAAAACAACAGAAGGGGTAGCACCACAGAGTAAATTTCCCATAAAAATAAAAAGAGTGATCCCCACTTTTTGGGATTAGCTGCCTCCCAAAATATTATTTCTAGCAGGTGTTGTCAGTGCTGTCTCCTTTTCTATATCTCTTATTAATCCCTCCTCTCTGCCTGGGAGATAATTGGATCAGGAACTGTACTAATCTAATCCAATTATCTTCAAGCACAGAAAAACACACTCTCTCCCAAACACCCCAAAAGTAACCTAAAAATACAAAAAAAGTTATATCCCCTGATAGCCCTGAACTCAGTGACCAACAAATCCAAAAACCACACAGATCAGTTGAGGGGCTCAGGAATTTCCTGGAAGTCTTAATTTTGATCGACCACTTGCATGGTCCTATGCCCAAAGAATTAGGGCTAACGGTCAGTCTCTCTGTCTGGAGTACAAACATATATACCTCACATGAACAGAGCCATTTAAAGTGCATTGGGCAAGGTATTTTGCAGGGCCCATAGTCCAAGAACCAAGAACGAGGTATAATTCATGTGTATAATTCATATAATTCATGTGTGTGTGTATGTGTATATAATATATATATATATATATATATATATATATACACACACACACTTGTATTTCCTATATATGTATAATATATTATAATTAAAGCATTTTATAATATATTATACATATATAATACATATATATGATTTCATTATAAGTGTATTTTGAGATTTATGTGTTTATATCTCAAAGTACACTTATAATGGAATCATATATATGCATTATATATGTATAATATATTATAAAATGCACATATGCGACTGCGGGAACCCCACAGCCAATTCCCTGCAGACATCACTGGTAATGGCGGTTGTGATTGACACTTAGACTCCACCCTGAGAAAGTCAGGCGGAGGAGAATAGTCCCTACCTTGTCTCTGTATATCTCTTGACTGGGTTGGAATTTCAGTGAAACATTTAAAAAAAAAAACAATAAAAAAGATCAAATAAAAAAGTTGAAACACAGATTTTTTTCCAGCTCAGCAATTTTGGTCCAAATAATGCAATTTGAATTTCAGTTTACCACAGTTCTCTATTTAGTGAATTACTCATTCTTTCAAAGAGAGAAAACTCTTTGCTTATTTTACTTCCTACTCTATTAAGGAAACCAAGAAATTGTGTTAAATTGACAAGGGATTTGTAACATTGGCAAAGTAGCCAAAGTAGAATCTGGTGGAATGTTTGTAATTGCCTTACTAACTAAATACAGTTTGCTATTTAGCTATTAAATATCCATAATTATAAATACTAAGTTTGCCTAAATGGTTCCAATTAATATTCTTAAATATTTTTTGCCGTTTTTTATTCAGCATGTAGTTTGATTAAGATTCCCCGCCCCAATCCTTTATGGACAATTGATTTGCATATGTAGAAGGTTTGGGAAAAGCTTTAATTTGCCAATCCAGTTTAAGTGAGTTAGAAACTTCAACACTTTGCCTGCAATGCTCAAAGCACTATTGTAGGAAGAATTTGACATTTGTATAGTACATTATGGAACTAATGCAAAGAAATGTGCAACTTAAAATGTGTGCTCAAGTTTGAATTGCCTACACCATCGGATTTCACCAAAATATCCCACAACTACCTGTAATATTGATGATGTGTTGGTATCCTGCAATTAAAGCGGCACTGTTTTTTTTAACCCCCCTCCCGACTCCAATAAATCTAATTGTCCCCCTATTCACCACCAAATGCTTCTAAGCTCCCCATCTTACCTATTTTTGCATCTTTATTTTGTGCCTCGACCTAGGTCCTGGGCACGGCATCTTTATGTGCATATATGAAGTCCCTGTTGGACTCGTCATCTGCCTACACTAGATAGCACTGTGAAATTCCGACGCATTCTCAGTTAAACAATTGGGCATGCAAATGGAAATTTCATCTATTCATTCATTCATCAGAAAGACGAATAAATGAATAGAAATTTCAAATGAATAAACGAAGACCTCTTTGTTAGTTCGTTTGGTTTATTACAAGGAGGGAGCTTCTGGCACGCAGCTCCCTCCTTGTAATATGTAACAATAGAAGTGGCAAATTGAAAGCAACCAATCATAGTGTTATGAGTCAAATTGCACAGCATGGGTAATTCCAAATAACTTTTCCATGCTGTGTAAAATGACAAAGAGCACTCTGATTGGTTGAATTGTGATAAGTAAATGTAGAGACTTACATGGCTTGAAATCAACCAATCAACCGTGCTCTAAGTCAAATTCCAGGGCATGGGAAGGCTTTATAAGGCTTTCAGCGACTTGCTGAGCTCAGTCTGCACGGTGTCCTCACTGGGTGAAGATGGATTACTTTTTTAGTGTCTGTCTTTTTTTTCGTCTTTTTTTTTGCACTCTGGTTTTTTTTTGCCCATGGTGGGGGCCGGGTGGGGGGCAATAGGTCCCCCCATAGTCATTTAGGGCCCCCACCTGCCATTAGTTACTCACCATACAATCTCACAATAATCCTGGTGGATAAGATGACATCGCCTTTACTTTTGTGTCATAATATTATGTATCTACAGTGCAGACAAAAAAATTTAACCATTGATTTATTCTGTGAGACTTTGTAACTTACCAATGCATATACAGTGTCTTGAAACTTTTTGGATAAACAATTAAATACTTTAAAAAAAAGTAAAACATTGCAGTTTTGTTTAAATTGCATTTTTTACATTTCAGAATTAAAGGGACACTGTAGGCACCCAGACCACTTCAGCTCATTGAAGTAGTCTGGGTGCAATATCCCATGTTCCCTAACGCTAAAGTGGTAATTATTGCAGTGTTTCTACATTGCAGGGTTAACTCCTCCTCTACTGACTGTCTACCAGGAATTGAAATGGACGTTTTGTCCGTTATCTGACGCTGGACGTCCTCACGCTCTGCATGAGGACCTCCAGCGCCAGATTTTCCCAATAGGAAAGTATTGAATTATGCTTTCCTATGGGGAAATTCTAATGTGAGCACAGCCATTGCCTTGCATGTGCATTAGGTCTCCCCTGCCGGTTGACGTTGGTGGGGGACGAGCGTGGGCAGAGCCTGACCCTGCAGCGAGGGACATCGGCTATGGATTCAGGTAAGTGACTGAAGGGGGGCGCGAGGGAGGGCACTAGTTTGTTTTCCTGGCACTATAGAATCCCTTTAAATGCATCTCTAGTGGCTGTCTTTCTGACAGCCACTAGAGGCGCTTCATTAACCAGAACAGAGTGAAATTCAGCTATGGAATCAAATGCTGCTGATAGCAGCATTTTATTGGAGGAGCGTGGCATTTTTCAGCGCATAAGTATGTCCTCTCCATTGCTTCTCCATGAAAAGCACTGGACTGGAGCATATCATGGTAGACACCAGGACGCATACTGATGTCTTTGAAGGCGAAGTCGGTGGCTGCAGTGGAAGAGACCCACTGGAAATGTGGTGAGTAACAGTTAAATATCTAATTAATAAACAATCTTGTTTTGCAACAAGAGAACATAATAAGTAGGCACCAACATATCCAGTTTGTGGTGGTGATAGATTTAAAGGAGCACTCCAGGCACAATAACTACTTTATCTAATTTGTTATAGTGTCAGTGTCCCTTTAAATGTAAATTGTTTGGTGCAATAGACTCAAGCTTTTGTTATATGGTTTTCCTGCTTGTATGGTCATAAACTAGTATAATGGACTAGTAACATTCAATGTTTGCAGATATTTCTAGTCAATAAACCGTAAATTGCAAAGGGACAATATCTACTGGGAAAAAAAGCCCTATATGGACCAAGTGTATTTTTATCAACACAGAATAATGTGCATAAGTGCTAAGGATATGGTGGATGGCTACTTCCTGGTCATGGGGCAACTGATATTGCATATGGTTGTTATAGAGTTTGTACCAACATTATAATTATTGTAATGCGGGATGTGTCAGGTGTGTTACAGTTATTCTAGAAACATTTTCTTTGCTGTGTCTGACATATCAATGTTAACTAATAGTTAAGAAAAACCTTTACTCGGTTATTACCTAGCTAACTCATGTTTACGTTAGTTTATTGGAATTTAGTGTGAACGAGAGCGGAAAAAAAACAATTCAGTTCCTTTTTTCCACTAACCTGGTAAACTGTTGAGAGGTGTCCTTTATCTTTAAAAATAGTAACTCATTTATCACTTGTCTATTGATAATCTTGTATTGATCTGACATATCACTGAGCAATTTGCTACATAATTTGATTTATGTGAATGGCATTTCTCTAAGTCTATAAATTATAATACAACATCATCCGTCTTTACAATTTTTACACATCACAGATGCTGTGGTATAGTTTGCTCACCTGTCTTACACCCACATGTTTAATATGCTGATTCATGACACTATAAACATGTGATTCATTGCATACAAAACAGTTAATATCTTAAATTGAGATTAAATTCTTCACTTTAGAGAACAAGCATCAATATTAACCCATTCACCACAATAAGTTTATTTATTTATAAAATATTTTACCAGGATGGATAAATTGAGTTTTCTCTCGTTTTCAAGTGTGTCCTGGGTCCACAAAACATTGCATTGTTACAATAGGATACAATATTATATATATATATATATATATATATATATATACAAAAATAGGAAAATGATAGCACTCCAAGGACTAATGTAGAATAAATGGTAAAACTTAACTTTTATTCAGGTTGTTTGCTGGTAAAAGATCTGTCAACGTTTCAGTTCAAGATTCTGAACTTTCTGACCTGCAGAATGTTCAGAATCTTGAAATGAAACGTTGACAGATCTTTTACCAGCAAACAACCTGAATAAAAGTTAAGTTTTACCATTTATTCTACATTAGTCCTTGGAGTGCTATCATTTTCCTATTTTTGTATATTTCTGCGGACAAGCACCGGGCCCACCACCTATGTTCTACTGGAGTGCAGGCATTTGGAATATTTTATACATATATATATAATAAATATATAGCTTGGCACTCTCCTTACCAGAATTTACGAATATACCTGCCTGGGTGCCATCCACAGTGCGTCCGGGATGCACTTGCAGGACTTTGTCAAAAATACTGTGATTTATTTAGATAATGTGCATACAGCAAACAAAAACCGAAGTTTCGACCCCTGCTGGTCGTTTTCAAGGTTACTGTAACAGCAAAAATAGTGAGTATATATATACAAAATATCAGTGCACTTACCAATCAGTTTCAGTGTAGATCCCTTCACCGATACCCGGAAGTGTTTTAGGACCGCCTACATGACGTCATCACGTATTGACGTGCGGCAGTATGCAAGCGTGATCACCATGGAAACCTGCTATGCCACTGTGCAGGATCGCAATCCTGTGCATTGTGAAGTGAACCAAGGGATACAGTGAGAGAGCATCTAAACAGAAGATCTACGGAGTTTGATGAAAGTAGGCAAAGACATACCTAAGTATGAACCATGTACCAGTAAGCTGCATCTAAGTGAAGTGCAGTGAAATGCACAAAACAGTGAGAGTGTCTAAAAAATCATGTGAAAGAGTGACATGTAAAACCAAAAGTGCAACTGTGAATGCTGATGGTGTACAAGTAATATTTCAAGTATCTATGTATATATTTGTTCTGTGTACCATTTTTGCCACCATCAGCATTCACAGTATATATATATATATTTAATACAAATAGATGGCTATTATAATAGAAACCAGGTAGCCATTGCATTCTGGAAAATAGTGAATATGTATTTTTCTTGTCAGCAAGCTCTGATTGCATGCATTGTGTTGCCACATTACCCCCTATATATTATCATTGTGTTATCAAATTATATATAAATATTGTGCCTCACTACACATATATATTAACACATTGGCCTATGTATAGTGCCCCCCACATTTTGTCAGATTAAACCCGGTATTGAGAAATATTTAGCAAAATGCTGCCATATTGCCCTTATTTTAAAATTTTATGCAAATACAGCTGATTATTAGATTAAAGTGAAATACTTTTAAAATGTAAAATACTAATTGGTTGGGAAAGAATACAATAGTTTACTATCAACACTAACACATTGTCTCTATGTTTGGAAAAATGACATGTAAATGGTATAATTTCCCCATCAAACTGCATAAAACCTATTCAAATTTTTCCAAGCTATGCTGAATTTCCATAAACAGTGTTGGAATAATGTTGCAGTCTAGGGGGGCATTGATAAAGATGTAAACAGAAGTTGGTGGCATACTTCATATTGGTGGACTTAAGTTAAGACACAAATAAGATGTATGTGGCTTGTTCCATATCTAGTGCAATACAAAGAGGTATAGCTGGAAAATTATAAAAATGCTGATGGTCTTTAAGAAGATACCTGTTTCTGTTATCCTACCTTGAAAGAATATGTATTTGCTGTCCAAGAATCTTCCAACGTGAAGAATATTAAATATAACACATAGCATGTTTTTGAGGTAAAAATTGTCAAATTAAATACAGGGAGAAATGTGAAATCGGGAGCAGGGTTATTTGTCATACATTAGACCTCCTTTACAAAATGTAATTTACATAATTGTAAGATTACGAAGGTTACAGAATAGAATTTTAGGTCCAGGATATAGAAGAGTTAACATGTGAGTAGGCTAGTTTGGAAGTACTCGTTTAAATTAAAATGGGTTACGAGAAACAACAGATGGTCATGTTCCAAAGTTAGAATTAATTAGGTAATGAAGGGGTGATGATAGCTCAGCAAAGGACAGTATAGTTCATAATCATAACCTTACTTGGTCCTGAGCCAAGCTTAGTCTTATAAATGTTAACAGTTTTTAGGGTAAAAGAATTCATCATTGCCCAGGGTAATTTTAAGCCGTGGAGGAACGAAATGTAATAGAACCTGGTATTGATACCAGTCAAAGCTGTCAGGACTTCCCAAAAGAACAAGTTTGGAGCCTTGGAAAAAATGAAATGTAATAAAACTTGGAGTTTATGCCAGTCAAAGCTGCCAGGATGTCTCAAACGAATAAGATGACCATGAATTATTATTACAAACAGCTAAAATACATATATAATTGGTAACTCACACTTTGCAGAGCCACATATAGCAGTCTCTGACTACATAGGCATTTCAGAATCACTTGTTCTGGTTGTCGCCTCTCCTCCACTTTTATTGCGGCCAATGGTACCAGGAATCCAGCAAGATTTCAGCAGAAATTCAGATAGAGATAATTTTAAAAAGATTTTAATCACCAAAACAAAGTAAAAGGTTTCTGTATAAACAAAGGTTAGAAAAATAAATCATAAGTCCATAAGGTATAAAGCACAACGCATTTCGACCTGCTTGGTCTTCCTCAAGGTGCATATTCTCAGGCTTTTATATCCGATGGGAACTCAAATTTTAGCTGCTTTTCCGTGGTCTCCTCCTCTTATCCGGCGTCCATCCAAGTGTGATGATGGAAATTCAATTTACATCATCACGTTCTTGTGTCTGATGTCATCGGCTACTGCCAATATCGGATATTGATGTGCTCAGTCCATAAGGCATTTTCCGCCATCTTTAAAAGTCCTGATCTGGGTATTTTTATTGAGTACAGTTCCTGGCAACTGTGCAACTATGCCTCACCATCAGACATTTAACTAAACATATATAAATCAATACAGTCATAAAACTTTATAATTAGATAAGTGAACACATAAAACTTTGTTAAATAAAGTATTAGATACATTCAGCTTAATGGCATGTTATAACCTCCTACCCATAATAGATGAAGGGGAAATAATTTTAACAAAAAATTTATATTCTGGCTGATATGTTTTCAACACACACAACAAAATATCAATGAGACCTATAAAAATTCCAAAAATTTTTGAATAAAATAGCAAAAGATTAAAAACAGGTAAAAAGCAAGTTAAAATTATATAGGTGCACTCATATCAAAATCCATGTTTAACCCATTGGGGGACAGAATTTACAAATTAAAAATCCATTCCATTTCACACTTACTGAGATTGGAGTCAATATTAACCCCTCTCCAATGTTTGGTGATAATTTGAATCCCATAAAAGTTCCATCCACTGGGGTCTTTATCATGATGTTCCAGAAAGTGTAGGGAAACATTATGATTCTTGAAGCCCCTCCTAATGTTGTATATGTGCTCCCGTATTCTCGTCGCCACACACCTGGATGTTTTTCCTACATACTGTAGGCCACAAGGACATACGAGCACATATACAACATTTTGAGATTTACATGTCATAAATGATTGAATCTTAAATTGTCTTGAATTAGTATGTGAAGGAAAGGATAGGATGTTCTAGTATTTTCTTATATTGGATCTCAGATACTCTGCACCCCATACAGTTCCCACAGTAATAAAAACTTTTTAAGAACTCCTATATAAACTAATAAAATCTTTTTTTTGTCTGTTGAATAAAACTGGAGGTTAAAATCTGTTTAGGATTCTGTGCCCCTCTAAAAACAATTTTAGGTTTGTCCCCTATATATGGTGTAGGATATGCCAATTTTTATTAAAATCTGTCTAAATTGAGCATGATTTTTATTAAAGTTAAAAAATTAATGGAATAGTTTCTGTATCTTTATTATCTTCTTTATATATGTATTCAAGCAGTTCATCTCTATTTAGTTCTCTCATTTTTTCAATCGTTCCGTTCAGATGATTGCTTGAATAGACTATCTAAAAACTGTTGTTTGAGTAACTTAGTTTGTAAGTCATATTTTTGTACTTCAGAACAATTTCTCCTTAACCTTAAAAATTGTCCCCTGGGAATGTTATCAAGCCATGGGTGAAAATGACAGCTTTCTTTTTGTATAAAACTGTTAACGTCTACTTTAAAAAAAAAAAAAATGTACGCGTTTTAATCTCATTATCTTTTTTTATGAATATTCAGGTCGAAAATGTTGATTTTGTTACTACTGACTTCATGGGTCAACTTAATATTTCACTCATTTGTGTTTAAAAAGGTTAAGAATTCTAAAACTGAAGACTCCCTTCCTCTCCAAATAAAAAAGATATCATCTATATACCTTCTATAGAGGTCCAGGTTCTCTCCCCAGCCATGCTGTGCATAAATATATGTTTGTTCCCAATATGCCATAAATAAATTAGCATAACTGGGGGCAAAGCTGCTCCCCATAGCAGTACCCTTGCATTGTAAATAATATTCATCTTCGAACCAAAAAAAGTTGTTGGTTAAAATCAATTGGATAGCTTCCAAAATAAAATCTATCTTTTCCATTGGGTGAATATTAGAGGATTCTTAAAAAAAATGTCTGAATGCTTCACAACCTCTATTATGCTCAATGCAGGTGTAGAGGCTAGTGACATCACAAGTGATGAGCAAAAATTGATCTTCCCATTAAAAATTCTTTAGAACTTGGCGAAGACTCATAGAGTATTTTTTAAAAAAAAGAGGGCGGGAACGTGGAAGCCGCCCGCCAGAACCAGGAAGTAGGAGGAGGACATCACGACGGAGATGTTTGGGCGCCAAATTGGAACGTTAGAGAGGATATAAATATCCAACATGGTGATTACTGCCTCATACACTTTGAAAAAGACTTTATTCTAGTCGAAACGCGTTAGTGTTGTTATTCTTTTTTATGCACTTTATATATGTCTTTGTACATTTAGTGCTACCAGGGCCGGCCTTAGGGGTGTGCGAGCTGTGCGGCCGCACAGGGCGCCATGCCAACAGGGGCGCCGGGCAACCAACACAGCTCGCACAACCAGGTCCTGCCCTACCTCAGAGCGCTCTGGTGGGTGAAAGATTGCGCCCCAGCTGGTCGACCTTTACAGAGTGCGCTCTGCTTTGGTATTGGCTGGTGAGTAGATTGAGGACCTCCCTCACTGGCCCACTGTTTGGATGATGGGAGCGAGCATTGAGCGCTTTAAATCTGCTCTCCTCTCGCGAGCTTGGCATTCAGAGTGTTGCCGTGGCAACGCTCTCATACTATCAACGCAGAGCTCGCAAGAGGAGGGCTCCTGTTCTGCAAGGACTGGCAGAGACCGCTGGACCACCAGGTCATCAGTATTCCCCCATCCCTGCCCAAAGGTATGCAAGAGGGAGGGGGGCAGAAGGGGGGAATCAACATTAATTAATTTTAAGAAAACAAAACCTGAAATTGCTCTCCCATCTCCTCATTTAAAGCCTTATGTCACCCCCTCCTACCCACAAATCATCACTATCCCACCCTTACTGTGTTACCTACACACACTCCATAACACACACACACATACACACACTACATAATCTACTCACACACAACATCCCCTATACACACACTACATAATCTACTCACACACAACATCCCCTATACACACACTACATAATCTACTCACACACACACGCGCACTACATAATCTACTCACACACACACGCGCACTACATAATCTACTCACATACGCACTATATAATCCACACACACACGCACACCACATAATCTACTCACACACTACATAATCTACTCACACAGAACGCTCCCTATAAACACATACACACTAGATATCTCACAAACACTACAAAATGTACAGACACACTATGCTCCCTATATATACACACTACATAACTTGCACCCATACACACTACATTCCCTATACACACACACTATGTTCCCTAAACACATACACACTACATACCCTATACACACACACTGTTTCCTACACACATACACATTACATCCCCTTTACACACACACACACTATGTTCCCTAAACACATACACACTATATACCCTATGCACACACTGTTTCCTACACACATACACACTACATCTCCTTTACACACACACACACATTACCTAACCTACACACACACACACACACGCTACATCCCTATCCCACACAACACTGTTTTCCCTACACACACTGCATCCCTATTCCACACACAACATAATGGCATGGCAATTTCAGGGAGTCAGGACACTCTTGTTAGAAATGTGTTTTTACTCCTAATGCTTGAGTATGCCTTCACATAGGTTTGTTTTTCCCAAATCTATACACGTGGGAGGAATTCTTCTAGCCCATATATATATATAATTTTCTGCTCATGATTTCTAAGAGTAATATTTAAATATACATGTATATTAATATGGGTGTATTATTATTATTATTATTATTATTATATGTGTTATTACACCTATAATATTTACAAATGTATTAATATACGTGTATATGCATGATATGCCCAGAAATCACGTTAATACGTAACACCTATGTAATAGAGGCTTAGCACTTTTTACAAGATGGACGAGGGCATGTGACCATGGAGGGGCGCTGTGAATATTTTTCGCACAGGGCGCCTAAAGGCCTAAGGCCGGCCCTGAGTGCTACTATTTTGTTTTATGCACTTTATATATGTCCCTGTATATTTGTGAACACTATTAAATTTTGAATAAGTATCCCCACTCTTTATTGGAATTATTATATCTCCTGTATCCTGATCCAAGTGGAGAATCCTGGAGACGTGGTAGAGTTCAGCATACCAGGGAATTATTAAAGAGCAACTATAGTCAGAGCCTACTATACGTGGCTCTGCAAAGTGTGAGTGAAAATCCACATTTACTTACTATATTATTTGGTTAAACAGTATTATGCTATGTTTGGATCTCTTTGTATATAGGTTACATTTAAAGGACTGACCAGTGTCTCTAAGTATACCATATACATTTGTATTTGCACTCCTCTATCTTTATCTTTTACTTGTATTTTATTTGTGGTTTTTAAGTGGTTTTAAAACACTGTGGAGTTGCACTGATACTTCTGCTACCACCCCCACACTTTGTGTGTTTTGCACTTTATTGTGTAAGTTTGTTTGGTTCATGGGGTCTGCAGTACTTATGGTGTCTGGAGAAGTGCTTGGAGCCCTCGGTAAGCACTAGGAGCATCCGTCGGCGGAGGTACCCAACCGGGGTACAGGAAGCTCCATTAAAGTCATAAAATTCCTTTCAGACTGGAACATCCAGTTATCCTTTTTCTCGATCACATCTTCCCTAACTATTGTTTGAAACTTTCTATTGTTATTCTTATTCTCAAAGACTCTATTTATCTTTGGCTTCTTACGAACATTATTTGTAGCATAATCATTTATGTCTCTCTGGAATTTCTCTTTTTTATTAGCAATTAAAGGACCACTATAGTGCCAGGAAAACATACTCGTTTTCCTGGCACTATAGTGCCCTGAGGGTGCCCCCACCCTCAGGGTCCCCCTCCCGCCCGGCTCTGGAAGGGGAAAGGGGTAAAAACTTACCTTTTTCCAGCACTGGGCGGAGAGCTCTCCTCCTCCTCTCCGCCTCTGTTACGCCCCGCCGGCTGAATGCGCATTCAGCCCGTCGCATAGGAAAGCATTTACAATGCTTTCCTATGGACGCTTGCGTGCTCTCACTGTGAAAATCACAGTGAGAAGCACGCAAGCGCCTCTAGTGGCTGTCAATGAGACAGCCACTAGAGGATTAGGGGGAAGGCTTAACCCATTCATAATTATAGCAGTTTCTCTGTAACTGCTATAATTATGAAAAAATGGGTTAACCCTAGAAGGACCTGGCACCCAGACCACTTCATTAAGCTGAAGTGGTCTGGGTGCCTAGAGTGGTCCTTTAATGATATCTCTATTTTGTCTAATTTGGCAGTGATTTGATTTGTCAGGGCCACAAAATCCTCTGTCCCTATAAAGGGTTCTAGTTTACTTGCTCCCTCCCAAATTCCCATAAAATGTTTATCCCCTTGATCAAACATGGGAAATTTTGTAAATCTTAACCCACGGGGAGTAATCTCTTCTTATATAAAGAGATATCTTTTAATAGTATAAACCTCCCATTTTATCGTTAGTTCTCTAAGTAGCAATTTCTCTTATAGATTACACATCTCATCGTGATTATCACTGATATTAAACTCATCACGTGGTGTTTCTTTTTCCATATCAAATTTTTCATTGACCATATATTGCCGTTTGGCCCTATCTTCAAATATAGCCATTTGGTCAAGTGAATTATTATTAGTTTATTTTGTTTCTTTGTTTTTTTGTAAATACCGTTTTTTATTGGTTGGTTGTAACAGAAAATCAAATGTCAGTGCAAGAAATTGAGACTACCAGGTCTCGCATATATCTCAAGCAATAAGGTACCAAAGTTAGATGCAAAAGAAGTAGACATGTAGGTCTCGTGGTATCTCTGGTATCGTGTTAGAAATGAAGAGACTCGCAGGTTCTGCAACGTACCTCAAATATTCTATTTTCTTTCTTTGTTAACACTGTTTCTATGACAATAAGGTTTGTTGTAATCCAGTTTCTTAATAGATGTGTGATTGTTTTATAGTAGAGAATGTGATGTACTTGTTGGAGCTCGTTTGGATGTCCATAGGGGTGTTGGCAGGTTTAAATAAGATCTGGCAATGAGAGCACACTTAAAAAAAAAAAGAAAAATTCATTTTCTAAGTGTGAAATCTAACAGTGGTGACTCCTCCCTCCTCTTCCTCTTGTCACTTACTGTTAGCTTTCTGATATTCTTATTTCACTTATATATTTACTATTTATTCACCATTCTTTCATTATTTATTTATATCTCCATCCATGTTTGAGAGCTACGCTTGTTCATTAACCAATTTCCTCTCCATTAAATATTCTAATGTGTGAGTAAATGATTTAATAATTTTACCATTAGTGATTAAGTATATGACAGAGTAACATAATCCTCTCTAAAGATAATTACAAATTACAAATTGAGCACTGTATTGTGCTTATATTCTTACTTTATTTCGTAGTAATTTTTTTAAACATATATTAATACCACAAAAATAGTCTAGCATCAGCAGATGATTATCATTAGTTAGAAAGCATCACCATATTCTACATGGTCGTACATGGGTAGATAGACTAGTAAATTCAATGCAAGTTTTGAGGTGGTGAGGGGCCTGCTCAAATGAACTTTCAACACCCTCCTCTGATCGATTTATGATGTCACCATAGGTCAAAATACAAGCTTGTTTCAAAATTGGTTAAACTCCAGCCCATCCATTTTCCTCCAGGGTTCTTCTTTTAAAATGTCAAAATATAAACATTTTAGCGAAAGTCTCTTTTTTTACTCACAATCAATATACTTCCAATGAATTTCCCTCTAAAAGAAAAAAAATATATTCACGATCCATGTTGCAGAGGAAACTTATGCTTTTGTATACATTTTCATTTGGGGAATTTGCATTAATTAGAATCAATGTCAAAGAGGAATTCTCCCCCATTATACTAATTTAATTATTTAATGTACATTATAATTCTAGCGGACTCAACCAAACCTGTTAACAATGCATTGGATTCACAAAGAAGATTGAAAATTAATAGATGTACTACAAATGTCCTTAAAAGTATACTCCTCCAGTTCTATTTAATTCACTGTTTGTACAATAAGGAATGTTCTGTCAATAGTCAACTCATCTATGCTGTGCTGACATGTTAAGTGTACTCCTGTGACTGTAGCTGCTTTCAATCTAGTGTTGAAACCTAATACAAGTACATAAATAAGCCTCAATACCTTAGAAAAAAAACTTTTACAATGTGGCCTAAAAAGTTATTTTGAAATAGTTGTTAAAGTGTGTGACAACAATGATGTTACAGTGTATGTGAATCGAACATATCCACATGCTGAAGAAATTAAAAACCTGCTGTATGTTGTGTAAACCCAATTCATGATTAATAGCTCACTGACACAGTTACAAAAACAGTGGCTATCCCTGCAGGTTATGGATTTCTGAGATAGATGTTCCAAAATGCTGACAAGCACACACAGCTTAGTAATGTTTCGAGATTTCCAGGATCCATTAGGACTATCTATCAGAGCACAAATTTGGGGCGTCTGCTGCAGCAGAAAAAAATTATGTGTCAAATTCTTGACATTTTGGCAGAGACTTGTAATAAAATGGTTGAATTAAACGCAAAAGTCCCATAGTTACATTTAGTGAGGTGTCAATTTTTTCTAAAATAGATACTTCTGTTTAGAAATCTTGGGTTCGGTGACCACTATTAAACTTAGATACCCAACATATCAAAAATTTACATTTTGCTTCAAATAGCAATGTTCTCCTCTGGTTATACAATGTATGAAAAATATTGTAATATGAGTATATGAGGTATTCCTAAAATCGGGACCAATGGATAGATCTGCTTTATATACTCTTTGTTGCTGAACTAGTTTTCTACAAATTGTAAGAGGCAAAACTTTAACAAAGGCAAATTCAAAAAAATTCTAATGATATAGATTGTTTGCCATTCTAAATGATTGGATTTATGATTACCGTATGTAGCCTACAAAAACAGTGTATAAAACAATGTTTATGTACACTAAATGGTAAGAGAGTGAATAAGCAAAGCAAAAATGTCAATATGGGTATAAAATAGCTCTTCGTATGAATGGGTCAAATACAATATGGATAGAAGTTAACACATCTTTTAAACAAAACGGGAAATGTGGATAGTGTATATTTGTTTCTGAGTAAACGATGTGAAACCATGTATAGACATGGATTTTACATTATCAGAATATAAACACTATTATAAAATTATAAAACACCAAATGCTCTTTCTAACATGTTAGATTGCATGTGTACCCTCACAGTGTCTACAGAATGTTTCATTTTTGGGTATTAAACCTGCAATCAAAACCATATGTGAGGAAACATTGAGTATCCAAGATGACAAGATTTCCAATAAACATAAGAAATATTGGATAACTTAACCTGATTTGTTACTTTTTTATGATAATAATAAAAAAATAAAAAAATAAATTCCAAATTGTCAGTAGATAACCACAATAGATCATGGCAAAAAAACATATATACATCTGGATTTCCATAAGCCTACCAGAGTTTCATTTTAAAATGTTAAACGATAAACATCTTAAATGAACGTCTAGTCTTTTTTTATATTAGCAATCAGCATAGCTTGTTATACTATTACTTTTCCATTTAACAGAAAATATATATTCCATGTAGCTAAGTGGATCTAGGCCTCAGTGTATATGTACGTCTGGGGAATTCACAGAGTTACAGAAACCTACATCACAGTAGAATTCTCCCCATTAAACCATTATAATTGTGCAATGTACGTTATGATACTATCCAACAGGGAACAGGAGAAATGCTAGAAATTCATTAAGTCTAAATACTATTTCAATTTTTACATATCTGGAGAACCGGTGCATGCATTTCTAAACACTGTAAAAAAAACACCCTATAAATAAATGATAAAAATGTATCTAATATTCTCCTAAATTTCTTTCTCATAGGAATTTTGTTTTTTTTTATAGAAAATATTTTGCATAAAACTCATACATGACAATTATGGAACATGTCTGAAATGAATGTATCTAATCTACCCTAAAACCAGCAATATCCTAAGCCAAAACTGCAGCAGATGTTTCAGCAGGTTAATAACACTATAATCAAAGGGTTACTCCAAGTACCAAGAGCACTTCAGTTATTTTAAGTGGTCATGGTGCCTGGAGTTTGTGCGCACAGTGATTTGAGTTAAACCAGTGCACATACAGAGTTTAAACCCTCTGCTGCTGGAGTTGTAATACCACCATCATTGGGGAGTCATTAGTTAGTCAGGAACAAGTGTTCTGGGATGGTTAATGTCAGTTATTTGCATATCCCTTTTAGCCAATGAATGACCAGCAGGATCGACTTCCTGCTTCTGCAGTTCTGCAGAAGCTAGATGTTATCACAAGCCATTGAGGACCCTTTGAGCCTGGCAGTGACCCAGACAAGAGAGGACAACATTACTGGTAAATCAGGCCTTGGTATCACTCTTGGTATCATAACCACTACAGTGTGCTGTAACAGTTATAATGCTTTGAGCAACCTTTTAATAATTCATAATTGTTCAATTTACTATGCTCTATGCTTAATATGCAAGAGATAAATATTAAAAGAATGTCACTTTAAAGTAATCAATTTGTATTACTAAATTGTTAGTACCTCTACTATGTGTGGCTTGAATGAAACCTAAATCTCAAACATTGTCATGCTCAAAGGCTATATTCCTCTTTTTCTCAATCCTATATTCAGTTAATCTTTTGATCAGTTACTTTATATGTCTTTATTCAATAATTAGAAGTTTCTTAAGTTAACTTTGTTTAGAGCTGAACCAGAAAAATGTGTGCCATCAAAATAAAATAGGAATATAGCATGGGATATGGTAGTCATTTTAAAGAGGGCTAGTTCAGAAATTAACTTTGGATCTAGGTGTTGTTAATGCCTTATGTTTTTTGAATTTTGAGTAGTTTAGAATGTAGGGCTTTTGTTCAGTTCAGATTTTAATTTTTTTGCTTTACTTTTTATTACGTGGTTAATTGTTTTGTAAAATAATATCTACAACATATATGGTGTATTTACAGTCAATTACAGAGTACACAAAATATAAAATAAATTATTAACTTACGTGCCATGTTGATGTATTTCCACCCTACTCTGAACCATCTAAAATGATTCCCTACTTATGATTTGCCTTTTATCTTCTCCAAGCTGTTTTACACTTTATATACAAATTACATTTCACTCCAACCCAAATTTCCTCTTGTATTTTCCTCACGGTCATCAACTCTTTTCTCCTTAGAAGCACCATATTTCAAGACTTTCCACTACAGAAATGTCCTAGTTCATATGAAAGTATCAGTAAACGTGTATCAGTAAAAGTAAATGACTTTTGTGTGAAATGTCACATAGAGACAATATCAAATATGTGTTTATACATTATGTAACTTATGTGTTATTCATTTTACTGCTGTGGGGATCCCTCTACCTCTCAGAAATCAGGTAATGAGATGAGAACAGAGAGATAAAAGTGTGAAAAAACACTGTTGGCTTATTAAAAATAAGTACTGAATTTAACTACAGTGAAAATTCGGCTGACCTTTAGGACAGACTTAATAATACACCCCCTCTCCTCTCAAACTTAACTTTAAAAAAAAAAAAACTTTCAGTCTGCCTTTTGCTTTTTAAAATCCAAGAACTGATGCTTTAATTCCCAACTGGCTCAAATCACTCCATTACCTTTCAAGGTCAATAGAAGGAGTAAGGTTGAGTTGACTCTATTCTTCACATTATACCTGAACTTACTATTATTATTATCGCAAATTATTAATATGATCACTTATATTCTGAAGAAGTCTGTAAACATCTTCCGAAGTCAAAAGGAATAAGGCTAAAGTGACTTGGTTGATAACTGAACTTTAATATTATTATTACCATCATCACATATTATTAATATAATCACTTATAATATAAATATTATGTAAAAAGTATATAAACAGACATACAGATGTTTGTTAATCAGTAAAGAAGTATGTTTCCTTCATGAATGAATCTCTGGTCTTACTGAATTAATTTCTGCCAATATGTTGTTTTGATACTGATGACTATGTCCCATATCTCTAGTAGACCATTCCAATAACTGGCTTCTATCAGAGCTTCCCACTGATTTCGATCTAAGTTTTTTCTAACCCATTATAAAAAAAATTCAAAAAATAACTAAACACCACCATCTATTGGGAAAATGACTGTACAAATCTAGACAAATTGAAAAGGTCTGCAGATATCTTGCAATGGAGAACTGGGGTCCAATGCCAATGAACAGTAAATCTTCTGAAGACCGGCTGTAGGTAGGTAGAGATCTCCGAGAGTGTGACCAATACTCTAGGAACATTATTAACACAGTACAGACAGGGTAATGCATAATAAACAGGACACACCAGGCCCTGGGAACACACTTGCATAGATATGAACATGTATCGTATACAAAGGACCATTGGTATCTATAAAAATGACACAGGAATAGGCACAAGAAAAAATAAAAGTGCTTAGCTATTGTAAATGGATCTGGATCTCTGAGAATAAATCTGACCAGCTTAGTGAGGAGTTGTGTGGACATGACCACAAATTTATTCAAAATTAATTCTTAAAGGCGGTATTAATCTATTGGCTACTGAGAAAGCCCATTGCATTAAGCAACACAAGTATCCGCTTAGAGAATGCAGAGAATGTGTTGTATGTTAAAAATGCAAAAAAAAGCTTTTCCTGAAAATGAAAACAGCAAATTTCCTCACTTAAAGCACCATGTAATTGTTTTTTTGTAATTGCAAAAAAATACATGACCCTTCTCATACACAATGTACATGTTTCTTTAAGACTTTATCCTCTAATCCCATGTACTGAAAGCTATTATCCTTTCTCGGCAATAATTTCATGCCCGATTCCACCTCTTTCTGGCCACCTGATGATAACTAATCCTACTGGTTTTAAATGATAAGTGACTTGCTATACTGCTCCTGTACAAGATATCGTATTTACTTTCTATACACAATCTTCACTCTGTGTTATGTATAGATTTTCTTTCTTCTTCAGATATCTATAAGCAGGATTAGCAGACACTGTTACCAACACAAAGTCAAATTAAATTATAAATGTGGATATATCACAAATATCCATTTATGAAATATATATATTATGTATGAATCCATCCACGGACCATGTCATATTTTTAAAGTGATCTGATTTATGTCAGATGTCCAACCAGACCCTTAAGGGACATATTTTTGAACACAAATGAGCCACCAATAATGCAAAGAACGCAGACAGACAGAAAATGAAATAAACTTAAGACATGTCATTTTAAAATTTGTAGCAGCGAGGAATATGTCAAAGTGGACAAAATTTGGTGGAATCTCACAATACAAATAATTCTAGAGAGAGGGTAGAACCTGGTTGGGAGCCCTAATAGTTTTGTCTGTTATTTGGTGCAAAAACTAAACTGTTCTAATTGCATCACAATACACAAACCAACAACAACAAAAATGTGCTTAGAATTCCATGGGATGCATGTAGCCAGTATCAGAAGTACTTACAAAATAAATCAAAAGATATTCATCTTCTATTTTAAGACTGCACATGTAGTGTTTCATATAGCATTATTCCTAGTTATTAAATATGGATATATGATTGGGATTGCATATCAGCATTTGAATTACACATTTCTTTCTATTCTTCTTTGAAAACATGTAACATAACGATGGAATATGTGAAATGACCTGTCAGGGGCAAATTTTATATATGTTAAATGAGAGATGGTTGCTGGCTAAGTGAGAAAATTATAGTGGAATGGAATTATTACAATAATTCTAACCATTAAAATGGGGAAATATAAAATAAAGCAAACATCTTATTGAACTATTGGAGATTGTTCCTCCACAAGCCATCATAATGCATCAATAAACTGCATTGATAGCAGAATTTTCTAAACACATTTAGTTCAATTCACCATTACCTGTAATGACTTGTACAGTATTTTACTCTCTAAAGACAGGCTTAACACAAATGGCATGGCACAACACAAAGGAAATAAGTATTACTGCTCCTTGGAATGGCCAAGCTGAATGTGATAACCTCAGATTAAGGGAAATGTAATAAATCTTCAAATTGAGGTCCTCAGTCCTCATGGACCACAAACAGTCCAGGTTTTGTCAGTATCTCCATTTGAATAAAAAAGGGATATACATAAATCCTGGACTGTTGATGGTCCATGAAGATGGGGCTGGGGACCACTGGATTAGAAGAGTTGGAAAAACAAGCCAAGAATTAGGATTCTAAAGGAACAACCAAAATCAAAACCCAGTCAAAAACATAAAACACAAGAGCTGATAATCGTACAAGTAAAGTTAGAACCAAAATTTAACAAAGAAATAATTAGAATGCTAAAAGGCTTTGCTCAAATAGAATAGGACTCTGTAGAAAGGTCTAGATGGGTTTAAATAGGCTGGTGGTCGACTAATTTGACTAGTCATTCAGTTGTGCTAACTATCATGACTCTGCATGCTTGGAAGACAGCAATGGTGTTTTGTTTTTGTTTGTTTTTTTACAATTTGTATTTAAGAAAGTGTTTTACACAATAAAGTCTCAAATAACAGTGTTTTACACAATAAAGTCTCAAAGACAGTAATAACAAAGAATCCTGTGTAAGGCACAGGCAATGGGACAATGGATATCAGCTTCTCCAGGAGCAGTTCAATGTTAAGGAGCTTCACCTTGACCCAACAACTCTGAAAGGGCCTCTTTCAAGCCATCTAGGCAATGGAATGCCTGCATAGCAACCGCGAGACCAGCCATGGTTTTTGGTGCTGCCAGTAGCCCTCATAGCATTTTGGCTATTAGTGGAGACCTTGCAGGTGAGAACAGTATTGATGTCCAAGGTAAGTACTGTCAGGACCCTCACACTATCACAGCACACAGTAAAGAACAGGAGATGGTCCTTTAATACCATTCTATCAGTTACTGCACATCAATTGTGCTAGAATTAAAGCTGTGTACTAGAAGTGTCTCTTTTATGCCTTGCTAAGAATAACCCAAAAAGTTTCCAGATATCACTGTAATAATACAGATAGACCTCTGGATTAACAATATTCTAACCTAAGTCATATATGATCTATCTCCGAGACCTCCTCTAATTCATTATTAAGGATACCCTAAACTCTTCATGGCATGGGTTAGGCAAGACCTCTTTATCATGGCAACCCTGATGTCATTTGAGACAAAGGGGATGAAGTGATATGAGACTGGATGCATGCTTATTATTTCTACATTTTTCATTTTTGTTTCACTGTTCTAAACACGTTTAGTAATTCCAGCTAAATAAATTAATGACATTATTGTCATAGATAAAACTCATGAATAATGTATCCGGTGCCCTGGATTGAAAGAACAAACTCTAGGAGTGACTAAAAGACTGGTCAGGATCTGAGCACAGGTGCACATTTGAGATATTAGATTTCAAGATGCAAGAACAAGGAGTCATGTTTTAAAACATTTCTCAGAATTTAATCAAGGTGATCTATGAAACTTAAAATATAAAGTGATTTATCACATCTGAGAGGGATTAAAGAAAGTGGATTTGACTAAACATTACAGCAACCAGCCCCAAGTGCCTTTGTAACATCTGCAATGTCTATTTTTTTTTACTAATGAATAAGAACATACTATATAACCTTCCTTTTTGAGTTTAACCATTTGAGTGTCAGGGTACTTTTCCATTTGTCTTATTTAAGTGTTGAGTTTGTTTAGGTTTTAACATACTTATATACGTTTATAATGCCAAAGATAAACTAAGCCACATGTAATTCAAATTAATTTCTTAAAATATATTATAAAGAAATTGCTATATGCTTAGCACTATATTAAAGCAAAGATGGCAATCCTCACGATGCAGCACATCTAATAAAAATAAAGTACACATTTGTGTGTCTTTTCCCCAGCATTTCAAAAAATATAATAAAAAACGTTAATATAAAATGCAAATTAGCAACACAGATTGTTCATTCTTATGGTATAAAACAAAGTTGAAGGTAATCAGATTTTACCCTCACATGTTGCAGGGACTCTAGGCTAAATAAAATATTGTTATGATTATTATTAATCAGTTTGCGCATGAGTTTTTTGGAGATTCTTTGCCTGTAAGCTTACATCTAGCAACTAAAGCTCTTTTATACAAAGTATTATATATATATATATATATATACTTTCTATACAAAGTATACACAGTTAGCTAGGCAGTCCATGAGCTTACAATCTAAAGGTTGAAATGGAAAGCTGTGATGAGAGGTAGCAAGGGGAGTTTGAAGGTGATGGCCAGAGAGAATGAAAGGATATTTTAAGTCAATGTTAATATGTAAGTTGGATGATTTGGTAATTTAGTGAGATATCAAGCAGCTGTAGAAGCATGCTATAAAGTAGGCTAAGAACAGGTTAGTGAAAATTAAGTTTCTGTATTTCTCTGTTGGGTGGTTTGGTGGATGAGGTAAAATTAAAGTTTCTCTTTTAGCTCCCAGGGAAAAAGACCAGTAAGTCCTGCCATGTCAGCACACAAGAAGTAATTCTAAGCACTTAAACTGACAGGTCTATTAGTCAGAGCTACAAGTTTCAATTTATATCTCTATTTTGGAAGCTTGCTAAACTATTGAAACAAAAGACAACAGGGGTGGTACACAGGCACCATAATCACTTCAATAAATTAGGGGAAAAAAAGATATAATTCAAAATAAAGACAATGGTAAATGCATAATAGATTATATAATTGCAGAGGAAATTCATACAGAATAAAAAAATGGCAGATTATCATTCCTTACTCATATTTGAAATTTCTGAGGACTGATCCGTACAACACGCGCTTGGAATGAATTTAACCTTAGGCACACTCATAGTTATTCTTCATCAGCAACTGCCTGATTAACCTGAAAAAACTTTCAAGGAAGGAAACAGGTAGTATGAAAGAGACTGGTAAGTTGGCAATAAGAAGAGGCTAATTGTCACACTCCTGCTGCTTGTATTCTAATGATGATCATTACCAAGTTATGTTTCATATCACGATTGTCATATTAAACAGCATGTCAGCAGTTCATAGTGCTCAGAGGTTCACCGTATACCAAAGCTTGGGGGCTTTTGCACTTTTTTTATTCATTAACAATATATATATATTTTTAGTTGGTGTTCATTTACTGACATTACCATTAGTTCCCATTGGATCCCAAAATAATAAATACGAAAAACAAAATAAAATTAACTTGGCATATCCATAGACAGGAAACATAATAATTAGATGGTATTTAGAATATATCAATATATAAAAGACAAATCACTGACTTAGTGACATAATTGGTTTGTCATATGTGTCACGGGTATTCACTCTGGTGCTTTTATGTAGTTTTACAGAATAGATCAATAAAGCTGTCTGGCTTCTTCTCAATGCCTCTATTCATTAAACTCCAATATTAAACAAATTAAAATATCAAAATTGAGGCTGAACTAATCACCTTGGGTAATTTCTCCTACTCAGCTAGACACAGGTTGGGTATCGTAGACTCATTTATGTAATTCATTCTATAACCCTGCATGTACTGAAATCTAAATATTAAGATATATAAATTGCAATATAGAAGATTTCCACTCCATCTCTTCATTTCATAGTAACATAGATTTAAAAAAAGTATTGAGTTCATCTAGTTCAGCTTTTCTCCCATCTGTTTCTACTGTTCATCCAAAAGAAGGCAAAAAAACAAACTAGGAAATAAATACTTCTTGACTCCAGAGGGGCAGTCAGATCTCTCCTTGGATCAAGAAGCTCTGAACCCACATATTAAATATTAAGTACCCATATATTGCTATGAAGAAGCTCCTGTGTCACAGACTTTTGATTTAAAGGCCAGTCTCCTGCCCACATACTAATGACCTGGTCCCAAGAGCCCCTAGAAACTGTGGGAGGGGCATGGGGGACTCAGACAATTATTGTGCTTTCCAGCTGAATTTGAGGAACTCTTGGGATAGCCTGGAGTAGTTTTAGACATCAAGAGCCTGATCAGGAGATACCCTGAAACATTCTCGATCTGTTCCTTGGTCAAGCACTGTGCCAAAGTCTGGTACATCTTTAAGCAGATAGCACTTAGTCCCTTGACCTCCAAATAGAGTGCTAGGGGACGTCAGGGAAGCAATTAGGCATCAGAGGATATCTGGGGCTTGACAGTGCTTCCCTCCAAAGAGGTACGAGAACCCCATTTTTAAGAGCGAGACAAAGCCGCCATACGCCTGGAGCACCTCAACCGGATCAGAGAATAACCACAACCGGGTAAAACTTTAACATGCTTTAACTTTGGCACAGATTCTCGGATCAGGGCGCTATTTAGACTGAGAGGAACAGAGGATAGCCCTAGCTACAGTTCTGTCAAAATGCATAAAGCACTGTAATTTCATTTGCCTTTAAAGCTAATCTAGCCTGTCTGGCACATATTCCAAACTCATGCTTAGAAGTGGACTAAATGCCACTAGTATATGACTGTCTGATCAATATGCATCTATTTAAATACTTGTAATATGGTTTGAAATTAGTACAAGGAACAGGAAAATAATTTCCATGGGAAACTTTATTGACCTACTGTAATTCTTGAAATGTGCTATTATCTCATCAACAACCATTTTTTAATATATGCACCTACTCAGTAACAAACTGTAAAGAGGACATTAACTGAATTCCTGCTTGCGTGTTAGTGGTCAATGAAATCTTTAAAGTAGTGTGCTCCTGTGATAAATACTATTGATATGGGGCTCTACAGATTATAACAAAACATTTTAAATCCCATACAAATACATGTTCCTAGAAGAATTACAATAGGTCACTAAACATTACTAAGAAAATTGGATTATGTGATTCATTTTTCTTACAAAATACATTTATTTGACTAAATGAAATAAAAAATTATAGCGAACAGATGTTGTTTACTGAGGACATAATGACATTTAAAATGTGTGAATTAGTTTCATAGATCTAATTTTAATATTTATTTTGTCATCATTTCCTGATATCAAGTGTACTTATAACAGAAATTAAATATATTTACATAAATAAATATGTACATATCAGACAATAATATGAAACTGTGCATTAACAGTCTCAAACATATTTAATCAATGTGTTGTTGCTGCTCATATGAAGAATTGTGACTAAACCTTAAAACATTTAGGAAAAAAGTCCTTACTTCTTATCATATCTTGTCTCTCTCTAAAATAATACAAAAGAAATTAACCCATAGCACACCAAAAGAGTATTGCACAAAAGATATTTATTCACATAATGTATAAGCAGGGCTGGACTGGGAAAATAAATCGGCCAAGACATTTTTGAATCACAGCGGCCCACTGAGAAGGGGGCGGGTGAGAGAGTTGTCATGTTTTGTCATCACCAATGCATTTGCCCGGTATGCCTGATGGCCAGTCTGGCCCTGTGTATAAGTTCACACATACAAGTAGTAAAGTGCTCAATACGTGTGACAGGTATAGTGACCCGAGCTGGAGACCACAAAACCCAAATATTTCGACACAACGCCTTTTTCAAGGGGAATCTCAAACTAACAAGGTCCTGTTCCCATTCATAAAGCCCCACCAAAGTGTCTAAAGTGAACCAATTAATTAAAAACAAGTTTTGGAAAAAAAAGGTTCTGGTCCACCCTGAGGCCCAAGGATGAAGGGACAAAGAAAATAATATATGACCATAATAAAGATACATGAAAAACCTTGTTCAAAAAGCTGTGTATCAGTCACAATGATCATTTATTTGCTCGATGAAGCTTGACCCTTGTCTGTCTGAAACATTGTTTTTGTTTGTATGATTTACCATGATGTACACATAATTTAAATCCTGTTTTACCTGTCCTTGGCCACAAGCTTGTCGATTCAATGTTCACGTCTTACTAATATCCCAAAGTTGCATAGTAACTCTGCAACTACTCTCTGTTTGTGGTCTCCAATGTTCTGTCCTGGCTCTATAAGAACAGCTTTAGAGTCAATTATGGGTGACCCCTCCACTTCTCACTGTTAGTAGCATCTTCTCCTTTCAGCCAAGAAGAGAAGAGGTTACTAATAGTAAGAAGGGAGGGGGTCACATATCATTGATGCCAAAGCTGAACTTACAGAGTCAGAATTTAAGGCTCCAGCATGTAAAAAAATTTTTTTGATGTTTTCTTTTGATACCTTGGTTCAAAAAGATCTGCACTATTGTATATTTTGTCTTTTTTCTCTTTTTTGAGGTAACTTATTACTGCCTGCTAAAAAGATATTTATCCCGCATTTTTGGATGATATATTTTTAGTGTTTCCATGTCTTTGCTTGTACTTTACAAAAAAGGGGGTACATTTTAAAAGTTTATGCATAAGTGTGATTAGATGCACATTATATATTGGTTTGTATTTGCAATTTACAAAGTATTGTTTGTGGATAGTGATGTCCCGTACTGTTCGCCGAACGGTTCGCGAATGGTTCGCCACGGTTCGCCACAAACGGTTCGCGCGGACTCCAGTCAGCTGACACATTCCAGCCAATCAGCAGCAGACCCTCCCTCCCAGACCCTCCCACCTCCTGGACAGCTCACTAAGAATGCAGCTTCGAAATGGATGCTGTCCAGGAGGTGGGAGGGCCTGGGAGGGAGGGTCTGCTGCTGATTGGCTGGAATGTGTCAGCTGACTGGAGTCTGTGGCGAACCGTTCGTGGCTACCCATTTGCAAACCTTTCGGCGAACAGTTCGGGACATCACTATTTGTGGACAGTAATATAGTATTACATTGAAAATATAGGCATTTACGCACTTTATGTAAGTTTGAAAATGCATAGAGCACTTTAACATTTCTAGATGGTTCTTTTAATATATATATTATATACTTAAAATGTTTGAAACATTTGTCTTTCATTGTACTGCAAAATAAATACATCATATTTATATTATATGATTATTACATTGTCTCATAATGTTGTCCTTTTTATTCATATGAATTGTTTTCCCAAATTATTTGCATGGATGAAAATCATCCAAGCTGAACTGCCCCATGGACGACTCCTGACTACCTAAACCAATTTAGTTTTTTGTGCAAATTGATTTGGCAGAACCAAATTAATCCACCATGCACTAGTCTAATACATTCTACCCAAAATATTGTACTGACATGCATTTTCATTAAAAACATAGTTCAGTGAACTTTAAAAGTCTTTTTTATTGCATTATTCTGCTATCATGTTTGAAAATCTATGTATAGATTTTTATATACGTACTAGTAATTGCAGGGACCAGCGATATGTATTTCTATTCTTTTCTCCTTGATGGGTATTGCTCTGTTTTTCCTCTTGATCTTTTATCATCACTTTTGTCTCTCCACAACCTCTCATTAACCTACCATTACTACACTCTAATATTTAGTCCTCAAATGTGGCTGACAGACAAATTGCATGATAAGACCTTGTGTTTGCAGTATATCAAAGTACTTCATTTTACAATTCATGAAAGCAATTATTTTTATAAGTGGGTACTGTCCCTAAGGCGATCTCCAGTTTTACTGCTGCAGTTGGTGTTTGCCCATAATAGGATCCAAAGTTTTGAATTAATTGTGAAAGTAGCCAATTAAAAACAATAATTTTCCAAACTAAACACTAAAAATCAAACTACACAGGACAATTGTAACCACAAATGTACACTAAATTGTAGAAACTATTGAAACATTTATTGCTTTGTCTGTATTTTTTTATTTTATTTTATTTTAACAGACAAAATGTATTGATACTCTAATTCTTTTCAACCATCTCATGGGCTGCTCAAACAATACAATTGTCTTCAAAAGTTACATATGTAACATACAAAGGAAATACTTGCAGGGATAATCAACCAATACCAATACTTCTTATATGCATTTGATTGATTTTTGCCTCATTAATTTGCTGTATTTGTTTGCATGCACAAAAAAGAAATGTTTTGCAGTATTCCGCACCATGAGCATGCCTTCAAAGACACACCCCCTCATGTCAGATAAACTTCCTTATAAAAGGTATGCAGCCGAAACAGCTCTGAGTGAGCGACTTTTAATTCACAACCTGATTGCAGACAGTCAGAAAATCCACTATCACAGGTAGTGATATCCTTACTATATGCCTCACCGAGTGTCCTCTCCTTCTAAGGCAAGTTGCATTGTTGTTCAGATCACTTGGTGCTGTCAGTAGCTGAGCTGTGTGCATACCTTAATAAGGAAGTATTTTTCTGGAGTGAGGGGGTGTGGCTAAAGAGGCAGGCTTATGGTGCAGAAATCTGCAAAACATTTTTTTTTATTGTATGCAAACACAATAGTGATTTGAGAATACAAAAAAAATACAGCATATTAATGAGGCCAAAACCTATGAAATACATTAAAGTTGTATTTGTGGCCAGAGTGTCCCTTTAATATTAGTTTGGCTAGATAAACGAGAGGGAGGGACACTCATAATTTGCAGACTTGTGGAAAATTTGTTTCTTCCTGGTAGTTTATTCCACAATTGCAGAGCTGGGTATGAGAAAGATATGAAAAAGATGTGTACCTCAGGTCGTAGGGACTGTGAACAGCAGATGAATACTAGAAAAACGATTGTGAACCAGGTAAGATACTTGAGTCATATGTCTTGATTTAAGTGTTAGCTATTTTAGGTATATAGTATGTGCCAACAATGGGTTGCATAAATAAATTACAGAGTGTAGAGGTTAGTGAGGTGGATTTGATGTGATTCCTAAATACAACTTTCTCGTAGTCAGTGATTGGCATTAAGAGTTACTGTATGCACTATCCATTTCCTTAACACAGGATTTAAGCAGGGTTCTTTTCTGTATTGAATGACAAATTTATGGAAAAGTTTAGATCGCAGTGCAGGGAGGTTCTCATTGGTTGAAAGCTGATGCTCTCTGAAAATGATCTGGACTTGCTCTGCTCTAAATAGGAGCTTACAACTCTATGGGCAGAAGTGACAAGCACCCAGCAGTGGACCCCAGGTAAGTTGTCAAAGCATTCCTAAATGATTTTAATACTTACCCTAACAGGGCACCAGATCATACCTGTTACTATGATAAATAATAATTAAGCCCTGCGCTAAAACTTCCACTCCTCCAGGGCTGCAGCACTGGCCACGGTATTCATCAGGCAAAAATACATATACAAAAATAAAAATAAAAAAAGGATTACCTGTGCACTATTTCAAATCCCTATGCACATGTAAATAACGGGAGGTCTTTAGTACCACTCCAACGGCCCGTTAAAGTGCAAGCCATTAAAGAGGTAAACCTCTTAGGTGAGTCCTACACTAACAATTCATCTTGCTGCTCTGATGCTTTGAGTAAAAGGTAAAATCCCTAACAAGGAAGAATGGAGTATTTTATAAACCCCGACACACATATTAACACTTAAAGGAACGCTGTACTCACTATAACAACTTATTCGTATAAAGGTGGTATGGTGCCTACAGTTGCTTCCCCTTTAGTGGCCCCAAATTACAGTATTTTATTAAACAGAACACTTGGAAGCATGGCCCCAAGCCACGCCTCCAAGTCCTCTGGGTGTAAGAGCTGGGACTGTTACTTCCTGTCTTTCATATCCTAGCATGATGTTGCATGTGCCGTTCTGGTCTGATTCTCTATGGCAGAATCATAGGTGCATCGCTGCGCACAATATGCATGTCTCTATGGTCTCCTGTGCTCCTCTATGGAGCCACAGGATGACATTAGGGGAGGAGAAGCTGCAGCAGCACTGAGGGAGAAAAGGTAAGTAAAATTCTTAATTTTCATTTATTTTTATTTATTTTCATTTTGGACAGATATGTATTCCTAACTCTACAGTGTTCCTTTTATTAAAAAAAAACTCACCAGTTATTTAAATGTGCCTTAGGATTTAAGATAGTGCCCTGGTACCATAACAACTTCAGCAGAGTATTCCTTTCACAAGATGTTGTGGTCAGTGGTGTCCATACATATTAGATCAATCCATAGAATGAAGATATGGGATACGCTATATATTGATAACAATAGTAACTTGCACACTACTTTGCTAATAACCAGAAGGAGATAGTGTAAGGTAGTGGAGGTGTCATAAAACATAAAAAAAGAGGCGCATAGATTGGCTGAATCATCTTAGATGTGGTTTGGGAAGCTATGGGTTAGCATCGAAATCTAAACACACTACGTATCTGTATTGGAAGTGGAGAAATGCTTAGGTCTCAGACCTAGTTTGACTGTTTGCAGATGACATCCATCTTCATTTAATTAACTTCCTTTATCTCATGCAATAGATTTATCAAGGGGGAGCCACTTGTGTTCTCTTTCTCTCTCTGTTTAATCTAGTATATTCTTAATTCACCCCCTTGTATTTAAATTGAGGTTTACGGTAGCTGTCCTTAGCAATCACAGATTTACTGCAGGGACAGACAGATCCCATGTTGTTCCCCAGTTTAAAACATAGGTTGTGTCAACTTTTACAAATAGTCCAGTTTTCTAAATTATGTTCTGGGGTCTGTATATTACTTCCCATCTTTTTAATACATAATAATAAAAAAAAGGGAAAGAATGTGTGAGAAAATCTGTCACAACAAGACATAAATTAAGCTTCTCCTTTTGTTATATTTTGCAGAAATTGAAAACAATCTTGATCTTTTCCTACAGAGCGCCGCAATTATGGAACGACCTCCCACACACTTTAAAATCTTCCCCAAGCCTAAAGTCATTTAAGAGATCCTCTCTACATACCTCAAAACAGAATGCACATGTCATGGTTGATTATATATTTCCTACCTGTTCTATGTTAAATTTTGTATATATTGTGTATTAATATTGTTTTTGTATTTTATTGTACCATAATGTATTAATGCAATGATTTGTGGACCCAGGAGATACTTGTAAACGAGTCAAATCTCAATGTATCTTTCCTGGTAAAATATTTTATAAATAAAAATAAATAAATAAATAAAAAGAAATCTGTTACAATGACTAAGTATTACCCTTGAGAAGAAAGTACACCAACAAGGTTATTTTAGATGGTGTATTTTTCTTTGTTTGCTTTCAAAGACCTTGTTGTCACATTTTTTATATATACGTTTGTTACTGTTGGGTTTATATATTTTCATTAAAGGACTACTATAGTGCCAGGAAAACAAAACCTAAAATCTTTAGGTTCTCCCCCCCCCCCCCCCCCCCACCACCACCATTAGGGTCCCACTCCCGCTGGGCTGAAAGGGGCTGAAGTGGTTAAAACACTTACCTTTCTCCAGCACCGAGCTCCCTCCCACCGCTGGTGATCTCTCCTCCTCCTGCCGATGTCAGCGCCCGCATTCAAACTGCCCATAGGAAAGCATTTCTTAATGTTTTCCTATGGACGTCCAGCGTCTTCTCACTGTGATTTTCACAGTGAGAAGCGCGGAAGCACCTCCAGCGGCTGTCAGTGAGACAGCCACTAGAGGCTGAATTAACCCTGCGGTGTAAATATAGCACTTTCTCTGAAACTTCTATGTTTTCAGCTGCAGGGTTAACACTAGAGGGACCTGCCATCCAGACAGCTTCATTGAGCTGAAGTGGTCTGGGTGCCTATAGTGGTCCTTTAACAAACATAATATACATTATCAAACAAACTATACATTTCTTATTAACCTTTGTGTTTACAGAAGAAGGTGTCTAACTTCCAAACACTAATGTGTTAGTCAGGTCCTCGCTAAGGTGGGTATACAAATTCTTTATATATCTATATTTATATTCAAGCTTCAGCTGTCAGGTTTGATAACCTACAAATGGCTATAACCTCATGCAATGCTTTTACTGTTGTCATTTGCGGTCCCTCTAAACATCAGTTCATCTCAAAGAAAATGACAAGAACGTTGTGCAAGTTTTCTCTTTTAAAAATAAATCCTGTAAAAAAAAAATCCATTAATTCCAGAATAGATGGATCAGTTGCATCTGACTATTTAGTGAAATGGCCTGTGATGCTTTTGCAAATATTGGACATTTTCTGAGAGAACATAAGGATCATCTTCAAAGACAAATCAAATACTGATACAAAGGCAGTTTAGCATCACAACTAGAACACAACTAGATTAGCCCAGCACGGTACATCGACGTTAGGCATACTTTGAAAAGAAAAAGGACACCCTTGATTTTAGCTGAGGTTACTGACAGGTTACTTTGATTAAGCAAGGAATAGAGTAAAAAAGAATGTAAATTGACCAGAGAAAATGTATAAAGTAAGAAATACAATATCCTGCACTAAAAGTTCTACAGAACTAACCCAGTGGTGTTTTCCAATATAACTAAATTCCTCTACTTAACACAAAGTAATCAGCCTCCAATGTTTTTCTATGAGACAACTTTGGATTGGCTGAGATTATCAAGATTAATGCTCTCAGACAAGGGGGTGGGGCCAGCTGCAGTGAGAGCACCAGAGAGAGGAAGAAAATGGTAAGTAAAGTACCATTTTTTCTTTAAATTTGGAAAGGTAGGTTGAAAACCAGTGAGCATCTCTATAGTGTTAAGGATATATGTTTGAATTCCTAATGTAATAGGGCTCTTTTAAGAATACATATTTTGAAGAAGCTGTACTGAAATTTAACTATGCCCCACAGCATGTATTAATGCTTATGGCTAATGCAATTGCACATAGCACATATAGTTAAAAAAAAAAAAAGGGTCAACAAATACATTGTACAAACATATTGTATATAGATTGTATTTGATCATCTCATGTTAAAAGATATTTACACTATTATGGCTTTGTTTGAATTATTTCATATTTATGGGATAAAAGTTAAAAATGATTTATTCAAAATATTAAAATATAAAAAATATATCATATATAAAAAAAAATATGTATTTGCATATGTATATGTAATATGCTATAATATCAAGGTCTGTTAATTTGACGGATACTTTTTATGACTGGTACTGTCAATCAAAGGTCCATGGATCCCCTATTCAGTTTCACAATTTTTGATTCTTCTATAAAGATAAGAAGGGTCTCTGCTCTGTCCAACCATAAAAGCATTCCTTTTCAAACATTTTGGGTGTTGGATAAGATTGGATTATGTTTTCAGGAACTGGTCCTGGGAGACCACACGTAAAGACTAATTAAAATGTAGGTTCGAAGTATATTCTGCTGTACTTCTTCCTCGTTCGTTTCTGTTAAAACATTCCTCTCACTTCCCATATATATTTAACCTTGATGTTGTCTATATGCAGTAAATATTCCAGCAATGCTGAATATTAGCCCTATGTGTAAACAATGATTTACAATCAAACAAATGCACATAAACTCCCACGTAAGTGAATTGTTCACAAATCTTCAAAACTCAACTAGAATGGAATTTATATGATATTTCACTGAAGTGAAAAGAGAACAGAAACTGCGGTTTGAGCCAGAACGCTCTTAATTTGATTGGAATCAATGTTAATGACATTGGCACAGGATTTTATAGAACATATGGCTGAGTGTTATATGTTTTTTCAGTTATATGACTTTATATATAAACCATTACATATACACATTGGTAATAAATATTTAATACACAGATCACATGTCAGGGCACCAGAACTTCCCCGTCCTAATATCAGAAACTGGATTAGTGTGTTAGTATGTCTGTTGACTTGAATGAGCTTTCATACTTATTATTCAGATCAATGTTAAAATCCATTAAAAACCACTGCAGTTTCCCGAGTATCCTTTTGTGATAATTGTGATATTCTCATATGACGGACTAGTTGTGATATTCTAATGTAATGGCTAAAGACCATTAAAATACGTTATATTATCTAATGTATAGCTTATTTAAGGACACACTATAGCAGTGATGGCAAACCTTTATGAGCTTGAGTGTTCAAACTGCACTTTGGAGACTTCGGTGAACACAAATATAAGTGTTTCAAAACAGTAAAACTTATCACGACAATGATATCATCAGTGCTGTTTTTTTCAAAAGTACAGTTTTTGTGTGCATAATTCAGAAACACAGATGAATGCTAAATGTAGCCAGTTTTGAATAATTGGCCACTAAAAAGATTGAACATATCCAATTTTGAATACTCTGGGTTGTCTATTTTTGCAAATATTATGCCATGGGTGGGGAGGGTAATTCTCATTCTTGGGTTGCCATATGGTCTCAAAGGTAACTTAACCAATCTGACAAATTTCAATGTGTAAATAGGCAAGACTTATATTTGACCTTGTAACTTTCCAAAACATGATAAAACCTTGCATGGGGGGTACTGTTATACTCATGAGACATCACTGAACACAAATATGAGGGTAAATGTATAATGCTGACTATATCATCAGTGAAAGGGCAGTTTTTTTTTGTGACCAATTGGCTACTAAAAAAGACTAGACATACCCAGTTGAATACCCTGGGTTGTCCACTTTTGCAAATGGTATGCCTTGAATTTTTATTCCTGGGCTGTCATACGGTCTCAAAGACAACATAACCGATCTGGAAAATTTCACTGTGTAACAACAGAAAATTGGAAAGCCCTAATTTGACTTGGTAAGTTTCCAAAACTCCATAAAACCTATACATAGGGGGTACTAGTGAGGCATCAGTGAACACAAATCTGTGTATTTTATTGCAGTAAAAGGTAACAGTGTTATGACATTCACAGTTAAAATGCCATGCAGAACTAAGAAAATAACAAGGTTTTTTTAATTTCTCACAATTCTTTTTTTATTCATATAAAATTATGTTTTATATATAAATATTTGATGTTAAATGAAAGCCATGTTTCTCCTAAACAAAATGATAAATAGTAAGTGTGAGTATACTTAAAATAAAAGAGGTTTGAAAAGACATATAGTCAAATTCCAGGTTTTGTTTTGATTTTTTGTTTTTTATCAGAACTTGTCCAATTACCGCCATCGTTAAGGGGTTAATCTAAGCAGGACTCCTACCTATTAGTACGAGCATATGTCTGTCCACACATGGTACTAGCATACATGTTACAGCTAGCCTTTTCAAAGTTAGAACACAATGGTTCTTTCTATGAAACAAATGTGTTTAAAAAACAAATGCTCTTTAAATATATACATTATAAAGGTCAAAATATGAGGTTTCAGTGAATATGGTTTCAGTAGTAAACTGACTCTATGAACATTTCTCCTGTGATGCAGGGGACACTGTTTAATGTTTGGTTACTAATGTAACTTTGCTTCAGTGTATTAAGTGCTGGTCACATAATGTTATGTATTTTATCATGGCACAAATAGAGGTATGGCAGCTTTAGGAAAGTAAATGAAAAGTATATTGCTCTAACTGTGCTTATTTTAATATGTGAGCAACATATGTTCTCATTTATAACAAAAGACAAATAGTTTTCATAGTCACAGAAAACCTGCAACAAATTATGTACCTTAATGGGACACTCCAAAATGGAAGACACCCATATTTGTAAGGCATTGTGTACGTGTAGCTCATGCATAAAATTGAACAAAAAAAGAAAATAAGATAAACAAATAATTTAAATAATTAAAAAAAACAATAACTATTCTCTGGCAAAACTGAAGGCAAGCACGGTTTACTTTCGTGAACAGAGATATACAGTGCAAGCGCACGTAGCTGCTGTTTGGGTTATCTCAGAAAACTGACTAGGCAGGGGCACCTAACAAAGATCAAGGTCTGGGCCCCGAGGGTCTGACATCAGTGCCCGCCTCCAAGCCCCCCCTCAGGGACCACATCCAAGCCTGCCCACAAGGTCGCAGTGTGTGTAAAGTGGATATAGGGTGTGTGTGTGTAGTGGATGCAGTGTGTGTGTGTGTGTGTGTATATATATATATATATATATGTGTGTGTGTGTGTATATGTATATATATATATATATGTATATATATATATATGAATATATATATATATGTGTGTGTATTAATATGTATGCATCTATATAAATATTTGTATGTGTATGCGTATATATGTATAAACACACAATTTGTGTTTGAATGTAAGCATGTTTTTGGATGAAGTATTGTGTGTGGATGTTGGTGTTTGAATGTAGGCATGCATTTGTGTGCAGTTTTTACACTCCAACACACTCTTATACATATACACACACAGATACACAGACACACACTGACACACATGCAAATCCAGACACACATATATACACACACTGACACACAGATAGACACGCAGACACATACCATGACACATAGTTACACACACACAAATATACCCACACTGACACACACAGATAAAGACACTCATTAGAGTAGTTCTTTCCACATGAGTTTACCAAGAGACTGCTTGTTTCACCCAACAAATGCCAGCTGTGTCAAACTGGTTAAAGGAATCTTTATTGCCCAACAACATAAATAAAATAACAATCACTGTTTAGTAGATATATCCCCTATGAAACCATGCATGCATTTTATTATGTATTGTTTTCATTAGGAATATATGTGAAAACAGCTTGCAAAAGCTGAAAATCTCTTGTCTGAAGTCTTTGCAGGCCCTCCCCAGACTTTCTATGCCTGTCCAATCACAGGCTTCCCAATGCAGCTCAATGATAGGTCTTTACAAGGCAGGTGCTTTAAGCAATTTCTTGAGTTTAGATCCACTCAGCTAAACAGCCAGGAAGTAACAGGAGCAGTTGCCTGTTTGCAAAGTTAAAATGATAATATAGTGCCAGAAATACAACTGTCCCATGTTTGCAGGACAGTTCAAATTCAAGTTTCTGTCCCACAGTGGTAACACCAGGACAATGTCCACAATCAGCAAAATTGTTGTCTGGACACTAAGCCTATGCCCTGAACACTTCAAATGCTGTAATTTGCTGCCTGAGAGTGGGACTTGCCAGAGAGGCTGTCAGTTAACTTTTTCATACAAGGCTGACATGCCCAGTGTTTGATTGTCAGTCTGTACATTGCCAGAATGGCTTTGCTGACACTCCATAAGCCTACCCACAGCCTTACCTGATTTCATACCTAGCAATGATGGGGTATGCTAAATGGTGTGCTTTCTGAGTTGCAGTGGAGAAAGATGAGTTTTGGTGTAGTAAGAAGAGGTATTGGAGGGAATATAAAACATTGCACATAGGTGTATTTGTATGCTGCATTTAATTTAATAATGTAATGTGTATTAACGACTACAGATAAGAAATTATGTGAAAAAATTATAAATTATGTAACATATGCCTCCCTTGAGTCAGTATCCATTACTGGTCTACTACAGGGGTGTCCAATAAGTGGATCGCGATCTACCGATCAAGTGGTCCATCCTGCAGGAGCATGAAGGTGTGTGGAGGAACGCCTTCCTCAAATGATTCCTGGCATCAGAATGATTTCTGCGTGTGGGTGGCAGCGCTGCAGTAGAGCATTAAGGCCAGAGCCAGCAGCAAGGTGCGGCAAACAGACCTTTATCAATTGTGAGTTGAGTGTCTGCTTGCTGTTATATATATATATATATATATATATATATATATTTAAAGGGAGGGGCAGATGTTTTGTAGAGGGATGACAAGGGTTTTGTATTGGAAGAACAGGAGCTTTGTAGAAGGGTGAAAGGGGTTTTGTAGAAAGGTGACAGGGGTTTTTTTAGAGGGAGCAGGGGTTTTGTAGAGTGAACAGGATTTTGTAGGGAGGGCAAGGGTTTTGTTGAAGGAAGTGACAGGGGTTTTGTAGAAGGGCGTGACAGGGGCTTTGTAAAAGGGGTGACAGTGGTTTTGTAGATGGGGCAGCGGTTTGCAGAAGGGGGTCAGGGGTTTTGTAGAAGAGGACAGGGTGTTTTATTTATTTTATTAGATTGATTCAATATGATGATACATGTAGTAGCCGCAATAAGAATTTTAATGTTTTTGGATATTTTTGTAAGAAACTTGTTTTTTTTAAGTGGGTAGATCTCGATGAGCTGGTCATTTAAAAAGTAGATCATGACACTAAAAAGTGTGGGCACCCCTGATATACCAGAATTATAATTAGAATGACTTGGACAAGTTGCAGGCCACTTACACTGAACTGAACTATATAATAACTGTGATGAACCAGAATTCTTGGCAAACTGTTAACACACATCAGCATTCAAAAATATTCCTATTATAATTTGTAAGTGGAATTACTAGAGACACGTGTAAACACCTTCTCTGAAGGTTGTACAGAGCTCCCATTGGTTGATTACTAATTAATGCTAACTTAATTGGAAATGAAACATTACAGTGAGCAAAATAAATTCCCAAATGTTGTGCACATGAGAAGCAGTGACTTGTCTTATAATAAAAAGTGACAGAAGCATAATAAATAGATTTCATAAACAATAAAATGTGTTATAAGTGTAACAATATACTGAACTCTGGAACATTTAACCAAAATTAGATGGGATACATTTATCTGTGATATCAATATTATTTATACATTTATTAAATCCCAAAACATATTTATTTTCAATCTTCCAGTTACAGTAAGAATTGCACAATACAAGAGACAGGTTATATTTGATTTAGAAGTATGCAACTTCTTTTGCATCAAACAAGACTCCTGCTGGACAAGCAGGCATGTAGTCCATGAAACAAAGAGGCAATGACACTAATAGGACAATAGTAGTGATGTAAATCATAGATTTTCAGTTATTACTAAAATAGAGAATATGAGAACTCTGTGAACAGGCGAAAGGGCAAGTTCCCTCTCTCTGTATCTGAGAGACAAAGCAACAGCAGGTGATAGCTTTGGCTTTCTTTGGACCTCATCAGCGAGGTTTCTCTGATACCACTCTAGACACAATGAGCATGGGGTCCTCATCTGCATAGCCCTTTTGAATTTTTAGAGAAACCCTAAGCAAATGCACTAAAGAAAAAACAAATATGAGAACTTTTGAAAAATGAAATACCTTGCCCTTCGGCTAGTTCCCACTCGGATTAAAAATAGGTTTGCTATCTAGTGCCATTGCAAAGAGATTCTATAGTACATTTGCATATCAGACTGGCCCTGCTCATAAGGACAGTCTGGATCTGAAATGTTGGCAAGTTCCCTCTGCACCAGAGATACAGAAACCTGACAGTAATTGTTCAGAAATGATCATTCAGAGTTGCTGGATCTCTCAAGGAACTTGTTTGCATTTCAGATATGGACTGCCCTTATGAGTGGGATCTGTCTGGTATGCAAACATGTGGATTTGTAATGGCACAAGTGAGCAAAACCTTTTTTCAGACCTTAGAGAATGTTAATAGAATGGCAATGCAATGCATTTACTTAGGTTCTCCCTATATTAACGGATAATCTAAACTAGGACCCCATGCTCACTGTACCTAGAGGGGGGTCACATGAAAAGATATTTTCAAAAATGTGAGGGGTGTAGTCACTTTTCTAAGATACTGTATGTATATATATATATATATTACTCAAAAGCTTCACTTCACGTTAGTTACTATGCCCCCAATCTAATACACAGCCACCAAGCACTTTAATACACTCCCATCCCAGTGGCGTACTGAGGTGGGTAGGGGGGGGTGGTCCGATCCGGGTGCCATCAGGTAGGGTGTGTGTGTGTGTGTGTGTGTGAGACTGTATGCCTGCCTGTAAGTATGTTTGTGTGTGTGTGTGCGTTTAACTGTCCGCCTGTAACTGTGTGTGTGTGACTGCCTGTGACTGTGTGAACTGTCTGCCTGTGACTGTGTGTGTGTTTGACTGTCTGCCTCTAACCACGTGTGTGTGGCTGCCTGCCTCTAACCGTGTGTGTGTGACTGCCTGTGACTTTGTGTACCTGTCTGCCTGTGACGGTGTGTGTCTGTCTGTGACTGTGTGTTTGTATGTGACTGTATATGTGACTGCCTGTAACAGTGTGCGTGACTGTCTGACTACGACTGTGTGTGACTACCTGTAACTGACTGTATGTGTAACTGTCTGCCTATAACTGTGTGTGTGACTGTCTGCATGTGACTACGTGTGACTGTCTGCATTTGATTGTGTGATGTTTCCAGTAACCATATGTGTAACTGTCTGTCTATGACTGTACGCATGTGACTGTCTGCCTGTGACTGTGTGGTGCTGCCTATAACTGTGTGTGTGTGACTTTAACTGTGTGTGTTAGAAAAAAAGGGTAGGGTCGCACTCAACCACAACAATTCAGCCCAGGGTGCTACTGAGCATGGGTCAGCAAAAACCTCAAGGAATATGTACAAATAGAAAAATCTCAGGCACTCACTGCGATTGTTTCCAGGCAGATTTATTGCAACGTTTCGACCTGTTAAGGTCTTTATCAAGTTTAACTGTGTGTGTAACTGTCAGCCTGTGACCGTGTGTGTGTGGCTGTATATGTGACTGCCTGTAATTGTGTGCATGACTGTCTGGCTATGACTGTGTGTGACTGCTTGTTACTGACTGTGTGTGTAACTATCTGCCTGTAACTGTATGTGTGACTGCCTGTGACTGCATGTGGAACTGTCTGCATGTGACTGTCTGCCGGTAACTGTGTGTGACTGTATGTCTCTAACTGTGTGTGTGACTGTCTGCCTGTAACTTTGTGTGTGGGGTGCAGGGATTTTGTAGAAGGGTGCAAGGGTTTTTTATTGGATCAGGGGTCTTCTATAAGGGGCCTGAGCAGGGGATTTGTGGAAGAGGAATGCAGGGGTTTATAGAAGGAACCGACAGGGGTTTTACAAAGTTTACAGATTTGTAAACTGATATATTGATATATTTATTTTTATTTATTTTTTTTAAATTTGCAGGTGTTTTGTTTTTTTGGAGGGGGTGCCAAACACAGGATTTGTCCAGGGTGCCAAATGCTCTAGGTACGCCCATGCCTCTTCCCCTACCTTAAGCAGTCTTCCAGTCCAGCCCTGCACGATCTTCTCTGCTCAAGCAGGCCACACTCTCTTCTGGCACTGCGAGCAGCAGGGATAGGGAAATGGCTGGCCTGCTGCCTGTGTGTGCATATCCGACGGCCGGCGTGGAAGAATGTTTTGCCCTCTTGCGCCGCCGGCCACAGAACAGTATCCCGGTAGGCCAGTCAGACCCTGGGCTGCATGTTTGAAATGCTTGCTGAAGGGAATTCTATCCCCAACTAACCCCTAGGTAAAAGGGGCCATGGGATCCCTGCTTTTATTTTATTTATTTTGTAATTATGTATTCGCTGGCTGCTTGTTTTATTATTTTCCCTTATATTTTAAAAAGAAAACAGAATACCCTATTATTTCTTCAACGTTATATATGCATTGTGTTTAGTACTATATTTAATAAAACTTGCTGCCTAAAGTTTCAAACTAAGTGTGAAATATATGCCACAATTTATTCTATGAACATAGAGAAATTTTGCAGCCTGGTGTAAGCACAACAAAAGCTGTCGTGGAATAAATATTTGTTTTATAGAGTTTCTGCCATGTAAAAAAATGTTTTTTTATTCCGCTTGAGAGAACAGCGGACAGAGCATGGTCATTTATACTCACTGTATTAGATTACATAAACCATGCAATATTCCTCTGTAAGCAAACCTTTACACTGAGCAATGAAAACAAGAAATGAAGATTTCTTTTTTTTTTAAAGTAGTATTCAAAAGAACTGCAATTTACTGTAAGAAAAATAGCTTGGAGAGGAGATAAAAGAAAATGTGTCTGATGTATACCTAGTGGGGATTTTCATATCACATATGCAGTATATACAAACATTAGTAAGATAACTCTTACGTTTTTGATTGACAATCTACTGCTTTAATATGGGTGATGGGCATGTTTGTTTTTATATCAACTAGTATAACTCTTGACTCCTTGTTCATATGGTACTTAACTACAGTCCCTGAAGATAGATCCTTGCTACTTTTATAGAATGGCCTCGGCAGCCATGAATACAAAATTGAAAAATAAAAAGCATATTGTGAAGCAGTAAAGCAACTCCAGTATTGGAACTGCACTAAACGTGATAGATAGACCAGATGCCTGATAAACCACCCATAAACATAAGAATCTTTATGTTTAAGGCTTCTTGGGAAATTTAATTATACGCTTGGAAATTATATCCAGCTAAACTCTGACATTCTTATAAATTGAGAAAACAAAAACATGGAACAAAAAACGTCATGAATATAGTGGTTTTCATGGCACTTTAAGGTACAGTAGGCTCCATCGTTACTGGAAATATTCTAAATTGTTTCATATCTAGGGAGGCCTTTAAAGCAATACATTGCATCTTAGAGGTTAATAATTCACATTATAGAAAAAAATGCTAAATATGCTTAATGAGGCGCACACTGCTAGTTCAGGCGTGATTTTACCTTTATTATCAATACAATGTTTTTAAACAATTTTATTTTAGATAATCACTGACATGGTTGATAAATATAAAGTGACAATACCAAAAATCTATTTTTTTGGTTTACCTTCCTTGGAATGTTTAGAATGGTCAGAAGCTTAAATCCCACTCTGGCTGTTAAACAAGGTTTCCTGTTTCCCCAAGAAGTTATACCACAATCACTCATCAACATATACATTAGCCAATTTGACTGATATTAATCTAATACTCATTATCACCATATTATGGCAATATTTTCTTACGTATTAACTTATCTTATTCATTATCTTATTCCTGTAATACGATATGTAACTACAGAAAGTTGCTGTGATTTTATATTATGAATGTGTTCAAGCGTAGATTATCATTAGTAATGGAACTCTTTGGCTTTATATTAGTTTCTGAGATCCACTGCAAGGTATTTTACAGTAAATGTAAAGCATAGAATGTGTTCTGTATTTTCCAAATTTGATTGAGTAATGCATGAGAAAGGTAAGGAGCAACATAATAGAAATTAACTGAACATCCATTGTACAGCGCTACAAAATTTGCTGGCGCTATATAAATAATAACATAATAATAATAATAATAAAATGCACATGAGCTGGGGAGGCTGTGGCAGTGATATGAAATGAGGGCCCAGGGAAGGGATAGGCTTAGGAGATAGAAATCAGATGAGGGAATGGGAAACACGATTTGTTCTGCTTAGAATTTAATTATCCTATATTTTGTTTAACTTGGTTGCCTGTTTGAATGGTACGACATGCTCTGTCCCTCTCATAACCCATTCTAACATTTTCTCTATACAGGATTTGGGAATAAAGAGTTTTACTGATTTCAGTAAATGCTTCTATGTTCACATGTCATGTACACTGAACAAAATTATAAACGCAACTTTTGCCCCTATTTTTCATGAGCTGAACTCAAAGATCTAAGACTTTTCTATGTACACAAAAGGCCTATTTCTCTCAAATATTATTCACAAATATGTCTAAATCTTTGTTATTGAGCACCTCTCCTTTGCCGAGATAATCCATCCACCTCACAGGTGTGGCATATCAAGATGCTGATTAGACAGCATGATTATTGCACACTCTAAAATGTGCAATTTTACTGTATTGGTGGTGTGCAAGGGGGTCCGAAAACCAGTCAGTATCTGGTGTGATCACCATTTGCCTCACGCAGTGCAACACATCTTCTTTTGCATAGAGTTGATCAGGTTGTTGATTGTGGCCTGTGGAATGTTGGTCCACTCCTCTTCAATGGCTGTGCGAAGTTGCTGGATATTGGCACGACCTGGAACACTCTGTCGTATACGTTGATCCAGAGCATCTCAAACATACATGAGTATGCTGGCCATGCAAGAATGTTTGAGATGCTCTGGATCGGCATATACGACAGTGTGTTCCAGGTCCTACCAATATCCAGCAACTTTGGATGTTTTCAGCTTCCAGGAATTGTGAACAGATCCTTGCAACATGGGGCTGTGAATTATCATGCTGCAACATGAGGTGATGGTCGTGGATGAATGGCACAACAATGGGCCTCAGGATCTCGTCACGGTATCTCATGCAGATGAGCTTCCCTGAGACGGTTTCTGACAGTTTGTGCAGACATTTTTCGGTTATACAAACCGATTTTTGCAGCAGCTGTCCGGTGGCTGGTCTCAGATGATCTTGAAGATGCTGGATGTGGAGGTCCTGGGATGGTGTGGTTACATGTGGTCTTCGGTTGTGAGGCCGGTTGGATGTACGGCCAAATTCTCTAAAACGTAGAGAAATGAACATTCAATTCATGGGCAACAGCTCTGGTGGACATTCCTGCAGACAGCATGCCAATTGCACGCTCCCTCAAAACTTGCGACATCTGTGGCATTGTGCTGTGTGATAAAACTGCAAATTTTTCTTAGAATTATACAAAATTCTAAGAAAACAGGTATAAACCACCCAGGTACAGTGTGTATACAATAAATACAAAAATACAAAAAGTTAATTACCCTATTTGGGTTTTAGGTATGACAAAAGGATTCTTCTCGATCCTCAACATAAATGAAAAAACAAGATATACCTAAGAGCATTAATAGAGAAAAGAAAACTCATAGGGTATGAAGGTTAGGCAGCATTGTTCAGATATCCAGTAATGCAATTTATACTTACCCATAATTTTTTTATGTTCATTAAGGAATTCTTCCTACAGGTCAAGGGCATGGCAATGGGCACCAGGTTTGCCCCTAGTTATGCCAATATATGTATGGATTTTGGGAATGTACATCCATTTGGGCCAATAATCCATATGGGGCAAACCTGGTGCTCTGGCGTCGATATATGGATGATATCCTTGTCATTTGGAAAGGGTTTGATGAACAACTGCAAGACTTTTTTCAGTACCTTAACAACAATGCCTTTTTCACTCCTGTTTTCAGTTCTGTCTCTATTGATTTTTGGGATTTGACTATTTTTATAGTGGATTCTGAAATTAAAACCAAAACATACTTCAAACCAACTGATATGAATAGCTTCATTGAGTCTAGTAGTGGACATCAGCCTAAATGGCTCTTAGAAGTTCCAAAGAGTCAATATACTAGACTCAGATGGAACTGTTCAGACCAAGCAATGTATTTTGAGCAGGTAGGAATCTTGACCAAGAAATTTTTGGAGAAAGGGTATAAGATGGAACATTTATAAGCAGACGTTCAGAGAATTAGGCTTATAAATAGAGGAGATCTCCTTATTGATAAATTAAGAAAGATTCCCAATTCCAACTAACAATTTGAATTTTCTTTCAATACCCAATATAATTCTAAGGCTTTTTCCATCAATCGTATTCTAAAGAAACATTGACTAATTCTCCAACATGATAAATATTTAGGACGTGAATTACCAGATATCCCTAGGGTCATTTATAGAAAAGGGAGGAATTTCTCAACATATTTGTCACCTAGTCTGTTCCAAGATAAGAGTACTAATAATACTAACAATACCAGGAAGGGATTCTACACTTGTGGACACTGCAATGCTTGTCACTTTGTGCCATCTCATACCCATTCCTTCTCTAGTACTACTACTGGAGAGGGATTTAAGATCCAGGTGTGGTTCTTCCACACAGAACATGTTGTGTACCTCCTCAATATGTGGGAAAAACAGGGAGAAAGGCTAAAACTCACTTTCTAGAACACCTCAATAACATCAAAAAAGATATTCAGACCCATTCTATCCCTGTGCATTGCAATAAATGTCCATCTTTTAAAGTTCATAACTTCTCCTGGGTTATTATTGAACAGCTCACTTTGGATGTGAGAGGTGGCGATATCACAATCAAGTTAACACAAAGGGAGGGATTCTGGATACACAGATTGAAAACACTTCAGCCATTAGGGTTGAATGTGGATTTTGATTTAATTAGTTTTTTATATTTTTATTTTTTATTTTATATTTATTATTATTTTTTATATTTTTTCTAATTTAACTAATTTTGTTTTTATTTTTATACTTTTTTTATATATAAATACTTTTTGTATATATATTTTGAGATCTGTGTCTCCAGAATATCCCCCCTTCCCCCCCCCCCACTCCTCCCCCTGGTCTTTTACATCACCTTTAGGGTTGTTCTATGTCCATTTTCTACCTTTTTTCACTTCATAACAACTTTGAAGCATGTGTTTTGTTAATATTAAATTTTTTATATATATTTTATGAATATACCTGGCCATTATGGATTCATATTTTTTATATTTTTTATAATTTATCTTTTTTTTTTTTTCATATACTTTTTGTATATATTTTTTTAAATCTGTGTCTCCAGACACATATAAAACCTTTCCACGCCCTGCAACTTGACTCAGAGCTCTCTGATTGGAATGGTTTAAGCCAACCAATAAGAGTGCTCTGATAGGTAAATAGTGAGCCTTACAAATAACCAATCAGGTTGGCTGCCAGAGGGGGGAAAACAATAGGTCCTCACCTCCTCTTGTCTTTCAGGGCCCCCACTCGCACTCATGGGTGAAGGCAGGGGGGCGGGACAAAAGGTCACCCCTATTGCTTTTAGGGCACTCATCTATCGCTCATGGGTGGGGAAGGTGTGGGAACAATATGTCCTCCCCCCTCTTGTCATTTAGGTCTCCCATCTGCCGCTCATGTGTTGGGGCCGGGAGGGACAATAGATCCCCCCTATTGTTATTTGGGCCCCCACCCATGGTGGGGGGACATTAGGCCCTCACCCTATTGTAATTTAGGGCCCCCACCCACTACTCATGGGTGGGGGCCGGAGGGGTGGAACAATAGGTCCTCACCTCCTCTTGTCATTTAGGGCCCCCACCCACGGCTCATGGGGGATGGCCGGGGGGTGGGACAACAGGTCCCCCCTATTGTCTTTTAGGGCACCCATCCGCCACTCATGGGTAGGGGTCAGGGGGACAATAGATCCCCCTATTGTTATTTGGGCCCCACCCATAGTGGGGGGGACATTAGGCCCTCCCCTATGGTCATTTAGGGCCCCACCCTATGCTCATGGGTGGGGGCCGTAGGGGTGGAACAATAGGTCCTCACTGCCGCTTGTCATTTAGGGCCCCCAACCATGGCTCATGGGGGAAGGACAGGGGGGTGGGACAAAAGGTCCCCCCTATTGTCTTTTAGGGCCCCCACCCATCGCTCATGGGTGGGGATGGGGTGGAAACAATATGGGAACAATCCTCCCCCCCTTGTCATTTAGGTCTCCCGCCCGCCGTTCGTGGGTTGAGGCCGGGGGGGACAATATGTTCTCCCTCCACTGTCTTTTAGGGCACCCACCCACTGCTACTGGGTTGGAGTGGAGGGGGACCCTTGGTCCCTGTTTAGTTGAATAGCCCCCACTTGCAGGACACGGGTGGAGGCTTGGAGGGACTATGTCCCCCGTTATTTATTTAAATTGGTGCCCCACAATGGGGCACTTTATTGGAGAGGAGGTTTTTTGGTTTTTTTTCATTATTTTTAGTAGACATGCCCCTACTCGCGGTCATATTGACTCCCATAAAGTGAGGGAGGACATGGTGGGCTTAAGAAGTGGTGGGGAGCACAGCTCCCTGCCGCTTCAATTTTTACATATTACAAGGAGGGAGCTGCAAGCCAGTAGCTCCCTCATTGTAATAAACAGAACGAACAATCAAACAAACATCAACATTCGGTGTTTATTTGTTCATTTGAAATTTATATTCATTTATTCGTCTTTCTGACAAATGAATGAATAGAGGAAATGCCCAAGTGTTTAACTGGAACACTAGAACACTAGATAGCGCAGGAATTATACGCGTATCCCACGGGGGCTTCATCTGCCCACACAAAGATGGTGGCACCAGGACCTAGGTCCGGGCACAAAATAAGGTTAAAAAAAAGGTAATATTGAGCGACTATGGGCATTAGGGTAACTAGGGTGGTAATTAGAGTGGAGTTGGGAAGGGGGTTTAAAAAAAAAAATAGATGCAGCCATGACAGTGTAGCTTTAACTAAAGGTCTGAATGAAATGGTATTCGATTCCACGTTTGTGGGGTGTGTGTGTGTTTGTATATATATACGCACTTATACTGATTGGAATATTACACTAGAGGGCTTATATACTTCCACACTCCACTAGATCTTGACTACCTTACTGTAATTAAATGTTGTATTCTGTCCTTCTTATCAGGATTGACCACAAACACAACTATTCAGTTCTCATTTAATGACCTCTAAGAGCAATTTATATTGTATAGCTCTTATCCTCTTAAGCATTCTATCTAACCTGCTACATGTATCTTTTTGTAAATTAGACACTGACTTTCTTGTTATATCGTTACATACCACAGATACAGTGCTGTATGTTCACTCATAAGGATAATAAATTAGTATATGTGTCATGCAAATCTAATGGATTAAGGCTTTCTTATCCAGGGTTATAACTGGCTCCCCTTTCCCTTTTAACTATCATTTACACTTTTTTGATTTGTAGCACTTTTTTCTTTTGCACCTTATTTGTGTGTTGTTCTTTTCTCTGTGTGTACTTTTATATTGTTATTTAATAAAGATTTCAAACAATATTTCAATACATTGAAGACTGGTCCTTTGACTGGTGGTCATTTTAGTGCAGGGGGTCTCCTTTATTTTGGGGGGGGAGGGGTTCCACCTTCCAGTTTTTGGTTTTTTTTTGTAATGTTTATGTCAGGTTATGTCCTCATTATCTACCTGCCCTATTTCTTAGCAACAGAGTAAATGTTATAGAACTTGCATCTGCAACTATATATTTGTTTCTTCTTATCCTTTGGTTGCTGTCTCCCTTTCTCCATCAAACCATTTTGGAACAGTTTGACCAAATACAGGGCTCTGACCATTCAGCGGCCCCTCAGATAATTCAGAAGATTGTATCCTTTTCCAGCCTGATGAGATAGATTTTGCTGCATGTTGATGCTTATTATTTATCATCTTCCACAAGCAGACTTTTTTTGTCTTTTAGTCCCAGTCTCCCAGGTTATCACCAGGTATGTTCATGTGTAGTGAATCCCATAAGTTATCTACGAAGAGCAGTATTCTTAGCTTGAACAGTTGATCATTTCCATTTATTCCTCTTTGACACTGCAATTCTCATATCTGTCCTGTGTGTCATTTTATTCTATTTACTTTCAGTAATTGGGTGCAGCTTGTACATCCTTTTTCCTTGGACAATTTTGCATTCAATTACTGAATCACCACTTGCTTTCTTTTGGGTATAGTTTAATTTCAGGATGTTCTGTGTCTATAACCTGCTGTAGAAGAAGGGCAACTTCAATGCTTGCTGACAGAACCTTAGCAGGATTCGAAGGAGTACAGGGTACCTGCTGACTGACATTTAACAGGATTCAAATGAATACATTAAACTTTATTGTTATAGACAAGAGTTTAATCAGAACAATAAAGTACAAAAGCAGAGTCTTAATCGTCATAGAATTAAAAGGAAAACCAATAAAAATGTACTAAATTATATAATTACCTGTCTCTTCCTACTGAAGTGAATACAAAACCTATGAAGTAGAGTTACATTTTTTTTAAAAAGAGAAAATAAAGAATAAAAGATTCGGTATTAAAAATTCAACAGTGTATTGCCATCTCTTCTTTGTCTGTCAGTGTTTATATATTTCATATGCTAATATTTGCTTTCAAGTGCTTCATGTAACAGTGCAAATTGATACACCTAGCATTGTCCTCATATTTATATTTCTACTTAAAGGATGTTGATAAAATAAACCCAGAAAAAAGTAAGAGACTGGGATTAGGGTAATATCCACCCACGTCCCATCTCTTAACTTGAGAGGTCTCCTAGACTGGGTAATAGGGGATAACCCCAAATATGCAATAATAGAAAAGTAGACTAATTCCACTAATCACTTCCAAAGAAACTGACCAATAGGTTAAGATCCAGTCCAATCTGAAAAAGGTCTCGAAAAATAACAAAATCTTTATTAATATCACTTTAAAATACTGAAGGAAAACAACATTGAATACAGCCCAAGAAAAGGGAAGAAAAAGGGGGGGGTTCTATATCTATATACCTACAGCTTTGTTTGTACAAAATGTGTCCAGTAAAGCAACTCTTTATTAAATTAAATGATTGGTAAAAATTGGACACAGATTGCAAATAGGGCTGTGGAACAAAAATAGTTGCTATGTATATAACCCTAAATCCTATCCTTGTCTATTAGATTCAGAGTGCAGCTGAACAAAGCCTTGTAATTATAGTTGAAATCGAACGACAGGATAAATGGTTGAATGAAAGTTCACTAAACAGCAAACTAAATGGTCATAGAACAACTATAATCAAAAAGGAACCAAAGACGACCAAAAACAAAGGGGGATATATGAGGATAATGCAAATATTGTTATAAAGTGAAGTTGCCACTTTGGTACTTTGATAATCACTCATAGCAATTAAAGCACCATGAATAGTGCAGGTAACATTGTCCCTCTAACAGCCGATAACAAGCGCTTCTTTTAGTTAAGGAGGAGGAGGGCAACTAATCATACAGAGCAATCCCTATGTCTCCTAGAAAACACCTTCATGGGTGTTCTATACTAATGCCTCATCTCGGTTGAATCAAGACCCTTTTCTACAGTCTACCACAACATGATAATTCAAAACAAAAAAATAACAAATAAGTGTAAAACACCAAATTAGTGCATAGTGCTAAAGTGCTCCATATTCGTGAATTTAAAAAACCCAATATGCGTTTTGGCGTTAAATCACGCCATCCTCAGGGACGGTGCAAGACGTTTTCAAACTAATCTTTCTCCCAGGCATGCGGCAAATCACCCTACAGATCTGATCAGGGCTGGACTGGCCCACCGGGATACCGGGAAATTATTATAGGTGTGCCGCGGCACCTGGGGCCGGTCTGACAGCCCTAATCATTGGGCTGACAGCTCCTGTGATCCCGGCGGCCATGTGTGAGCTGTGCGGCCTCAGAGAGCCCCATGGTAGCAGGGGGAGCCGGCCGGCACAGCTCACACATGGACGCCCGGGGCGGGGGTGGAGCTTACGTGCAGCGGGGGCGGGGCTTAGCGTGCGGCAGGGGCGGGGCTTACCTGTGGCGGGGGCGTCCCAGCTTCCCCAACAACTAGCCTCCAGGAGCTCCAAGCAGGAGGGAAGAAGCAGGTCAGTGTGTCTGTGTGTGTGACTGTCTGTGTGAGTGTGTGACTGTCTCTGTGTGAGTGTGTGACTGTCTGTGAGTGTGTGACTGTCTCTGTGTGAGTGTGTGACTGTCTGTGAGTGTGTGACTGTCTGTTTGAGTGTGTGACTGCCTGTGAGTGTGTGACTGTCTCTGTGTGAGTGTGTGACTGCCTGTGAGTGTGTGACTGTCTCTGTGTGAGTGTGTGACTGTCTGTGAGTGTGTGACTGTCTGTGAGTGTGTGACTGTCTCTGTGTGAGTGTGTGACTGTCTCTGTGTGAGTGTGACTGTCTCTGTGTGAGTGTGTGACTGCCTGTGAGTGTGTGACTGTCTGTGTGAGTGTGTGACTGTGTGTGTGTGTGTGTGTGTGTGTGACTGTGTGAGGTGTGTGACTGTCACTGTGAGGTGTGAGTCTGTGAGTGACTGTGTGAGTGTGTGACTGTGTGAGGTGTGTGACTGTCTGTGTGTGTGACTGCCTGTGTGTGTGTGACTGTCTGTGTGTGACTGTCTGTGTGTGACTGCCTGTGAGCGTGTGACTGTCTCTGTGTGACTGTCTGTGTGTGTGTGACTGTGTGTGAGTGTGTGACTGCCTGTGAGTGTGGGACTGTCTCTGTGTGAGTGTGTGACTGCCTGTGAGTGTGTGACGGTCTGTGAGTGTGTGACTGTCTGCCTGGGTGTCAGTGACTGTCTGCCTCTGTGTGTGTGTGCGCGCATCTGCTAGTGAGGGAGCCTGTGTGTGTGTGGGTGTGTGTGTGTGCCTGCTAGTGAGTTTGTGTGTGTGTGCCTGCTAGTAAGTGAGCTTGTATGTGTGTGAGTGAGCTTGTCTGTAGGGATCATATGTGTGTGTGTGTTAGTGAGCTTGTTTGTAAGGAGCATGGGTGTGTCGGAGCCTGTCTGTGGTGAGCATGTGTGTACAGTGAGCTTGTCTGTAGTAAGCATGAGTGTGATCATGAGCTTGTCTGTAGTGACCATATGTGTGTCAGTGAGCTTGTCTGTAGTGAGCATGTGTGTGTCAGTGAGCTTGTCTGTAGTGAATCTGTGTGTTAGTGAGCTCTTCTGTAGGGAGCATGTGTGTGTCAATGGGCTTGTCTGTAGGGAGAGTGTGTGCGCATCAGTGAGCTTGTCTGTAGTGAGCGTGTGTGTGTGACAGTGAGCTTGTCTATAGTAAGCTTGTGTGTGTGTATCAGTTTGTCTGTACTAAATTTGTGTGTGCGCCAGTAACCTTGTCTGTGTGTGTCATTGTCTGTCAATGAGCCTATTTGTGTGCATCAGTAAGATTGTCTGTGTGTGTGAGTATGCTTTACTGTATAACTGAATTACCCTAAAATAACTAATATTTTGAATTAGAAGAAGAAATGTATCAATTAAAAAAAAAAATATATATATATATATATATATATATATGAAACATAGAAACATAGAATGTGACGGCAGATAAGAACCATTCGGCCCATCTAGTCTGCCCAATTTTCTAAAAACTTTCATTAGTCCCTAGCCTTATCTTATAGTTAGGATAGCCTTATGCCTATCCCACGCATGCTTAAACTCCTTTACTGTGTTAACCTCTACCACTTCAGCTGGAAGGCTATTCCATGCATCCACTACCCTCTCAGTAAAGTAATACTTCCTGATATTATTTTTAAACCTTTGTCCCTCTAATTTAAGACTATGTCCTCTTGTTGTGGTAGTTTTTCTTCTTTTAAATATAGTCTCCTCCTTTACTGTGTTGATTCCCTTTATATATTTAAATGTTTCTATCATATCCCCCCTGTCTCGTCTTTCCTCCAAGCTATACATGTTAAGATCCTTTAACCTTTCCTGGTAAGTTTTATCCCGCAATCCATGAACCAGTTTAGTAGCCCTTCTCTGAACCCTCTCTAAGGTATCAATATCCTTCTGAAGATACGGTCTCCAGTACTGTGTACAATACTCCAAGTGAGGTCTCACCAGTGTTCTGTACAATGGCATGAGTACTTCCCTCTTTCTACTGCTAATACCTCTCCCTATACAACCAAGCATTCTGCTAGCATTTCCTGCTGCTCTATTACATTGTCTGCCTACCTTTAAGTCATCACAAATAATCACCCCTAAATCCCTTTCTCATATGTTGAGGTTAGGACTCTATCAAATATTCTGTACTCTGCCCTTGGGTTTTTACGTCCAAGATGCATTATCTTGCACTTATCCACATTAAATGTCAGTTGCCACAACTCTAACCATTTTTCTAGTTTACCTAAATCATTTGCCATTTGGCTTATCCCTCCTGGAACATCAACCCTGTTACATATCTTAGTATCATCAGCAAAAAGACATACCTTACCATCAAGACCTTCTGCAATATCACTAATAAAAATATTAAAGAGAATGGGTCCAAGTACAGATCCCTGAGGTACCCCACTGGTGACAAGTCCAAGCTTCGAATATATTCCATTAACTACAACCCTCTGTTGCCTGTTACTCAGCCACTGCCTTACCCATTCAACAATATTTGAATCCAAACTTAAAGATTGCAGTTTATTGATAAGCCTTCTATGTGCAACAGTGTCAAAAGCCTTACTGAAATATGCATATATATATATATATATATATATATATATATATATATATATACTGTTGCATCACCAGGGCTCCAGTATATATATAGGCAATTGAAAATAGTTGGCTGCACTCTCGGATTTCCTTAAAATTTTACTTTTATTGAAATATTTAAGAGAAGATCAACGTTTCAGTCCCTCTTGTGGACTTGCATCAGGATCATGACGAAAGTCCACAAGAGGGACTGAAACGTTGATCTTCTCTTAAATATTTCAATAAAAGTTACATTTTCAGGAAATCCGAGAGTGCAGCCAACTATTTCAATTGCGCATATATACACCCTACATAGCACAATGACTTATGGGGCTGGCATAGATTTTTTTCCACGGCTGCTTCGTATCCCCAGTCCGGCCCTGGATCTGATTGATCTACGACCGCCTACTTTGTTCATTGCCTTATGGAGCACTATATTTAACAGAAGAAAAACTACCACAACAAGAGGACATAGTCTTAACACCAAGTAGATTATAATATAAATAGAATTATGTACTTGATAAGTTTGGAGCCTTCGAGATTTATGATATACTACACAGTGATAACTTCTTTAGCATATATGTCAATGTCTAATCCCTGCTTTTATTTGTTACATATTTCCTAAATGTCGTACTGCGTAATGCGGCCAATGAAATCCCTAACTCTGTATCGAGTGGATACAGGAAATGAAACAGTGAAGCTAGTGAGATACTTATCTCTGTATCAATAGACGTAAGGGTTACATCCTTATCTATGTGGGCTAAATTGGATATCCAACATTAATTGGTAATGAAATCGAATCAAGCAATCACACCGATTTGGAGTGATGAACGAATATAATATATTACTGTGTGACAGTAGATGGCGAATTGAAAACCACACATGTGTATACTACTCTTGTCATGGTGAAGCTTTGTGACAGGTTAGACTAAAGGGACCAATTAAAAGCTTGACTTTATATAATATAATGATGAAAAAATGAAGTGAATTAATAATTATAGAAAATGTACTATATATACATATATATAAGGCTTATTTGGGGATACCAATTGTAAATCAATTTGGAAATTAAATAAAAGGATAATACGAGAAACCTTCATTAAGACCATGTGGGGACAGTGTTTTGAGCCAATAGATCCAAAAGGCTTCTCGCTGTCTCAATTTTATGTCCCATCCACCTTTCCGTAGTGGTTGTGGTATATGTTCAAGACCTGTGAAGCGAATACCTGTAGGTATATAGGTATATAGAAAGGTATATAGATATAGACTCCCCCCCCCCCTTTCTTCTTTTTTTCTTGTGTGTATTCCGTGTTTTATTCCTGTTTTATTAAATGTCTCCCTTCAGTATTTTAAAGTGATATTAATAAAGATTTAGTTATTTTTCAAGACCTTTTTTTAGATTGGACTGGGATTTTTTCCTATTGGTCACTTTCTATCGAAGTGATTATTGGGATTATTTTACTTTTCTGTTATTACTTAATGGATATTGCCTAGTGTTATATTGGGTGCTGCTATCAACTCTAGTTTCTCCACATGCTTAAAGGAAAACTATAGTGTTAGGAATACAAAGTTGCGTTGCTAACACTATAGTGACCTCTCCCCACCATGTAAGCCCCCCCCCTTCTGCACTTAAAGGGTTAAAAAAAACTTAAATCACTTACCCAATTCCATTGCCAATGTCACACATGTGTGTCTATAAACCCCCCTTTGCCCATCTCACCCATCATTTTGCCTCTTTTGTATATTTTTCTGCCTTTTTGTTCCTCTTTTCCCTCTCTGCATATTATATCCCATTTGTCGTTCTTTTCATGCTTTTGGGTCTTTATCCCACCTATTGTGGCCTCTTAAGTGTCTTATGTCTCTTTTCCACCTTCTGAATGCCCCCCCCCCCCTTTAATGTATCTATCCCTGTTGTCCCCTTTTATATATATATAAATATACTAAAAAAATGTAAGTTGATATTGATAATGATATTGCTTTGCTGCAGAGGGATTTGGATAGATTGGGGGACTGGGCACTAAAATGGCAGATGAAATTTAACGTAGAGAAATGCAAAGTTATGCACTTCGGGGTTAAGAATGCACAAGCAATTTACACCCTAAATGGTAGTGAACTAGGGATAACCACACACGAGAAGGATTTGGGAATTGTTATAGACAACAAATTAGGCAGCAATATGCAATGTCAATCTGCAGTTGCTAAGGCCAGTAAGATTTTGTCGTGTATAAATAGGGGCATAAATTCTCAGGATGAAAATATAATTTTGTCTCTTTATAAATAGCTGGTAAGACCTCACATTGAATATGCTGTGCAATTTTGGGCACCTATTCTAAAGAAAGATATCATGGCACCAGAAAAAGTGCAGAGACAAGTTACAAAATTGATAAAAGGATTGGTGCATTTTAGTTACAAAGAAAGGTTAAAAAATGTAAACCTGTTTAGTTTGGAAAAAAGGCACCTGAGAGGGGATATGATAACATTATACAAATATATTCGGGGCCAGTATAAACCTTTATCTGGAAATCTATTCATAAACAGGGCTATACATAGGACATGAGGTCACACATTTAGGCTGGAAGAAAGGAGATTTCATCTAAGGCAAAGAAAAGGTTTTTTTACAGTACGAGCAATAAGGATATGGAATTCTCTCCCTGAAGAGGTGGTTTTGTCAGAGTCTATACAGATGTTTAAACTGCAATTGGATAAATACTTGCAAAAACATAACGTATCATTTCTAATTAGTGGGGTAATAGCTGCTTGATCCAAGGATCCAAGGAGACATCTGACTAGGTTTTTCGCCTTCTTTTGGATCAACAGCAAAAACATATGTGAGGAAGGCTGAACTTGATGGACGCAAGTCTCTTTTCAGCTATGTAACTATGCAACTATGTAAGTTGAAAAAAAATCAATATATAGGAATAGAACAATCTCACACACTATCACTCACTGACCCTTACTCTCTCTCAATGACGCTGGCTCTTACACACACAGTTACACACACACTGGCTCTTAAACATACAGTTACACACACAGTTACACACACACACTGGCTCTTATACACACACACATACTTACTGTTTCTTACCAGGGGTCTCACCAGTGAAAAATAGGATCTGTATATCTGTTCACTCTATGGACTTCAACTGTTTTACTTAACTTTTTTTTTCCCTTTTTGCAGCTAATTGAAGCTGATCTTCTCTCTACAGCACTTGGCAACTGGGATATGACGTAATGTATCCTAGAGTGCTTTAGCTCATAAGGCGATTGGATGCGACCGCTCCTCACTGCTTCCATGCCCTCTCAGGCTGAACAATGTTTTCCCCCTGGCCGGCACCAGAGTTCAATATGTACTCTGTCACATGCCACTGGGCATGCCACTGGGCACATTTACAGACAGTGACAGACGGGAGAGGGGTTCTCTGTGCACCCACCTCCTGCCAGACACCTTTGTGCCCCTGGGCCGGTGCACCCTAAAGCAGCCGCCTTTGCCACCTTATTGTAGCGCTGGCCATGACCTGATGGTTCCATGAACAAAAAGGACTGACAGAGGGGAACAATGGGAAATTGCTCCTCAAGCTGCTACTATAGAGGAGATTGTGGGTGGCTGCCTCACAGCAAAATACTAAAAACATATAATGTAACAGTATAAGTATATTATTTTATCCTACTTCTTGCAATATTAGTAGTAGACATTTAATATAATTTTATAAAAGGGTTTGGAGTGCTGTGGGACTATGTGCTGCTATGGTCTCAGATTAGGCTATAGAAGACCTAAAGTATCTAGCCACTTCATGTCTACAAAGGAAGAGATAGGCCTCTTAAATGGAACAGTTCTATTTCCTTCTACCTTGTTGGTCTGCATTAGCGACTTTGAATTCTGAGATATAATGTTATTTCATGAAAGCCTACTGGTATTGCATTATGGCTGCATGGATTTTTCAGGAGGTTGTCCCTGCTCTAGAGACTTTCTGGTTGACTTTAAAATTGTGCCATGCAGTGCAATCATCAGCAAATCCTATGTGTACTCATGCACATTAGCAGGTGGAGCTCCAAATTCTTGTTTATTTGATGTTTGTATTTTACTTCCTTTGTTCTTGAATACTGCAGTACAAGCCTCTAGAGCCGTGCTTCCCAATTGGTGTTCCACTGAACCCTAGGGTTCCGTGAGAAGAAAATTGTTGTTCCCAGAAAGTCTTAATCCCGCCCTGCCGTCAGCCTGCCTTGCTGTCAGCACGCCTTGCCATCAGAGCCCGTCATAGTGCCCGCCCTGCCGCCCTCCCTGCCATCAGCCAGCCACTTAGACTTAGCTCATAAGGGACATTAAAACGCTCTGTCAGGGGCATTGAAAGACTCTGTCAGGGGCATTGAAATGCTCTGCTAGGGACATTAAAAGGCTCTGCCAGGGGCATTGAATGACTTTGTGAGGGCCATTTAAATTCTCTGCTAGGAACATTAAAAGGCTCTGTTAGGGACATTAAAAGGCTCTGTCATGGGCAATGAATGACTCTGTGAGAGGCATAAAACTGTTAACTGTATTTTTCAAAGTGTTCAAATCTTTTTGCTCCACGTCTAACTCAAAAATCCTGCTAAAGTTCAGTTCAGTTCTTTCTAAGAGTGTTATCAAAATCAGCATCCTTTTCAGTCAGGTTGTGAGATCTGTATTTTTCAAAGCGTTTTTTTTTTTACCGGTAAACAACCATGAAACCATGAAATAGTTGTATCTATTGTTCCTCAAATAGCAGCAACAAGTGACAAGTCAAAAAAAATAAAAATAAAGAAAAGCACACAATGCTAGCAAATCTCAAACAAATAAAATAAAATATGATGATAGCTACTTGTCATTTGGATGCACAAGTGCCAGAAATGAAGATTGTCCTAAAGCACAATGCGTACTTTGCAATAAAATATTGCCAAACAGTTCATTGGCACCTGCCAAATTACATTAAATTTTTAGCAAAACCACGCAGAGCACAAAGATAAAGACATTGACTTTTTTTTAAGCGAAAGCTAAGGGAGTATCAGAAGAGTAAACAATTTCTGAGCAAAAAATGTAAAAATGCTAATGAAAAAGGCACAGAGGCTTCTTACAGAGTGAGTTACCGCATGGTACTTGCAGGAGAAGCAAACACAATTGGGGAATCACTAATAAAACCATGTGAAAAAGAATAGTGTCATGTATTTTAACCCCTTAAGGACGGCGGGTGTTCTATGCAGTCCTTTTTGGGGCGATCCTAAACACCAACCATAGAACGATCCCGCCGTCCTTTGTACTTACCGGGTCCCCGCTGTTCCTGGGGTCTGCCTGGGAGCTCAGACAGACCACCTCTGCCCGATCTGCCCCCCTCAGCCATGTGATAGCGGGGTCCTTGCGAACACATGGCAGGAATAGCCGGCTTATACTGTGCCTGCAGGGGGCCTGTCTGAGCTCTCAGGCAGTCCCCCTAATGAATGCAAAAAAGTTCATAAAGTCAACAAAAGTTAATAAAAAGTTAAATAAAGTAAATAAAAGTACTTGGATCATATATATATATATATATATATATATATATATATATATATAATCTAAGTACTTTTATTTGCACAAATACATACATAAACCATTAATAAAAGTGTATTTTAATATTAATATGTATATTTATTAATATTAAAATACACGTAGAATGACATTATATATATATATATATATAATTATAATTATATATATATGTGACAGATCCATCTGTATAGACTAAGATTGCTGGTTCGTCTGTTTTGCTTCTTTTCTTGAAATTACCTGTCCGTATGCCCCTGTTCGTTTATTTGACGTTTTTACCGAATTAACTTACCGAACGGACGGCCACCCAGAAGAGAAGTGTACTGCTGGTTAACCTCTTGATCCCAATTAGAACGTTGTGGTTAACCGCAGACACCTCTCAATTATAACCGAATACAGGGTGGTCGTCGTTCGTATGTCGACCACGAGGCGGAGGCCATTTTAAACCGTGCAAAGGACCAGCGGTGTTTGGCACAGATTCTACGGAACTAAAAATGGACAATTTTTCTGCCGAACACCGCTAAAACCACAGACCTCCCTTCTCAGTCGACAAAAGCATGCGAACACCGGCCGTTCGGGAGTTTGGACTACACAAATGGACTTAACCCAGATAGCCTTCCCATGGAGTCAATCGCATACCGAAAGACTGTAAAAGACTTTGACCCCATGGCGATTGAACTGTACGTATGGGATCTGAGTGCTATTCGCTAAGAATATGCACTCAGATCCAGGCTATCTGGGGATACGTGGCACGAATGGAGTATATTCGGTAGTTGTATAATTATGTATTTTTATGTGGTTTTTATGTTCCATCTAAAATGGCGATTTGCCTCTGTCCTGGGAGATAATTGAATTACTTCTCAATTATCTCCAGGTCAGAGGGGAGGAAACCATGATGCATGCTGGGAATATTATGTGTCTGTGTGTCCTGAAATGCTGTATGTCCATCTGCCATTACAGTCTCCCATTTGGTCCCCTAGGGGAGTGTCCACCAAGTGGGAGACCTGCAGAAATATGGGCGGGTAGCCCACAGTAAACCCAATTCTTGTTTTACCCTCAATGCGGAGCTTGGTCTCGTTATTGGGGGGATTTACTACACATGAATAGCAACTGATTGCTGGAACCGTAAGCCGCTTGGATGATATATTGATTCGGCTGTTAGCAGCGATTCATGGGTTTACTGCTCGAGAGCTGGAGTACCCGTACAGGTCCCATTCGGGAGGTTGGCGCATTCCCCTGCTTGCAGTTCGTACGATTGGAGTCTATATGAATGGAGATTACAGTACTGCGAGTGGGGAGGATTAACTAAACGGCAGTTTTGACTATTTGATGCTGAGGGTGCCGTTACAATATATATATATACATATATATATATATATAATAAAAAATAAACAATAAGTAAATTGAAAAAAAAAAAAATTGAAAAAAAATTATATACCGTTTTAATTTGTTCTAACTGTATTTTGATATTAATATACATATATATTAAATTCAAAATACATTTAGAATCACATTATAAATACATATATTTATCTATCTTTCTATATAAATATATATATATATATATATATATAGCTATATATAAATAAAAATAATTTTAAAAAATTATATACATATACATACATATATATACATGTAAGGAAACCTAGTATATCCAATCCTCATTCGGTAGTTTCCTCCCGAACCGCCAGAGCATCAGTGAGTATAGCTTTCCGTTCGGTAGATGGAATAGACGAAATTCATACGAATACAAATAGCTTTACAAGATAATTCCCTTAATAAAGCATACAAATCCCCAAACATCAGCCAAAGTCAAGAGAACAACAGAACTGGCTTTAATGACCACACACAGGCTTTTATGCAAGTCCCCATGCAAGGGGACATCCCACAGGGAGGGACACAGTATAACCAATCAATTACAGGAAAACAGTAAAACACACCCAGCACAAACATACAATTCCCTCCCCTAGTTCTGGACATAATCAAGTCTGATAAAGTAACAACTTGATTATCTCCAGGCAGAAAAATCACAATTTTCCCCAATATCCAGAACACCACTTTAGACATGGGGTATCCCCACAAATAATATGTCCTCTGATAGCCTCGATCTGGGTGACCAACATATTCAAATGTCACCCAGATCGGTACAGGGGTTCTCAAAAAGCGTGGAAGTCCTTTGTGACCGGCTGACCGCGAGGTGGCTGCCCAAAACAGTTCCAGGAGTTTGGGTGGTTTTTGCCAGTCTATTCAGTTAAATGGCAAAAACTGAATAATTCCACGAATGGATTCCCCTGGCTCTTAGCAACGATTGTTCCCCTCATTTGAATGCACAAAAGTACCGAATAGCGCTCTTCTAGCTATTTGGGAAATAGAGATCCAGCGTTCGCTTGTTAAGACCGGTGTTCGGGAAGTCGAGTGTCCGATTTTAGTTCCAGACACTCAACGACCAAGTCCCGCTGCCTTTGTTCGCCTGAAAAAAGATGGCCGCCGTTTTCTCAGCCACGTGGCGTTCATTAGTACGAACGCTGGCCGCACAGATAGAGGGTTCAATTGAAGCATTCTTTGAAGTTTAATGAGCCAGGGGGTGGTCTCTGTTCGGTAGTTATATCTACCGAATGAATATGGAAGAAATCGTACACATAAAGAGGGATTTCTTCACAATACATACATATATTTATATAATATTTTTACATAATCAAGTCATTTTATTAATTATAATTTGAGGTACCTGCGTGACAACCCAGGCCCAAGTCCAGAGAATTTCACTTACATGCCCTATATTTAATCCTGTAACTTTCTAGGACACCATAAAACCTGTACATGGGGGGTATTGTTTTACTCAGGAGACTTTGCTGAACACAAATATTAGCATTTAAAAACAAAAAAACATATCACAATGGGGATATCGTCAGTAAAAATTCACTTTTTTACACTTTACACACACAAACAGTACTTCCACTGACTATATAAAGGTTTTATGGTGTTTTCAAAAGCTACTGAGTCAAATATAAGTCTTGAGTTTCCTTTTTTCCCATTGAAATTTGCCCGATTGGTTATGTTGCTTTTGAGACCGTATGGTAGTCCAGGAATGAGAATTACCCCCATGATGGCATACCATTTACAAAATTAGACAACCCAAGGTATTGCAAATGGGGAATGTCCAGTCTTTTTAGAAGCCACTTAGTCACAAACACTGGCCAAAAATAGTGTTCAATTTATTTTTTTGCATTTTTCACACACAAACAAATATGAACGCTAGCTTTGGCCAGTGTTTGTGACTAAGTGGGTTCTAGAAAAGACTGGACATACACCATTTGTAATACCTTGGGTTGTATACTTTTGCAAATGGTATGCCATCATGGGGGTAATTTTCATTCCTGGGCAACCATTTGGTCTCAAATGCAACATAACCAGTTTGGCAAATTTCAATGTGTATAACCTGAAAAATGTAACACTGTTAAATTTACCCGTGTGACATCGCTGAATACAAATATGTGTTATTTATTTTACTTTTTACTTTATTTTACTTTAACTGTATCCAGAAGTTCATGAACACACACAGTATAAATTGGGACAAATGTACAGATGTGTGCAGTGATGGTGCCAAAGCAATGGTTGGGAAAGTGGCAGGTGCTGTGACACGAATAAGAAATGTAGCAAAAAACAGCACCAGTTCTCACTGTGTTCTTCACAGACATGCACCGGTAGCTAAAAATATTTCAAACTCACTTAAACCTGTGCTAGAAAAATCGGTCCAGATTATTAATTTTATAAAAAGTCGACCATTACAGTCACGACTATTTAAAATGATATGTGAAGATATGGGTAGTCACCACTCTGCTCGGCTTTTGCATTCAGAAGTCCGTTGGCTGTCACGAGGTAAAATCCTTGTTAGAATGTTGATGAATTGCGTCAAGTGTTGTTTGCATATTTCCAGGATCATACATTTGGATTATCTGATCGATTAACAAACACTCTGTGGTTATCCAAAGTAGCATGTCGTGCAGACATATTCTCAAAAATAAATGACGTATGTTTATCACTCCAAGGAAAAAACACTAATATTTTTAATGCAAGAGATAAATATTTTCACTGTCTCGTAAGCTGCAGTTTTGGACTTAATCTGTTGAGCAAAATAATTTGAACTCTTTGCCAACACTTAAGGATTTTCTTGAAGAATCAGAAATTGAAGTTGAAGATGAAATTTGCAATGGGATTGTAGATCATCTTTGAAATTTAATCACATCTATTAATCAGTATTTTCCATTTTTGAATGAAAACAATAATGACTGGGTTCGAATCCATTCATAAAAGACAAGCCAGCCAATGTTTCTGATGTAGATTTTGAGAATCTGATCGATATAACTTCTGATAGTCAACTAAGCCAAAAATGTTATGAAGTTTCTCTTAATGCTTTTTTGGGTGATTTACGCAAAGAATACCCAGAATTATCCAAGTGGGCAATCAAAGTTCTGTTGCCATTCGCCAGCACATACTTATGTGAAACTGGATTCTCACTTCACTCTGCAACAAAAACAAAGTATCGGAATCGGCTTGACGCAACTGTAGACATGCAAATACAATTGTCAACAATTAAACCAGATATAAAAAGAATTTGACAGCAAAAGAGAACATTACACTCTGCTCATTGAAAGGTTTGCGCTGCGCTACTCTACAGCACACATTTTTTTTTGTTGGGGTTCCAAAGTTTTGCTATATCATGTCAAAGGGTTCCAAGGGGAAAATTAATTGGAAAACCCTGCCTTAGAGGGATCTGTTATTGACACCTTTTCAAAGCCTGATAAATTATTCAAAGTAAAAATAACACCAGCATAGACAAAATGGAAGCTTTCACACAACCTATAGGCAACTATAGGCAACCAAATGTTATTATCAAGCTAATGATAGAATGTTTTGAAGATATTTAGACAAAAAACTAATGAGTACAATTAAAAAGAGAACATTACCTTAATCATCTGATGGATATAAAAATATTTCCCATATTTTCTACATCACTATCCCTAGTGTTTTATTTTAATGTGCTGTTAATGTTAATAAGCCTGTTCCTTTCCTCATCATTCGCCCCTCCTTACTCCTAGTATTCACATTTTTGAGTTCCTAGTCCCTAATATGTATCTTTCTGTGTGTTTTGTCACTTAAAAGAAACACTATAGTGTTAGGAATATAAACATGTATTCCTAACAGAATAGTTTTAATCTATCTATTGAAGTGTGGGTGTCCCGCCCCCAGGACTTGAAGAGTAAGATACGTTTAGCCATTATTGCGCTGGTCTCCATCCTGCTAACATGTCAAGATCATAGGTGTGCGCACAGGGTGTGCCGGGTGTCCCTGGGAACACCCTAATACACACGGCCCGCCTATGGATTGAGACCGGCAGGGGAGATCTCAGGATCTCCCCTGTCGGCTCATGCAAAGCCAGCGTTATCTGAGCACCAGCTCTGCTTTAAGCCTTCATGGGCCGGTGGGGAGATCAAAGATCTCCCTCACAAACCCACAGCAGCATGGAGGGAGGCAGGAGAGGACCCGGGATGCTCTAGCCAGCAGCTCTGTCGGGTTCCTCTCACAAGATCTGAGCATTGCCGCGGCAACGCTCTGATCTTGCCCGAGTGAACTCTAGCCCTGCAGGCTAGAGTTCACTCTCCACTGGACCACCAGGGATGGCAACAGCACGGTCCCCCCTCCCTATAAAGGTAAGAAGGGAGGGGGGATATTAACTAATCTGCTCCCATCTCCACCCCCACAATCACCCAAACATACTGCACACACACACACAGCACCCTCACACATACAGCACCCACACACATACAGCACACACACACATACTTCACACACACACAGCACCCTCACACACACAGCACCCACACATTTACAGCACACAAACAGCACATACACACATACAGCAAGCACACATACAGCACACACACATACAGCACCCACACACACAGCACCCTCACACAAACAGCATCCACACACACAGCACCCACACACACAGCACCCTCACACACACACAAACACAGCACCCTTTACACACACAGTACACTAACAGCACCCTCACAAACACACACACACAGCACACAAACAGCACACACAGCACACAAACAGCACACTCACACACAAACAGCACCCTCACAAACAACACACTAACAGCACCCTCACAAACACACAACACCCACACACAGCACACAAACAGCACCCTCACACACACACACAAATCACACAAACATCACCCTCACACACAGCACACTACAGCACCTCACAAACACACACACACAAACACCCTCACCCACATAGCACACTACCAGCACCCTCACACACATCACACTAACAGCACCCTCACACACAGCACCCTTACACACACTGCACCCTCACACCACCCTCAAACAGCACACTAACAGCACACACACACACACACACACACAGCAGTGTATGTATGTGTGTGTATATATATGTGTATGTATATATATATATACATATATACATACATACATACATACATACATATACACACGGCGTGTGTTTGTGCTTTAGGGTGCACACCCTAATGCAATAGGCTGCGCACGCCTATGGTCAAGATTGACAATCTCAGTCAATCCAATGCTTTCCCATGTGTGCATGGGCAACAAAACAACTTCCTGCGCCAATCAGATGATCTCTATAAGATCATTTGATTGATATTGCTGTGTTTTAATCACACACACAGACTGCTGAATACATACACACAGTCTGTTGAATATACATACACAAACACACACACAGAGAGACTGCTGAATACACGCACACACTACTGAATACATATAGACTGCTGAATACACACACATACTGCTGAATACACACAGGTGATATGTGTGTGTGGGTGTGCTGTATGTGAGTGTTGTGTGTATGTGTGTGTCTGTGTGTGTGTGTGTGTGTGTGAGGGGAGCTGTGTGGGAGGGGTGCTGTGTATGCAAGGTGCGGTGTGTGAGGGGTACAGTGTGTGAGTGTTGCATGTGTGTGAGTGTTGTGTGTGTGTATGTGAAGGGTGCTGTATGTGAGAAATGCTATCTGTGAGAGGTGTGGTGTGTAAGGGGTGCTGTGTGTGTGTGTGTGAGGGGGTGCTGTATGTGAGTGTTGTGTGTGTGTGTGAGGGGTGCTGTGTGTGCAAAATGCTATGTGTGAGAGGTACAGTGTGTGAGGGGTGCTGTGTGTGAATGTGAGAGGTGCTGTGTGAGGGGTGCATTGTGTGAGTGGTACTGTGTGTGAGTGTTGCATGTGTGTGAGTGTTGTGTGTGTGTGTGTGTGAAGGGTGCTGTGTGTGAGAAATGCTGTGTGTGTGTGAAGGGTGCTGTGTGTGTGAGTGGTGCGGTGTGTGAAGAGTGCTGGGTGTGTGTGAGTGTGTTGCATAGTGTAAGGGGTGCAGAGAGCAAATATTTTTTTGTTGTTGTTGTTTTTAAATAATAATAAATAGACATTAATAAAATGTTCATGCCCCCACCCTTCTTCTTACCTTTGGTGAAGGAGGTCCTGGTGGTCCCGTGGTGAGTTATCTACGGCTGCAGGCTATCTTTACGCCACCAGCAAGAAGAATGCTGTGTTGGAGCGTTGCCACATGACAACGCTCCACACTGCAGGCTTGCTGGAGGAGCGCTCCTCCTCTTAGTTCCTACCTCCCTCCTTTGGGCCAGTGAGGGAGATATTTGGTCTCCCCAAATGCCGAAGAGGGCCCATGGCAAGAAAGCTAGCCGGCTCTCGATGGGCCGGCATGGGAGATCAAAGATCTTCCTCACTGGCCTAAAGGCTCTTTGTTCAGGAGAGGAAGGTAGGACCTGGAAGGAAGAAAGCTTCTCCTGCCCAGCTTGCTCATGCGAAAAGACGTTTGGGTTCCTATAATGTCCATTTAACCACGTTTGGGTTCCTATAATGTCCATTTAACCTGCTAGTCTGCTTGTTTTGATTTCCTTGCATTATCCTTATATCCTCGTGCATATCCTTACACCCTCTTGCATTATCCTTATCATTTTTAAAATTATTCAGTACATTTATAATGGAATTGCAATTGCTATCTTGTGCTTTTTGTTTGTAAGTGCAATATGTATATATAATTATTTTTGAATGTACAATCTACACTTTATGTTTTTATATGTCTTTTTATTGCCTATTAAAGTTTACAAAGATAATTGTATATCCAAGTGACTCTTAATTTTGGGAAATTCTGTACTCCATAACATATATGTTTAGAGTTTTTATATCAACATATCTACCTTAGTCATATTTTTCATACCCCACCGTTGGTTGTCATTTTTTGTGTGTATATTAAACAAATAGAGCAGGTCTGGTAAAATGGTTGAGATTAAGAATGTTTCCATTGTAGCTATTTTGGCCTTTAGTTTGCTATACTGAGTGACAGCACTATTTGTCTTGTATTTATTGAGGTACTGTTGTTGACCCCGATGATAGACTATATTATTTGCATTTCTTTTACTTGCATTCCTCAGCCATCTGTCGGCTGGTTGTGTTAGGCCATTCCCTCTACTGTTGGCTCATATTTACATTCTTGATCATGTTATCACTTTCTCTAATGCATTGGAAACATATAAGGAGAGCAGGAATGAGAACTGTATAAATAACAATATTGGTACTTTAAAAAACAACCTGCCTGTAAGTTCTAAAACAATAGTGCTTTCTCTGATGCTTTATAGGGCATTCCACCATTATATATTAATATTTAAAATCAAATAATTTTTTCCTAGTCTTATATTTTTTTTAACTACAAACACACAGAATAACAATTTTTAATACTGTGTTTGGAAAATGCAGGCTTTTGCTCCACAGCACGTGTTTGTATGTTATCAGAGAACATTAATTTGGACACAAGGAAAGGCATCTGTACGTATCCCTGAATCCCTTGCCATTGCTCCCCCTCTTCCCCCATAAATGGTGGAACGCTACTTATAATTGAACAGCGCTAAGGCTGCATTTTGAATAAAAGTCAAAGTGTACAATATCCGCATTATATCTCTGGCAAAGGCATTGCCACGAAAAAAAAACAAAAAAAATTTCTTTTTTTTTTTTACTGTTAAACCAAGATTTACAGAAAGCAATTTCCTCAGAATTGCAGAAATGACAAACATTTGAAAAATGTCATTTGAGCACCTCCCTAATTCTGCAGTTTTCCTAATGCCTGATGTAAATAAAGAGTGATTCCACGCCATGTTTCTGTGTAATTTGAACATGATAGATATTGGGTTTCATAGAGATAGATGTAATTGTCTTTGCCAGCTATTCAACAATAATGCAATTTAGCCCCAGCTATGCGAGATGTAAATCAGAAACATGCTTTCCGAAGATTGTGAATTCCACTCTTCTTGTATATTCAACAGTACAGTGTTGGGAATTACATTATTTTATCAATGTCAGTTTATTTGGAGTTTTCCAAAAGGGAAAAAATACCCAAAAGAGGAGAGAATGATAAATGAGATGAACATCGTGTTAGAAAGGTCAGAGAAGGATTCGAGCCTTTTGAGTAATGCAGAAGCAGTTCTGCCAAAAATGCTTAATTATTTTTATCAACACATGATGTGTGGGCTATTTACAAAATAGAATTACAGTAGGTAAGGAGCACTGTTATATGGTACTGGCCATAAAAGGGCATTTCCTCCCAGTATTAAAACTGCTCTGTAACTCCACCAATTTGTATTTTGTAGAGATAGAATCTTTATGAAATACTCACATTGACTGTGTTAGAATTTCACTATGATTCCAATGCAGCCAAAAGATACTGAGACAAAGTATTTTCCCTACGTTTGAAGAAAACATGACAAAAGGCGGAGCAATCAAGTTTTGTCATTTCACCCAGCCGTCACTAGTGGATCCTCCACAGGCCTAATGATTTTACATTTGCAGGCTCAATGGTATAACACTGACGTAGTCAAGATTGAGCACCAGGATCGTAAAAGGATCAATAGGAAGACAATGGTCGTAGCGGCAGCGGACAGGTTTAGGTAAGTAAAGCTCACCTGCACTTTCACCAGACACCAAGTGGAGCAATCAAAATACGCAAAGACATCAGACGTTGATAGAGATGTTTTAAATAAACACTCCAAGCCCCATGACCACTACACCACACAGCCTGGTCCAGGGCTGGGGCCCTGTGAAACTAACGGCTGCTCCTATTCCCTCAACAACTGCTATCAAAAAGATAGGGGTAGTCCCCTTTTCCCATTAATAAAGCAGACTATTCCAGTGACTGCTGCAGCCAGGAAAATAGATCAGGATGTGACATTAGCCCGGTCTAAATTCATTTGATGATTTCACAGGCTGGGTTCATCCAATCTGGACACTTTTTTGGACACTTTGCTTGGGGGAACAAGACCTATCCAGAGATGTATGATTTGTATAAATAACTTGTGTTTAAGCCATAATATGTTTTATGTTTTAATATTTGGGCGACTCTAGTGTGAAGAGAACTATAGACAGAGGTACTAAGCCTACTCTCATTCTAAACTGGCGAATGATACTGCTAGAGGTAAAATTAAACCCCTGGCAGCTATGTGATTTAACTAATTGTGTGAGGCGTTTTTCAGTAAAATGCTGCTCATATGGACTGTGAGTACCACAAGCCTTTCAAATCACTGAAGTGGTCATGGTGCTTTGTGTAACACTTTAACCACTATAATAAATTTACAAACCCCTCTCCTAATAAAGTCCATGTGCTGTGTTTTTTCTCTTGTAATATGTCCTTTTTAAAAATTATTATTGAGTAAATGTAGGCATTGCTTTGTCTTAGTGTCATGTTAATAAATGTTTATTGTTAAGACACTTTTTTCGCACAGCTCATTATACTTCACTTTGATGTTGGCTGACCTCAGATGATATGTAAGAAACGCATCATCGTTCAACAGTCAAATATTTAATAATCCCTTTATTTACACAAGAATCATCTTACAGAAGCATAAAAATGCTTAAAAAAATATAGATAAAAATTGAAAAATAATATTATCAAATGAATAACAAAACACAAGACAGATACATGTTATTGTCATCAGCATTAATGCTTTAAGCACAATGCAGAAATTCTTAGTGTGACAATGAAAGTAATAAATAACATAAATTTAAATTGATATAGTTAAATAAACATAGTTTTTAAAATGTGTTTTATGTTCGGACTTACAAATCCTTATGTAGAAAAGGTAATTCATTATTAAGATATAGGTCAATTTCTGCCTTTCGCTATACTTCTGCCTCTTTCGATATTTTCTCTTGCGCAAATTTCTACGGAAAATTAATTCTATTCGTTGAAGCTAAGAGCTATTCTTCTGTTTTAGATTGGGGTTAAAGGTGCAAAAAAGTTTTGCGAATAATTGTTGTTCAAAAGAAACTTTAAAACTAAAAGAAAAGCAGCAGGGAATTTAGATAAAGAAATGAGCTGGTTCCTAGCAAAATTGTATTAATATAGGATGTAAGGTATATTCATTACTAAAGGAAATGAAGGGAGACATTATACAACCCAGCATCATGATGAGACGGCAAAAGGAAATGCTTGCTCAAAGATGAACCTTTTATATGCAAATTGTAACTGCTCCATTAAAAACGTCTTAAAATATACCTTAGTGTAAGATGCCTCAAAGCCTAGTCACTCACAGCACTTTAACTTTTTTTTCTCTGCAGTAACATCGAGTCCTTCCAGTTATTTCAAAACAATACCTTGCTGTGAACTTATTAGACATGGGAATAGGGTACATTAATACACCTTGGAACAAATAGATGGAAAAAAAAATAGTTTACTTCAAAAATCTTTTTGAAAATTGAAACATTGTTCATTAAATCATTTTCTTTCTATTAAGTGTCCTCAACTACCAATAGAAAGTGGATACACTACCAATAGCGATGTCCTAGGTTTAAATGTCATTAAATATAACATCATATCTGCCGGTTAAGGTTTCTTTCAAACAGAAAAATGTATATAAGTTTGCTGGGCAGAGCCAAAACTATGCTGTCCGAGGTAAGAACAGAAAATTGTGCCCTACTCACCCATAATATTAAGCTAGATATGGATTTCTTCTTTCAAGGAGGGGTTGTAGAGTGTGTATGTGTGGCAGGCTAGGGGCTGTATCTGTGTCTTTGGAGGTATGAACAGTAATGTGTTTGGTTGTGGGTGTTAGGGGCTATATTGTGTGTGGTGTGCTACAATCTATGGTCTGTAGTGAAGGGGGTTAGGACTGTAGTGTAAGGGGGTTAGGGGCTGTAGTATACACACACACACACATATTTACACATACACACACAGAATACAGACATACAAAAAAATTACGGACCTCCACACACAATCACATACATGCACACACATAACCACAGACATACACACAATCACACATACAATCACAGACACACATAATTACTGATATACATACACAAAAATCACATTCATACATATATATTTAGTAATTAATAGGTTCACCCAGCCTACCTTGCTCTGGGAGGGCTGGAGTGGATCCTCTCCTTGGTGGCCAGTGGTTGGCAATACGAACACTGAGCTCTTTCTGCACAGGTCCCTGTTTTGATGTCGGAATGATGTCATATTCCAGATTCCATCTCACTGCAAGCGCATGAGGGAGCTGTGCAGGGAGACTACCTCAACAAAGTAAAAAAAAAAAAGCCAACAGCAACCACAGCCTGGCCGGTGTTACATTTGGGTGGCTGCGCAAGGTGAGGCAAAGCATGATGTAGGGGGAACCATGGCACCCTACGGCCACCCCATAGCTCACTGAGTGAGCTGTGGACCACTTGCTGCCCCTGCTACCACAGCTCACATACCCCAAAGGCTGCGCCTGCTGCGCCTACCGCTCTGTTGCAGGGATTGTTTTTTGTGAGCTGTGTTGCCTTACACCAATGCATGTGTGGTTGCTGATAGTACACATAACTGGTTGGATAAAAATCAATTGCTTATTATGTTTAAAATAGAGTTTTTAGGTTATTCAATCAGATTTTTTTTAAAATTTAAATAGGATTTTTTTTAAATAAAATGCTTTTGAAGAAAAAATATAAGATAGTTTTCTGTTTAAGATAGATTATAGACCAAAGGTTATTAAAGGGATACCATAGACACCAAAACAACTTTAGCTCATTGCTCATTAAAGCAGTTTTGGTGTATAGATCATGCACCTGCAGTCTCATTGCTCAATTGTCTGCCATTTAGGAGTTAAATCACTTTGTTTATACAGCCATAGTCACACCACATTTATACATGTTTATACTGCCCTAGTCAGACCACGGCCTTACTAAACACTTCCTGTAAAGAGATGTCTAATGTTTAACTTCCTTTATTGTTTAATTTAGAATTTTATATTTCCTGCCCTGTTAATAATCTTCTAGACCCTGCATGAGCCTCCTGTATGTGTTTAAAGTTCAATTTACAGAGCAAGAGACAAAAATGTCTAAAGTAAGTTAAAGAGAAAAGGCAGTTTAGAGAAAATATAGTGTTTGCATTGCTGCCCAGTAACACCTCTAGTAGCAGTCACTCAGACAGTCACTAGAGGTGCATCCTAGTGCTGCACAGTGTGATGGCATTTAAATGCTGGTTTATTTTTGTGTAGTGTTGTTATTTGAATGAAAGAGTGTTAGTATATAAATTTGGCATTTTGATACAGGTGTGTTTGTATGTAATGTTTGTTTTGGTGTGTGTTTGTATGTAGTGTTGGCTGTTACATACGAGTTTACATTTGTCTGTAATATTGGTGTTTGAATGAAGTGATGTATTTAAATATAATAGTATTGTTTGACTCCAGAGGTGTGTTTCTACACTGAACAAAATTATAAATGCAACACGTTTGTTTTTGCCCCCATTTTTCATGAGTTGAACTCATAGATTTAAGACTTTTTCTATGCACACAAAAGGCTTATTTCTCTCAAATATTGTTCACAAATCTGTCTAAATCTGTGTTAGTGAGCACTTCTCCTTTGCTGAGATAATCCATCCACCTCACAGGTGTGGCATATCAAGATGCTGATTAGACAGCATGATTATTGCAAAGGTTTGCCGTAGGCTGGCCACAATAAAACCGCACCTTATTAGTTACTCTAACTCTACAAGAAAATCTTTCATAAACTAAGTTGAAAACAACTTGTAAGATGGAAATGTAAACATTCCAAGATATAAAAAACAAACCAGTGTAGTGCATACATTCAGAAACGTGTGTCATTAATACTTCCATCACATATTTGAATTAGATAAAGGTTCTCAACCTACACCAGCAGTTCAGGTTTCTTGGATTTGGATCATGAGTGGTGTGAGCAATGAGGCTGCTAATATGGGAGTAAGCGCCCAGCAGAGTAGGTAAAATCTGATGTTTCATGGTATTTTGAATACATGTCTCCCAGACCAGAATAGTAAGGCACCTGTGTGATCAAATACTTGTCAAATAATACAACACCACAGACATTGAATGTGGTAGAGACTGGACATTATAGAAACATAGAAACATAGAATGTGACGGCAGATAAGAACCATTCGGCCCATCTAGTCTGCCCAATTTTCTAAATACTTTCATTAGTCCCTAGCCTTATCTTATAGTTAGCATAGCCTTATGCCTATCCCACGCATGCTTAAACTCCTTTACCGTGTTAATCTCTACCACTTCAGCTGGAAGGCTATTCCATGCATCCACTACCCTCTCAGTAAAGTAATACTTCCTGATATTATTTTTAAACCTTTGTCCCTCTATTTTAAGACTATGTCCTCTTGTTGTGGTAGTTTCTATCATATCCCCCCTGTCTCGTCTTTCCTCCAAGCTATACATGTTAAGATCCTTTAACCTTTCCTGGTAAGTTTTATCCTGCAATCCATGAACCAGTTTAGTAGCCCTTCTCTGAACTCTCTCTAAGGGTATCAATATCCTTCTGAAGATATGGTCTCCAGTACTGCGTTCAATACTCCAAGTGAGGTCTCACCAGTGTTCTGTACAATGGCATGAGCACTTCCCTCTTTCTACTGCTAATACCTCTCCCTATACAACCAAGCATTCTGCTAGCTTTTCCTGCTGCTCTATTACATTGTCTGCCTACCTTTAAGTCATCAGAAATAATCACCCCTAAATCCCTTTCCTCGGATGTTGAGGTTAGGACTCTATCAAATATTCTGTACTCTGCCCTTGGGTTTTTACGTCCAAGATGCATTATCTTGCACTTATCCACATTAAATGTCAGTTGCCACAACTCTGACCATTTTTCTAGTTTACCTAAATCATTTGCCATTTGGCTTATCCCTCCTGGAACATCAACCTTGTTACATATCTTAGTATCATCAGCAAAAAGACACACCTTACCATCAAGACCTTCTGCAATATCACTAATAAAAATATTAAAGAGAATGGGTCCAAGTACAGATCCCTGAGGTACCCCACTGGTAAAAAGTCCAAGCTTCGAATATACTCCATTGACTACAACCCTCTGTTGCCTGACACTCAGCCACTGCCTAACCCATTCAACAATATTGGAATCCAAACTTTAATCTTAATCACTTAATCATCGTCAGTATCTGAGATAGTATGTGCCATACTTAATCCAAATGGAATTGTGTAGCAGTCCCGAAAAACAACCATATGCACAAAATATCCAAATAATGTATACTATTCACAAATGTGGTAGCCTAATGGGTGCATGAAGACATTTCAATATTAGTACGAGAGCATTAAATCTAAATGTGCAGAAAAGAACCAGCTAAAATACTGAAAAAATAAATGTTCTGGTCACATAAAAGGAGAAACACTTGAATCGGGAAATATAAATTCCTTTTTTCTTTAGAAACCAAAAATAAATAGGCTAGAATAAGACATATGAAGTATGGGTGAAATCTTCTGTAGCTTGACATTCTCTAGCTTTACGCAATGCACATGGTGTTGAGGGGAGATGATTGTGTTCTTGCCGAGACCTCTATGTATTGATGATTCCAGGTTCATTGAGCTTGTGTAAACTTCAGGTTCCCTGAGATAAGAGTTTGCAAAAGTTAAAACATCAGCCAATATGAAAGCATGACAAGGACAGCAAAATGAAATTAAATTCCTGGAGACGGGGCACTGAGAGGAGACCAAGGACCAAGAATGGTTATAGTTCATATTTTCTCTCTTTTGTAATGGCTCCATAGATATGTTGGTAGAATGATAACCATGGACATTTATGAAATGTAGGCATTTAGAGTAAACTAAGCTTTCCTCCATTAGAAACATAATTATTAAATTCCCCTTAAAAGCACCTAAGTATTGCACTATTTATTCCATCTCTGTCTCCAAACATAAATATCTATTGAAAGCAATGAAAACATAGAATTATAAACAATGTAAAGAAGCACACATAACATTGTTTTGTTATATTCTTTCAAATGAACTGAACTTTCCAGCATTGTTATAGAGCACAATATAGCACCCGTCCTTTTCATTCATACATGTATTTTATCCTTTCATAAAACCGATAATAAGGTGTGGGCATTATTCCAAGGATATTTTCTTGGTAATTTACATGCCATTATATAGAAAATGTTTGTATTATTAGAGCATCATAGACATATTTAAGCAATAAGTAGGAATTCTAATGATGGACAAGATATCTTGCAATAATTGCTTAAAGTGCTAATTGATTGAGTTCTATGAATAGACAAGCATTCAAAACTGTGGGCATATGACGTTCATTCGTAATACACAACTAAACGTTATGAAATCAAGCAGAGGTGACTAATAACTCTGAATTATTTTGACCAAGATACAACATTTAAAGGAGTACTATAAGCACCAACTAGCTTAAAGGGTTACTTCAAGCACCTTGACCACTTCAGTGATTTGAAGTGGTCATGGTGCCTGGAATCTGTATGTGTATATTTTGCTATGAAACAGTGTACACACTGAGTTTAACCCATTTTCTGCCAGAGATGTAACTCCACTTCCATTAGTGCCATTGAGAGTTTGAAAAATGGTTTGCCCCATTGTCGTTAAATGGTGCCAAGGTACTTCTACCACAATAACTACTACAGCAAGATGTAGGGGATATGATAGTTTAGAATCACACTTCAACAAAGCAGTATTGGGGCATAGATCACGAAACTGTAATCCCACTGCTTTGTGTGCCTTTAAAAAATAAAAGATATTAAATACGCTTTAACCACATTTAGGAGTATGTGCTAAAATGGAACATTTACATTAGCCAGAGCTCATAAACTATTTTTGGCTATATTTACTTCCGGGTCCGTTCTGGCTACCACTTCCCTCCAAAGAAAGTTGTTATGGATGAATCAGAAATTCTCGTAACCTAATCTAAAATCATTAAAAACCCTTCTGAAGGACTAAAAAGGGATACTACACAATATGTTACAAATGTTTCAGCTTTAGATGTATACGAAAGGAGAGACACCACATGTTAGCACATAAATACCAAAAAAAACACTTGCTATACATTACATTTGTCACAAAATGGTCTATTTTAAACAAATGCATTAATTAAAAATATTTGTTCAAAAAGGTAATAATTAATCTACTATACATTTATCATATATATAGAAATATAGATAGTTACAATAGTAAAAATAATAAATATACTATTATTATTACTTTTAAATAACAATTTTAAAATAAATATATATGTATATAAATATATATCAGGTGTACTGATATATCAGGTGCAGACTGAAACATTGATGTAACTTGGTCCTTCTTGAAGAAATTTCAGAAAGTTTGATACTGGTTGTATAAAGATATTAGCTTCTTTTCTCCTCAACCAACCACAGAAAATCTTTTAGACTCTATGATAGCAAAAAAAAAGTGAAAAACGTTCCATGCCTTCAATAAAGTATCTGTGAATGAGGCCAATAATACTAATTCCATCAGGTTCTTCTTCTCTAGAGCCATGCTCCCAGGTTCAGAAAATCGGTATCTGCATGAACTGCAGGTTATTGAGTGAGGAGGTGTACTCACAATGAATACATAAATTTAGTTGAAAAGTCTAGTGAGTGCTCTCCTTCATGTTCGGTTTTATATATATATATATATATATATATATATATATATTTATTTTTTTTTTATTTTTTTTTTAATACTAAAAATTAAATGACCCTTTTTACATATACATAATATTACACATATGATTGTGTGCACATATACATATCAATATTAATAAACATAATACATTTTTTTATATACTAACCATGATTATTATTTATTCTATAATATCTCTTGTTTAAAATAATAGATTACTTTAATGTATCGTTCTTATATAGAAATACAAGTTAAATTATTATTATTATTAGAATATTAAATATTCTATAAAAAAAAAAAAAACATATTTCACAATCATTGTTTAAGCCATAGGGGGTTATTTTGTTCAGCTTAACTATGCATTCTATCTCTATTCTACCATTATTAATTTTTTTTATAAAAGTATATTTTTATATAAATTTATTTGTATAAAATATTCTCCAATCCAGTCTTTAAACACTTTTTTTATACCTATACATTTAAAACCTCCAGGATCCTTGTTATGTTTATTCTTAAAATATAGGCAGACACTATTCTTTTCAAATCATTTTATAGTATTTCTTACATGTTCTCCGATTATAGATTTTGTGTGGTTTTAACTGCATAAAAATGCCTACGGGTGCATGAGATTAAATAAATCATTAAATAATAAGTGTAATATGTCTGTAATAAAATGTCTGTATTACTGGTAGCAAGTTTGCCTCATTAAAGGCAAATAGCAAATCTGCAGTCGGGAGTTCTCAAAGCAAAATAGTTAGTGATGTTGTTTTATTATATTTCCTAAAGTCCTGTGAATGTTTCTTATGAGCATTTTTAGAAACTAGATGTTGAACTAGAATGCTCAATATATCATGCAAGAATAATTCGTAAAGCAGTAAAAAAAAAAGTGTAAAAAAAAAGAGTGCAATGACAATATCTGGCAGCGAACAAAAAAAAGATTAAAAAGATGTTTTCATTATACTTCTACATGAGTCCTAATCTCACTGTCATTAAAGACACACCTAAACTGTGCGGTCAAAAAAATTTTTGTCTTGCATCAGTTTGGTATTTCTTTTTTCCTCTTATGTACTTTATTTGTGTAATTAGGAGCATATGGGAGTTTCTTGTACATCATTTGTGCTATTTTTTGCTTAGAAAAGTGATACTTATATAAGGAATAAAACATATTCAAAATGACACTGCATTTAAACATATGTTAAAGTGGTGATTTATATTATCTGGCACATTCATTGAAGATTTTTTAATTTAATGGAAGTGAATTAGTGAACTCACAGTATCCTACACCTGCCTACGGCAGGGGCTAAATTTAAAACATCATTGATTAATTTGTCCATACATGTGTGCCTTGGATGTGATTTTAACATGTAATATCTAGAGAAATTAAATGCCTGAGCCAATGGCCTTGTCATTTCTCTGTAATTACTATTCAGTCTCCCCCCACCATATACACAATTGTGCAGAAAGTTGGGAAAGTAACAAATGTAAACAAGGGCTCCCAGAACGTCTTAGTAAGTAAGGAACAATCTCATCTACCATGTGTGCGACGGGGGATAGTAAATACACTGAGTAGGGGCTGGTGCAATTCCCTTGCCTGATCTCTTATACTTGTGATCTGTAGGACATCACTTCCCTTGCCGAAAATTAGGTACAAATTTACAAATGGGCATAGGTTATCTAGACTAAAACCTTAAGTAAACTTTAAAATTAGGTGTTACGTTCTCACCATTCCCTACTACATAATCCACCTCCATTTCTACTGTCCAAGTTATAGTCGTTCTAGAGCCATAATCCCCCTAAACCTTGTGCTTCATATTCCCTATAATATTTCCGAGCTTCTTAGTCCCCTTGTCTCCTCAGCCCAATAGTGTCAATCCTTAGCCCCCAGCCCCAAAATACCCTCATGTATCATAGCTATTGGTCAAATAATGATTTTATCCTGCAGTGTAACACTGTCTCTATTTCTGTTGTTTCCAAAAGCTACACATTTTAAAGTATTATTATTTCTGATTTCTCTGGATTTGTAATAAATTATGTTATTAAACTTCCTAACAACCTTCTGAAAGCAGTCATTCTACAATCCAGTCTACAATTACACCTAAATTATTGAAGAATGTGTCATTGTAATAAAATCTATGCTCAGGGGATGAGCGGATCTCTGTGATTATATAAAGCATATAAGATTATTAAATTCGAGCTTTAGTGTCCACTCTATCATTGTTGAAAAGTACTGTGGACTTTATAGACTGTGAAGTATTATTGTTTATTAACCAAATGAAGGCTCTATATGTTTAGAGAGTGGCAGAAAAAAAAAACATGTTTGCAAATGTATGTTATATGTGGGGTTTAATCTACTGCTAATATTAAGACATGGGAAAGTCCTAACTAGATATGATATTCGTTAGGATTTGTACCAGGTGTGGTCAATTACATGATGTCTGTTGTTTAATTATAACTTTTACCATAATCAGGAAATTATACTATGGCAGGGTGTGATGGGTGCGAATGACAGAACAGCACATCTGTAAACCCTTCACTCCCAGAATCAAGTATAAATGCTTTCACTTTTACTCTGCAAAATAAAATGTAGTACATAAAGTCTTATTCACCCTCATTTATACCAGCCTATGGAAGTATAAATTTCATTGCCAGGAGCAACTGGTCACTCATTTAATATCTGCAAGTGTTCTATAAATGACAACAATCCTCTTCTTTCGAACAGTAAAGGACGTGTCAATGGGTTACCATTCCTACATTCAGAAAGGAGGACGGACTCTCATTTCACACCTAACATAATATGAGCATTGCATGGATTGATACAGATGCCAGGGCACTTCTAAATATCTTAATTTTAGAAAAAAAATTATTTTCCTTCATTTACTATATGTGGACGTTATACTGAAATGCAGACATTCCTTTGCAAACTGCCATATTTCCATAGTCAGTAAGCTGTACTGCAATTAATGCATCCAGGGTCCACACAAATAACTATAAGCAGGCTTTTTTTACATGTTTATTTAGCTTTTTTATTTCACGCTTACTGTATGTGAGAAAAGGTGTATTTTTTGCTTTTATACTAACATTTCACACCCTATGTAAAATATTGTATAAAAAAGCACAGTATAAACAGTCTAAAGCTTTTTTCATTTCACCAAAAAAATTTAAATTTACATAATTAAATGTTTTAATGTTTGTCTAAAAAGTAATCTATACACAAAATTGCAGTTAAAAAAAAAAAAAGAAAAAAATCACAGACACAGAAGATTATGCAAGGGATACAGACATAAATATGGATAGATGGATACACAGATCAATAGTTAGATATATAGATAGACAGACAGAGGCAGATAGAGAGAGAGAGAGAGAGAGAGAGAGAGAGAGACAGACAGAGAGACAGATCTATTATTTTTGTTCTTATTTTCTTCAAGAGTGCAAAGTTATAATTGTATAATAATATATTACTGGTTTAAGGCTTGTAGTCTTTCAGTGGAAGGATGAAGATTATCTCACAATCACAGTAATCTCAGTTTGTTGAGAGCATGTTTCTTCAGTTGCACCCAGGTCTGTGTAGAAGTGTATGTTTATCTGTGTGTGCTTCTGTAAGTAGCTGTTAGTGCACAAAGAAGCACTCGCCCATTAGTCAATGGTGAGTGAAAGTTCCTTTCTGGCAAGTAAGAGTTCAACCCTAGTGAGTGTGCCATGGACCCTCTAGGTTTGCTGTGGTCAGTAAATTTAAATGGGCATTACACCCATAGCACTTCAATTAGCTAAAGTGGTCTGGATCAGTGTCCCTATCCCCTTAACCCTATAATCTAAAGCATTGCACATGCGCATTAGGTTCCCCCATCGGCGTGATGTTGCTGGAGGTGGAGAGTGATCGCTGGAAAGAGGAGGTGTAAAAAAGGGTTCTAAAGCCTTTGAACACAGGGGGGCGTGGAGACAGAGGGATACTAGAGTGTTAGGGATACAGTTTTGTATACCTAACACCACAGTGTTCCTTTAAGACATAGCAAGTATTGAAGGACTCAAAATTTTGAGCAAAGGTCTCAAATTATCTAGAAATCAAGGCAGATGAAAGCCATTGAGTAGCTAATCTTTACTTCTCCTTGTAGTCTGCAATGGACATCCTAGACATAGTACCATCCGAGTAGGAGTCAGTTCTCACCTAACTTAAGCTCTCTAATCAGTTAATGTTAAGCTAAAATAAATCCTCTTTTAGTAGAGAGATAGAAACAGATAAATGTTTCCTCCTTTACTTGTGGGCATAAACAGACACCTTACTAAAATGCTAAATATCTTTATTTACACATCAGCTGTAACCTTTGATATAGTCAGGTATTGACCCATGTATTATGCTTGACAGCTATCTCTATTATTTAAGTGCTATGATAAAATTAAGCAAATTAATTGATTGATTACATTTTACATTTTAACAGAGTTTTCCAGAAGAAATCCCATTACAAAAAAATGCAATTAGCAAGTTGTAGAACTGGCATTTTGCTTTTCAATCTCCATAATTCTTTTTTCTTCTTTAGATAACCTGTTTGGGAGCTTGCATGAGGTTACACAATAGTATGGAGAATTTCTCATACCCAGCCCGACAGGGAAAGTTTTTAGCAAACACGTGCATAAAGAAAATAGTGTTAAAAACAACAACAAAAGGTTATTTGGCCTGTTCAATTTAGAGGAATTATTACAAAGCTAAACCCTTGTGTTTAACATAATTACCTCCTCAAATGGTTTAAACTAGAGGGAATTAAATAATACTCTGCTCTCAATATAATGGACTTATAAAGCTAATTTCTTTAAAATTTTCTAATTTTTGCAAGGTTTTTTTTGGGAATATAACGTTATCTTTCAATTGTTTAAAGTGTCAAAACGTTTTGAAAGTGCCAAAAGGTTCTATTTGTGTTATATGAGCCTTTGGTGTTGCATATGTTACAATATAGTACACGCGATTGTTAGCAAAGTCACCTTATTTTAACAACCCGTACTTTAGAATCTAGACCAAAATGTTAATATTTATTAATGCTCGTGAATTATTTCAAAATATCTGAAGCATTACACTCTGTTCATATGCTAATGGTTAGAAGAGCATTTACTTTCTTGCCATGGTTGAGGTGATATATCAATCATTTTGCTGTAAGATTCTCTCAAGCTTAGAAGTCTTACATGGGATTTGGCCTGTAATGTCAATATCCCTTCACATTCATGTAGGAGAACTATGTCTGTTGGATTCTTGCACATGTTAATAAATAACAAAAATGTTCACCCAGGCTTTCATTTAAAGAAAAAGAAGGATACAAAGATAATATAAGAATAATATAAGACCACTGTTGATTATATATTCATCAGTTAGATTCAGATATTTCTGGCTGTAAAATAATTAATTACCTCCATCTTGTACTGGCATGTTCACAAACTCAAAGTTAGAGAATACGGTAATTTAAAGTGGGTCTTATCAAAAATTTTATATTCATACTTCAAAACTACCTATAAATTGCAATTATATCTTTCAATATTTATAGCAGGTTTTATTAATCAAAAAATGACCAAAATATGTCTTGTTTAACTTTTTAGTTAGGTTTGACTATCTAATCTTTTTAGTTATTGGGGCACAAACAACGAAAAGAACATTTTCCTCTTTTGTTCTCAATAAAAAGTTTAGAGCTACTCAGAAAATCAGAATTAAATGACACGGTGTAATACGTGATTTGTTGTTGTTCATCTGAGGCTGTGTTTACCTAAGTTTAAGACCTGTTAAGGAACAGATAATTGTTATTATGTCTTGATATGTTCAAAGAAGGTGTACTTTCTTTTTCCCATGACTATATAAAGCATTATCCTCTACCTGGGGATAACAGGAAGCGAGCTGCAACAGATATACAAGTAGCGGGTGCAGAGCGTCTGGTAACAGCCAAAGGGGAAGCAGAAAGGAGATACTGTAATTCCGGCCTCCACTCCTCTCCCACCTAAGTGCTCAAAAAGGTATATTACTTCTTGTGTAACTGTGTGCCTGTGATTGTGTGTGACTGCGAGACTGTATATGTAATTATTAGCCTGTGACTGTGTGTCTGTGTTTGACTGCTTGTGTGACTAAGTGTATGTGATTGAATATGACATGGTGCACACATGTTATGTGTCTAACTATTTTTGTCTGACTGTGTCACTTTACGGGATTGTAAAGGTCTAATAGTGTGACTGTATGTCTGTGACAGTGTGGTGCTGTACGAGTGCAACTTTGACAGTGTGTGTGTCTGCATGGGTGCATGGACAAGGGGGCGCATGGATTTTTCAACTTGCCCTTTAAATATTGTTCTTGCACAGCATGCTGTGCCAGTAAACTTGTGCTACATCTATAACGTATCCTGGTTGCTTCTTAAACAGAGTCTGAGCCACTCTCGCGCTCAGGTCCGGCCTTAGGCCTTTAGGCTCCCTGTGCGAAAAATCTCCACAGCGCCCCCCCCGACATCCATGTATGATGTAATGTTTATGTTGTCTGTGTATGTCATAGTTGTGATGACTGTTTGTGATACAGTGGCGGATCCAGAGCCTGATCTCGGGAGGGGCACTTGTAGATTATTTGAATAAATAATCCTGGCACAATACCCACTACAGCTCAGTGTAGTAGTTATAGTGCCAGTAGTGCCAGGATCTCACACCAGAGTAAGTAGTCATACCGTTTAAGAACAGTTTGACAACTTACCTGCGGTCTGCTGGGATATAGGTCATAGGAGCAGAGGTGTGTGTTAGGGGTGAAGTGTGTGTGAAAAGTGCAGTGTGTGTGAGCAGTAAAGTGTGTGTGTGAGTGCGTGAGGGCGGCAGTGTATGTCAGGGTTGCAGTGTGTGTTAGGGGGCAGTGTATGTGTGTATGTGGGGACAGTGTGTGTATGGGGGCAGTGTGTGTGTATGGGGGCAGTGTGTGGGGCAGTGTGTGTATGGGGGTGCAGTGTGTGTGTATGGGGTGGCAGTGTGTGTATGGGGGGCAGTGTGTGTATGGGGCAGTGTGTGTGTGTGTGTATGGGGGCAGTGTGTGTGGGGCAGTGTGTGTGTGGGGGGGCAGTGTGTGTATGGGGGCAGTGTGTGTGTGGGGCAGTGTGTGTGTATGGGGCAGTGTGTGTATGGGAGGCAGTGTGTGTATGGGGGCCAGTGTGGGGGGCAGTGTGTGTGTATGGGGGGCAGTGTGTGTGTATGGGGGCAATGTGTGTTTGTAAGGAGGGTAGGAATGCTTTTTTTTTTTAAATGGATTTTTTATTTAAATAAATATATTGATGTCCCCCTCCCTTTTTACCTTTGTTGAGGAGGAGGGGGGGCATTTTCTCCATCCCTGGTGGTCCTGTGGGGATTCCCTGGTGCTCCAGTGTGAGTGAAGTCTAGCCCGCGTTCCAGGGCTAGACTTCACTCTCACGAGATTTGGAGCGTTGCCATGGTAACCGCGGCAACGCTCCAAATCTCGAGAGAGGAGGACCCGGAGGAGCTGCAGACTGAGCTCCCGGGTCCTCCCTCCCCTGTCGGCTGCCAGCACGGTGCCTGCAGACCGGGGAGGGAGATCTCGGATCTCCCTCCCCGGTCCGCAGGCACATTGCAGGGCTAGCACTTGGACAATGCCAGCCCTGCACTAGCCGGCAGGGGAGAATCTCGGGGGGGGGCAATTGCCCCGTTGCTCCCCCCCCTGGATCCGCCAATGGTGTGATATGTATGCTATGTGTTGGATGTGTGTGATACTTGTAATGGGTGTATTAACAGTGTGTGATATGCGTGTATTAGTTGTATGTGATATTTGTGCTGGGTTTATTGCCTGTGTGTGATGGTTATTTAATTCAGATAAAAACATGCATTTAGGCCTGTGTGAATGCAGGTGTATATTTTTGCAGAGTTATGTGCAGCACAGTCCTGCTGATAGTCGCAGGCAGATAGTCACATACACAGGATCAGGCAGAAACACACAGGTACAGGCAGTAACACACATACACAGTTACAGGTAGATAAACACACACAATTACAGACAGACAGCCACACACACACAGGCAGACAGCCACATACACACAGCCACACATACAGTTTTACACACACATACTTTCATGCAGACGGTCACACACACACATGCAGACAGCCACACACATACACACACAGATAGACAGTCACAGACACACACAGAGGCAGACAGCCACACACACACACACAGACAGCCACACACACACACACAAGCAGACAGCCACACACACACACAGGAAGACATCTGCACACACAGAGGCAGGCAGTCACACACACACAGGCAGACAGCCACACACACAGTCAGACATACAGACAAACACACACAGGCAGACAGTCACTCACACACACACAAACACACAGGCAGACAGTCATGCACACACACACACACACACAGGCAGGCAGTCATACATACACACACAGACACACATACAGGCAGACAGTCACACACACACACACAGGCAGACAGACATACACACACAGACTGTCACACTCACACTGACAATCACACATAGATACCTCTATTCATTGTGGAGGCAGACAGGCAAAGCAGCTCCTGGAGACTGTTTGTTGGGGAAGCAGGGACTCCTGCTTTCCCTGCAGCAGTTGCAGCAGTTATCTGGCACCTTTAGCTCCGCCCCGTCACATGCAAGCTCCGCCCCGTCACATGCAAGCTCCGCCCCACCACATGGGAAGCTCCGCCCCTGCCACAAATTTTATTTTGTATTTTTAAATTCTGGCCGGCCATGTGTGAGCTGTGTCAGCTGTCAGGGCGCCCCCTGCTCCAGGGTGCCCCCTGCTCCATGGCGCCCTGTGCGACCGCACAGCTCGCACACCCCTAAGGCTTGCCATGCTCACTCTACTCCAGTGATGTCAGCACCGCACAGGAGCAGATCAGCAGAATACAGTAGTCTGCGCAGGAGCAGTATTCAGCAGCATGTGTGTGTGTGTGTGTATTCAGCACACTATGTGTGTATGTACTTAACCTTCTGTGTGTGTGTGTATTCAGCAGTCTGTGTGTGTGTATGTATTCAGCAGTCTGTGTGTATGTGTATTCAGCAGTCTGTGTGTGTACAGCAGTCTCTGTATGTATTCAGCAATAACTCTGTGTATTCAGCAGTCTGTGTGTGTATTCAGAAGTATGTATGAATTCAGCAGTGTTTATGTCTGTTTATTCAGCACTCTGTATGTATTCAGCAGTCTCTGTATGTATGCAGCAGTCTGTGTGTGTGTATTCAACAGTCTTTGTATGTATTCAGCAGTCTGTGTGTGTATTTAGTAGTCTGCATCTCTGTGTTTGTATTTAGCAGTCTGTGTGTGTGTATGTGTGCGTATTTAGCAGTCTGTGTGTGGGTATACAGTAGTCTGTGTGTGGGTCTACAGCAGTATGTCTGTGTATACAGCAGGCCGTGTGTGTATACAGAAGTCTGTGTGTGTGTTTGTATTTAGTAGCATGTGTATGTTTTCAGCAGTCAGATGGGAGAATGGTGAAAGAAATAGAACCAGAATATCAATCTGCTATAAATGCTATGTACACACATTGTTATATACTATATACACACAATGACATTCACAGACATTGTAGACACACACTCAAAGTATACAGACAATGACACATGCTCAGACAACAGTAAGATTACACTGTTACATTTAGACAATGACACACTACTATACACCCTACTACACACACACTCATACAGACAGTACATACACACACGGCCTCACATTCACAATTCTATGCACACAGTCAGACAAAGTACAAACATTGTAAGTAGTTTATTAATGTTCTCATTCTTGTATGTATGTCGTGCCCTGTGATGTCACGCATATATAATTAGTTATGCAAATTAGAATGGGCAGTATTTTTCTAAAAAAGGTGGCAACCCTATCTGGTACTGTGGGTGTTGTCAAATACTAAGGGTGCAATTTGGTGCTATAGCTGGTGCTGTGCATGCCACTTATTGCTTTGGCAACTGTGTGTGTGTTGTAGGTGCAGCCTGATGCAGTGGGAGCAATTTGGTGCAGTGGGAGCAATTTGGTGCAGTGGGAGCAATCTGGTGCAGTGGGTGAAATCTGGTGCGGTGGGTGAAATGTGGTGCGTTGGCTGAAATCTGGTGTGGTGGGTGAAAATTTGGTGCAGTGGGTGAAATTTGGTGCAATGGGTGAAATCTGGTGCGGTGGGTGAAATGTTGTTGCAGTGGGTGAGATCTTGAGATTAAAATCAAGATACATGTGGATATTGTTGTTGTCACACATTATGAAGACAGGGCTTATATCTAAGTGACTTCAAGACTAGCTTGGGTAAAATAAAGTATCCTGGTGCTGACAGTGTTTTTTGTTTATATTGCTTCTTTCTATATACATACATATGTGTCTACAAGCAAGGCCGAGTGTGTGTGAATGCGTGTGCATGTGTGTGTGTGTATAAACAGTAAAAAAATTGTGTGTTTATATATGTAGATATATTGCTGTACTAGGTACTATTTAGTGCGGTGTGGGTGCCATCTAGTGACATATAAATATATATATATAAATATTAGTATGTTGTATATATATATATATATATATACACACTCACAACATACTAATTTCCTTTTTCAAGTTTCTTAAGCCTTTAAAGCCTTTAAAGTCAGTACATGGGTTATTTTATGTTTTCCTCCACATCCTACCATATTCCCTGCATGCCCCAAAACCTCCTTTCACTCCATGTAAGAGACTAGGCTCCAGTGTTGGAATTGCGTATGCGCAATCTGACTTTCTACGATTCCTAGGAATGTGACGCTGATTGGTTAGCTTAGTGCCCCACCTGGGTTGCGCGTGAAAAGCACAAGCAAAAAAAATTATTTTACCTGTTATTTCTTCCTGCAGAGTGAGACAACAATCGCATTCAAACTCAAACTTTTGAACAAGACAGTTTTCTCAAATGAATGCTTGCCCTTTCGTAAAAAAAAAAAAAAAAAAACATTGCACATAAAATGTAATCAATGCTTCTTGTTTTGGGAGCATTAGTGAAAACTCTAATGTCCCAGAGACAGCTAGGATGCTTTATGACATAAAGCCTTGACCCTACATTCCATGAACAATTAAACACTCCCAAAAACCCAACCCACTAACACCACCCACCTCTCCACTGCCAGCGACAACCACCTCAACGCCGTCACTCCCGTCCACCATCTCTGCAACTGGGCACTAAGCAACATCCTCTCATGACATAGGGAAGGCAAAGACACTCTCACTAAGTAGGGCCAAAGAACCACCAGGCCAAAACAAACCAACATCAGAAAGGGGAAGAAAATGAGGTAGAGCTTTAGAAGAATGTGGAACCAAAGAGGGAGAACACGAAGTGGAGAAGACTCAAAAAGGTAAAACGAGGCCCCTCCTACAACAAGAACAATGTTTCAGTTTAGCCACTTAATTTTGTACCAGGCCCACTATAGGTTCCTGCTCTCCCAGAATTCACCCACTTTCTTTTTCCATGCTATTGCATTGCCAGTAGTTATACCGGTACTGGCTGGACAGCCACACATATCAACTGTGCCGGTAAAATACCAGCCAGGTTGAAACCTAACTGCCAGTGATCTGCCTTCACTGGCTGCTAGGCTAGACTGTCCTTATACTCTGGAGAAAGAAGCCTGGAGGCACCAGTGTTGGGCACCAGAGCTTCAACTTGTGTGCCTCAACAGTGTTACATTGTTGAAAACAGTTTAACCCATGAAGGCAAGGCAGCTCCCACACACTCCTACCTCCAATAAAACGAAGTTGTTATGTGAGTGGGAAGTGCTAGTTCAAGAATAAACAAAATAACTTATTAATATTAAGCAAATGCCATACAGTATATCTTTAAGTCTAATTACCAGATTTATCATAATATTCAAGGTAATGTAGCTCCACTACCAGTCTGCCACTTTGACCTGCTTATTGGTAGGGTATCTATCTACATGCTCATATTCTATGTTTTTATTTCTGTTTCCACTAGAATGCATATTTATACACAGAACCTTTTAATTTTTCTTCATGCTCTTGTCAAACACATCTGCACTTCTTCAAGGACTTGGGAATTGTTATAGACAACAAACTATGCAATAATGTGCAATGTCAATCAGCAGTGGCCAAGGCCAGTAAGGTATTGTCATGCATGAAAAAGGGCATTTATTCTCGGGACGAGAATATCATTTTGCCTCTTTATAAATCACTGGTAAGAACACATATTGAATATGCTGTGCAATTTGGGCACCTGTTCTAAAGAAGGATATTATGACACTAGAAAAAGTGCAGAGGCAGGCTACAAAATTAATAAAAGGAATAGAACAAATCAGCTATGAAGAAAGGTTAACAAATTTAAACCTATTTAGTTTAGAAAAACGTTGCCTGAGAGGGGATATGATAACATTATACAAATATATTCGGGGCCAATACAAACCATTGTGTGGAAATCTATTCACAAACCGGACTTTACATAGGATACGAGGTCATGCGTTTAGACTGGAAGAAAGAATATTTCATCTAAAGCAAAGGAAAGTTTTTTTTACTGTAAGAACAATGATGATGTGGAATTCTCTGCCTGAAGAAGTGGTTTTATCAGAGTCCATACAGATGTTCAAACGGCTACTAGATGCATACTTGCAAAAACAGAATATTCAAGGATATAATCTTTCAATGTAGGGTAATAACTGCTTGATCCAAGGATAAATCTGACTGCCATTCTGGCGTCAAGAAGGATTTTTTTTTCCTAGCTTGTTGCAAAATTGGAATTGCTTCAAACTGGGTTGTTTTGCCTTCTTTTGGATCAACAGCAAAAAACAAATGTGAGGAAGGCTGAACTTGATGGATGCAAGTCTCTTTTCAGCTATGTAACTATGTAACTATGTAAGTTCAGTGAAACATTGCCTGTTAATAATAATAATTGACATTTTTAGAGCTCTTTGCCTTCACTATTTTCTAATGCAACAGCTGTCAATAAACTTATATAAAAAAAAACATATAATATACCAGCTATAAAATATAATATAGCAGCCCCAGCTTTGTTATAGATAGAAGTTACTGGTTATATCATAACTGTTAATTATACCCATTTATATAACCCTTAATTTAATATGTCATGTTTACAATCATATCAGCAAAATAATTAAGTTTGGTAACAGTAACAAAAGACACTAAACCTTAAAAGTAGTAGAATTAAAAACAGTTCTTTTAAAATATCACTGTTGCCAAGAATGTGATCTGCAGTGTCTTAGAAAACTTTAGCGTACCTTGTTCTCTGTTACAAATAGAGATCTGTCAACATCACTCAGATTGGACTGACAGGCAGAATGTATGCAGAAGCTTCAGTTGGCCTATCAGTGGGGATTCTGTGTTGATCAGACTTTCCAAAATCAATAGAAATCACCACTGAGAACAGTGGAAAGGAGACTTAGAATTATATGTTTGTATCTGTTTCAGTGCAGTGGACTGAAACCGAAATACAAGGAATTTTTCAAAGGTGAAGACTGCAGAGAGTTTTAAAGTGCATTAGATTTAAAAAAAAAAAAAGTTAAAACTCAAGGTTGTAGCTTTTGTAGGCAGTGGGGTGAAACAGACTAAAACAACACAGAATATATCAAATGTTATGGCTAGCTGGGCAAAAACTGCTAATGAGGTGAAAAAAATCCACATAAAGAATGAAACATTTAGTTCCAGAGGCCAAAGACTAACCAGATGGAACGGCTGGAGAATAAAAGTTCCTTTTTCACAACATGAATACTGTCTGTTTATATTACATATTAATAAATATGTCAGTAGAGAAGCCAGAAAGCAACATGAACCCTTTCAATCTATACATGCGCAGTAATATAAACATGTCAAGAAATTACACCAACATGTCAAGTTTGGAAATTAACCAAATGAATCTGAGATGAGGTGAGTGGTTCATTGAGTGTGACCATCCTAAACAGCAAAAACAAGAAGTGGGCAACCAATGAAATCTTTTCAACTATGATGCTTCTCTGTTTGATTTATTTCCTTGATTTCTGCATATGCAATAGATATAAAGGTAAGTCTTTGCCAAGACAATTTACTACTTTTCTATACTATACAACAGATGTAATAGGCATAGGCCCAGGAAGGAGCCGAATCCTGCATCGTCGTGTTCTAGAATGAGATGACATGTAGATGTCACTCGATGGAGAACTAAACGTTTCAATGTCAGACCTCTACCAGCAGAGCATGCTGCAGAATCTCCTAAAATGAGCAGAAGTCGATCACGGAATGCCTTATTCATTATGACATATCCACTTGTTATAACGAAGGACCCTCCTGAGCTCATGGAAAGAGAGCCTGACATATGCACAGCTGGCGAGAACATGTTTGATAACATGCGGTGTTGAGATTCTCAATGCAAGAGAAAGAAGATAGGCATCAAAGGTCAATACGCAAGAAGCTTGATATGTGTTATTTCTTTCCAAAGAAAAGTTTGAGTTTGCAATCCTAGACTACAAAAACAAAATCTACTGTCTTCAAGGTGGATCATTCTTCTTTCCGTGACTCCAGCTAAATGTCTGTCCAACGCAGCTATTACCACACTTTATTACCACACTTAACTTTATGTTAGTGTCCATGAATAGTTGATGTCAACTAAAGTTATTAGAAGGTTTATTTGTATAAGGCATGTTTTTTTCCATATAAATAATTGATTCTATATTTGATCAATTGCATCAACAGAATAAAACCAGAAAAGTTACAGTATACCCTCAAACTAACACAGCAAACTGTACAATATACCCATTGTAGAAATGCACCTTATACAGCATTGTAGAGACTCTGTAGTAAGGCAGCTCATTGACAATGGGCACACACTAAAAATGATATAAAGTAATTTACATTGTAATGATCCAGGTGTCAAAGGGGCTGTACGCAACAGGAAATGCATTGAACTAAGTGAAAACTGATGATATATAGTCACACGTAAAATACACAGATTCACATACAACTAATACATGCAAAAAAATTTTAAGAAATAATGCAACAGCAATCAACTTTAAGATCAATGTATACAGTGATTCACTTAGATAAAGTACTATGCAATTGAACAGACAGAGTTTAGTAAGGTACTCATGCATAACACTTGGGTGGATGCCTATCATCAAACCATTGCACGCATTATAAGAACCTATGTGTCCTATCGTGAAGGTAGTCTAGTGAATAAATACCATAGTATCAGTGGCTTAAAGGAGCACTACTGCCCCATGACCACTACAACTCGCTGTGGTTCCAGGAGTCCCCTGGAACTCCCTTATTGTAAAGAGTCAGACTGTTTTTGAACAGCTGGACATCTTACCCGGGGATCACTGGGTACCGTTCCTCTCCTTCACTACCATCACCAGTTCCTACGCTCCTGAAAAAAACTGTTTGACCTATTACAATAGAGGAGCACCAGGGCATTCCTGGTACACTAACCACCACAACTGTAGTGTTTACAGTGCTTGTAGTGTTCCTTTAAACTCTACAACCAAAAGGTAACAAAGTATATGGAAGCTTGTTATCTAGCATTTGGTTACCCATTTCTTGTTTTGAGTTTTCATCTCCATTTGGTTTACTTAACTGACCTTTATCTATCCCTTCTAGTAAATATTTTTCACATTCAATCAATTTGAGTATTAAATAAAAAGACGACAATATCAGTGGATTGAGTAATTTAAGACTGGTTGTATCTTCTGGGTTTCAGTCCTATGAATATTCCTTACCTTTTCCCTAGCGAATGCCTGCACATTCTATTATTATTAGAATGCATAACATCACCCTATTTTATTTTTTGGTATGTAGTCATATTTCATCATTATTATTTTTGCATTTCTATTTGACTAATTATATCATTTAATTTCTTCATATAATGTTTGATATTTTCTGAATTACCAATTGAAATACTGAATAATTGCTAACTCTGTAGCTAATTATATTTAAAACCTAGCGCTTAGAGGTGTCGTGGGAAAATCTGTCTGTCGCAACAGGCCTTTAGTAGGATGCATGATGTTGCTGGTCACCCCCTGTGACCATGCTGATATAACCACAAATGAAGAGGTACCGGAGCAGAACAGTGTACAAGCAAGAATAGTGATCTAAAGATACCACAAGCGATCTTTAAAAGGAATTGCCACATTGTGGTTTGAACATTATCATGTAAAATGGCACGTCAGGCTCATTACTGCAATATGAGAATATTCCATATCCGAATTACTGAAATAGTTCCAAACTAAAGTTAAGTATTTACAAATAAACACATGTTTAGGCTTATTAACTAAATTGAGAATTCATGGTAATTTCAAAGTGAATTTTACATTTACAATCAAAATAGCCGAAATGGAAAAAAATATGTTAGCCATCTATGGCTTCAGTTCAGCTATTCTGGCCTTAAATTTAAAATTGACTTTGAAATTACCACAAATTCTCACTGTAGTTAATAACTCTGTATTTTCAGCACCACTGTGTAATGTGTACCAAAAGTAGGTAGACGGTTATGTGTGCAGCAAACAATGTACTGATGCATTTTATTGCCTACTCTTTGGTTATAAAGCTACTCAAACAATAAATTAAAAAAAAAATGAGAAAAAAATTAAATTAATTTAACCCCTTAAAGGACACATGACATGTGTGACATGTCATGATTCCCTTTTATTCCAGAAGTTTGGTCCTTAAGGGGTTAAACATATATGGTACTGTAAGAACAGATGGATGGGAAGTACTTCTATTACTTCCAGGCTGGAGTGTTCATTAAAAAAATCGCACGATAGCATCCCTCCCTGTGAAATACCTGCTACAAATAGCAATGGTGTGGAGATCAAAGAATAAATACATTTGTATCTACTTTTAAAAACAGGTCTAACATATTGAAATTGGAGTCTGTGAATTCTGTGTTCTGTGCCTTTAAATGCATTGCAATTTTCTCTGCTCATTGTAATAAATATAAATGGATTTATGTTTTATTGATTTGGGATCCTTGCTTGTACAGACTCATTTTGTCTCTACAATAGTCGTAAATAAAGAAAGAAAGACACTATATTAAATAGAACCTATGCATTTTTATTAACAAATAAATTGGATAAAATCATAAAAAGTTATATATACCAATTTAACAAAAAAAAAATCTGAAAGCTATTTCAAATAGAAATACCTGCAGTCTTTCAAAGAAATCTGTAACAAGGTAATTAATATGGATTTGGGGACTAATAAAGTTCCATTGACAAAATAATTAACCAGAATATTGCACAAAATTACAAGGATAAAAAATAATTGATGAGGAATTTAAGCGTTACGTAAGTTGAAATAACTGGAACAGCGACGGTGTTTTATCCATTATACTGCAAGGCATCGTCATTCACCAATGTTACTTCCAAATCACTTACACCCAGCCACCCTGTGACTTAGCCCCTTCACCTACCAGTCATTTACACCCACCACCCTATCACATTCACACACAACGTATCTACAATTACTCATTTCCATTAAGACATGCATCCAGCCACATACTTGAAACCGAATATATTCTCCTACACAATCAGTCACGTACACTACCTCACATGTCAGTAACAATCAGCCACATAACATGTGACCTTCCAAAGTCACCCTGTCATACAGTGCCATCCAACCATTTACTTAGTCACTGTCACATACCCCAAACTAGGGATCGACCGATTATTGACTTTGTTGATCATTAGAGCTGATATTCTGCATTTTTCGAATAATCATAATTGGTCTCCAAAGTCATCGATATTGCTGATAATATACTTACTTTCACAGCCGCCGTCTTCTGCGTCTAAACGCCAGCCATTGCAGTGCCACATGACATGGCTGGTACAGTACAGTGACATGAATAAAATAAAAGTTATGGATTTTTATGTAAAAAGCCAGTTCTGTTGTATGGAGGGATAATCCACTTAACAGGATATTCTAGTGGGAGTATCCCTCTCATACTGCAGGACAAGGTGGAAGAAATGTTCTGTATGTTAAGTCCCCCATGTAGTACCCTACTGTACAACCCCTGTAAAGTCAGTAAGAAAACCCCTTGCATGGGGAACCACATAAATACTGGAGCTTGTGAATAAAATCGTCAGTTGACTCCCAGAACTGTGTTTCGTCCGGTTACTGGGGGGATTTGGGATAGCCTTGCTTTTCAGCGCTTTCCTTGGATTACCTTCTTTTACCAGCGGAGACATTGGGATTTAATATTGCAGCTCCGCTACAATTGGTGGCAAGCGACGGGATCCAACCTTACAGCCGAAAAGCGGTGTTCATGTAATTGAAACTGCCGAACGGGAAGGTGAATGGCAATTCGTATGCAACAAAGAACCGAACACAGAGGTGAATGGAGACAGATTATACTGCATTGAAACGGCAGACGTTGAAGGAACTATTGGAAGCCAGGGGTAAGATAGCCAGCAATAAGTCGAAGGCTGTACTTATTGCCGAACTTATGGAGGGAGACAGAACTTGCAGCACTACACCTCCACCAGACATGGAAGAGACCCCATTCCAGAAAGAGATGAGAACCAGGCTGGAATTTCTACCCCCGCCAGTACTGCTGGAAATGCTGACGGTACTGATGGCGGATGTGCAGGAGTATGTGATGGCATACAGACTGCAGGATTCACCCTCCAGAGCAGAATCTACTGCCGCTTCAGTCACCAGCCAGGTAAAGCCCAAGATACTGCATCATGCGTTTAAAATGTTTTGTGAAGACAAAGATGAGATTCATGGGTATCTACAGGATTTGGAGAGACTGTGTGACCTGCATGATCTGGAACAGGCAGTGTGGGTACCTTTACTGGCAGGGAAATTTCCCGTTCGGGCAGCCAAAGCATATCGGGCCGTGCCCAGAGAGGACAGCAAAAATTGCGCTAGGGTAAAGGTAAAACAGGCAATATTGGAGAAATATGCCATTACCCCGGAGGCATACCGGCGCAAGTTTCGAGGACTGCGCAAACCGGATAAAGACTCCCAAGAGTGGGCACACAAGCTGGATCAAACCTCCCAGGGGTGGATACAAGCTAGCCAAGCTACCACCATGGAGGAGTTGCATCAACTGCTATTGTTGGAGCAGTTTTACAATGGACACCAGAGGCACAAGAATGGGTGAGAGACAGAAAACCCCTCACCCTAACAGAAGCTGCACGACTGGCGGACCAGAACTATGACGCAGGAGACATTATGGTAATGTCAATCGAGGGTATCCTCGACCTTCCACCCAACCTCCTACAGCTACTACTACTGCACCCACAACAACCCCATTCCGGGCAAACTCCACCGTCCCGATACAATGGGCGATCTAACATTCAGTGCCATGCCTGCAAGCGAGAGAATGTACGCAGAACCGGAGCCGTCAAGCATGGAGCTTAGTACGACCGAACCCAGCACCACGAGCAACCGCGCACCACTACCAGGCAGAGCCAGGACCCCAGGAGCTAATGTTTACACACTAAAGAGCCCCTGGGAATACTGCATGACGTGATGTCTGTACAAGCCACAGACAATAGGCACCCTCATCGCCAGATGGTAACCTTGGAGGGGAAAGAAGTACAAGGGCTCCGAGATTCGGGGGCCACTCTGACTCTAGTAGCACCTCATTTGGTTCCAGGCTCGGCGCACACAGGCGGATCCGTGGCAGTCCGAGTAGCAGGGGAGCGATGTACCGATTGCCAACCGCAAAAGTACACTTGAATTGGGGTGTGTCATATTGGGAAACGACCTGGGCAGAATTACTTCTGCTTTTGTATCTCAAGCCCCACTCCAAAAGGCGCACCTGGTAACCACAAGGCAACAGGCTCACCGTGGCTTCATCCCCACACTCTGAGGCTCAGGTAAGGGACAATGTACCCTCTATGACTCGTGTTCCCTGGGATACCCCAACTGAATTTGGGGCAGAGGTTAAGGTAGACCCTACGTTGAAAGTGTATAGAGATAGGGTGACCTCGGAATAAGGCAGGGTTAGAGAGGGAGCGGTATGCTTGAGAAAAGGGGTTATTGTACCGTATTGCTGAAAGGGTAGTGGTGGGATCTGTAAATGTTACTACTAGACAGCTGGTAGTACCCCAGAAATATCGACAGGAACTCATTAGGATCGCTCATGACATTCTGTTGTCTGGGCATCTGGGTATGACCCGAACTAGATACCGACTGACCCATGCATTCTTCTGGCCAGATATATATAAAGATGTGAAGCAATACTGCCAGATGTGCAACATCTGTCAGAAAGTAGGCAAAAGGGATGACCGACACAAGGCCAAATTATGCCCGCTACCCATCATAGAAGAGCCGTTTAGTAGGGTGGCCGTAGACATAGTAGGACCCTTACCCAAACCCAGTCCCTCCGGCAAGAAGTACATCTTGACCGTGGTTGATTACGCCACCAGGTACCCCGAGACAGTAGCCCTCTCCAATATCCACGCAGAGACAGTGGCAGAAGCCTTAATGAAAGTCTTTTCCCATGTGGGATTCCCCCAGGAGATAATCTCAGATAGGGGTATGCAATTCACAGCCAAAGTAACCCACCAACTCTGGAAAATATGTGGCATTAAGCCTATTGTGAATTCAGCGTACCACCCTCACTCAGTGCAATGGGTTACGTGAAAGATTCAATGGAACTTTAAAGCAGATGCTCCGTAGATTTGGAGAGGCCCATAAGGACTGGGAGCGATTCTTACCCCATCTGCTGTTCGCCTACAGAGAGGTACCTCAAGAGTCCACCGGGTTTTCCCCCTTTGAATTACTGTTTGGGAGAAGGGTCAGAGGACCCCTAGATTTAATTAGAGAGCATTGGGAAGGGGAAAGCAGTGCAGATGGGATACCCATTGTACCATATATGCTGGAGTTCAGGGACCGCTTGGAGGCACTGACCCAGACCGTAAGGGTAAACCTCCATGCGGCCCAACAACGGCAGCGCCGATGGTATGATAGGGAGCCAGGTACCGCAGCTTTCAAGTGGGACAGAAAGTTTTGATTTTAAAACCTGTCCGCAATGACAAGCTGCAGGCCATCTGGCAAGGCCCATACCAGGTGGCGGAACAGAGATGTGACACCACCTATGTGAATGGCCCCTGCTCAGGGGTAGGGAAGAGACACATGCTCCCCGTGAATATGCTCAAACCCTACCATGAGAGGATAGAGGACGTGGCAGCTATATGCGCATCAGCCTCTGAGGATCAGGTGAATCTTCCGCTACCCGATTTATTCGAGAGAGAGGATCAAGCAGAGAACTCTGCAGGTGTTTAACTGGGGGAGCGGCTAAGTTCTCAGGAGCATTCCCAGGTACAGGAGTTAATTGCGGCTAAGGGAGCCACTTTCTCCAATTTACCAGGGTACACCCCGCTAGCCACTCACCGGGTAGAGACCCCAGGACAGCTACCGATGCGGCAAACCCCATACCGTATCCCTGAAGCAGTCAGAAAGGCAGGGTTGACCTTAAAACCCAGTAAGTGTCATTCCCTACCTTGTGCCAGTAACAGTACCTTGAGCACAGGGTAGGGAGTGAACAGCAGAAACCGGAACCAGCCAAAATAGAGGCTGTAGCTAAGTGGCCTCCCCCCCGGACAAAAACCCAAGTGTTAGCCTTCCTGGGTACTGCAGGATACTATCGGAAGTTTGTACCCAATTACAGTGCCCTGGCCAAATCCCTGACTGACTTGACCTGCAAAAATCTTCCTCGACAGGTCATCTGGGCACCAGAGTGTGATCAGGCATTTCAACAACTCAAGACTGCTTTAACCAATGCACCTGTAATTGCTGCTCCTGATCCAACTAAATGATTTCTTGTCCACACAGATGCTTCAATGTTTGGATTGGGCGCAGTGTTGAGCCAAGTTGGAGCAGATGGCGGAGAACATCCTGTAGCTTACTTAAGCAGAAAGTTATTGCCACGTGAAGTAAGCTACGCCGCCATTGAGAAAGAATGCCTGGCTGTGGTGTGGGCACTCAAAAAGTTGCAACCTTACCTGTATGGACAACCCTTTTCCTTACTCACAGATCACAACCCATTGGTGTGGCTAAACCGTGTGGCTGGGGACAATGCCAGGCTACTGCGCTGGAGCTTGGCGCTGCAGCCATTCGATTTTACCATTCATTATCGTCCCGGAAAGCAAAACGATAACGCCGACGGGTTATCCAGACAAACTGAACTTGAAAAATGATCTGTGAGTACTCCTCCGGACATCCCCAAGCCGATCCGGTGGGATCAGACTGTGTATGCCGGCTTGGTTCTGGGGGAGCATTGTGGCAAACCTAGCCACTTCAGACTATTTTGGTTTCCCTTTAAGGGTTGCCCTAGAAAGACTGGTTTATATATTCAGTTTGATGTATCTGTTTAAAATGTGAAAGAGAGAATTCGTATGCTAGTGGCACGAAAGCCGCTAGCATTCAAATGGCAGTTTCACGAACAGTGATTTTCAACACTGTTCGTGAAACTAACAAAGTACCGAATGGGAGCCCACACAGGGGCGTACCTAGAGCATTTGGCACCCGGGGCGGATCCTGTGCTTTGCAACCCCCACCCCCCCCCAAAAAAAAAAAAACCTGTAAAAAATGTTAAAGGTTTTACTTCTTTTATTTTTACAATTTGTAAACTTTGCAAAACCGCTGTCAGCCCCTCCTACAAAACCCTTGTCCTGCCCTGCCCCTCCTACAAAACCTCTGTCCTGCCCCTTCTACAAATCCTGTACTGCCCCATCTACAAAAACCCCGCAACCCCCTTCCACAAATCCCCTGCTTATCCCCCCTTATAAAGACTCCTGTCCCAATACAAAACCCCCACCCCTTCTACAAAATCCCTGCAGCCCCACACACACATTTACAGGCAGACAGTCACACACTCAGTTACAGACACAGTCACACACTCAGTTACAGACACAGTCACACACTCAGTTACAGACAGACAGTCACACACTCAGTTACAGGCAGACAGTCACACACAGTCACAGGCAGACAGTCACATACACATACACATTTCCTCCGTGCGGCCAGTTTATCAGCTGTTTGCTTGAGTGAGCTGTACTGGCCGCACGGCACCCTAACTACCATGGGACACTGTGGGCCACAGCTCACACAGCCCCCTCCAGCCAGGGGCGGTACAAGGATTTTTGCGCCCCAGGCAAAAGTAAAGTTTACTGCCGCCCCATGTGACATGCCCCAGCCATATGATTTGCCATGTTAACTACGCGCCAGTGCTGCACGGGTACGCCGTGTTTACATTAAAGGCCTGCAGGGACAGGCTATGAACACCAGAACCACTACATTAGTAGAAGTGGTTCTGAAGGGACTACTAGTGTTTCTTTAATGTGAGGTAAATTAGAGATTAGTGCAACGAATAATATACTAGATTGCCTGCATACAACCAGATGAGGATGATGATGGGCTCTAGCTGCAGTCTGGCTCCACTGGTCTGGTGTAGAACAGGCTCTCTGGAGACGGTTTGTAACTGTGGTCACAAAAATCAATGTTCTGGGAGAACGGGAAGCAGCTCCATTTTTTTGAGGGGCCTTTACACAGCTCAAGGTCTGGGTCCCAGGGTCCACCTTCATGTTCCACCAATGAGTTTGTTCACAGGGGTGGGTGTGTGTGTGGGGATGTCCTGATATGTGTGTAAGGAATACATTGTGTGAAATTGTGTTTGTATGTGTAAGGACTGCAAGGTGTGTTTCTGTGTATGTATGGGATGCATTGAATGTGTGTAAGGGGTGCATTGAGTGTGTGTAATGAATGCATTGTGTGTTTCTGTGTGTGTAAGGGATGCATTGTGTGTAACGGTTGCATTACTTGTGTATGTGTGTCTGTGTGTGTAATGCATTGTGTGTTTTTCTGTGTGCAAGGGGTGCATTGTGTGTATGTGATGAATGTCAATCTCTCCTCCCGCTCCAATTTCCTTCTCCTCCTCCCAATTTCTCTCTCACCCCCCTCCTTTCTCACCCCCCCCTATTTCTCTTTCTCCCACTTTATTTCTCTTTCTCACCCCCTATTTCTCTTTCTCACCCTATTTCTCTTTCTCAGCCCCCCTTATCTCTCTTTCTCACTTATATCTCTTTCTCACCCCCCTTATTTGTTTTCACCCCTTATTTCTTTTCTCAGCCTCTCTCACTTATTATTTCTCTTTCTCACCCCCCATTTCTCTCTCTCACCCCTTATTTTCTCTCTCTCACCCTCTCTCACCCCCCCTTATTTCTCTTTCTCACCCCCCCTTGTTTCTCTCTCACCACCCGCTCCCCTTCTTTCTCCCCCTCCCCCCTACCTCACTGTAGCGTGGCCGAGCTCTGTATAGTCGGCGGGTACAGAGAGCAGCTGTCTCCTGTACCCGGCAGGACTAACAGGAAGTGCACACTAAGTGTTAGTCCGGCCGGGTACAGGAGACAGCTGCTCTCTGTACCCGCCGATTATACAGAGCTCGGCCACGCTACAGCAAAGGAAGCTGACAGGAGGGATCGCTGAGCGCTGAGCGTGTCCCTCCTGTCAGCCCCCTTTCTCAGGCTGCGCCCGGGCAGTGCGGTCCACCCTCATGGAAGCACCGCCCGGGCAAAGCTGCAGCCGCCTGAGGCTCACTACAGAGCGCTCGGGCGGCTGCAGCATGGGGGGGGGGGCTGGTCATGGCACCCCCCACCCGGCTGGCACCCGGGGCGGACCGCCCCCTCCGCCCCCCCCCTTAGTACGCCCACACACAGGGGGTCGTGTGGCTCCCATTAACCGATCGCAACATTGTATCTATCGGCTGTTAATTGATCCCTGGGTGGCCGTCGTTCGGCTACAGACCACAAGGCGGCGGCCATCTTGGATTTCCTTTGTGCCCAGCGGTGTTTAGTCATCAAGTGCCTGGAACTAAAATCGGCTACTCGATGGCACGAACACCGCTGGACTTCCAGGCCGTTCGGGAGCGCCGGTCTTTCGGTACTTTTCCCCCACTTATGTATTTGTGACTTTTATGATGAATGTATGTTAAAGTATATTTTGTGCAGTGTTCGACTGATTGTGTGGGGTCTGAGCGGTACTTTCACGAAGTGTGCGCTCAGACCCTAGCTATCTGCCGAACGGTCATTCGGTACAGTGACATGAATAAAATAAAAGTTATGGATTTTTATGTAAAAAGCCAGTTCTGCTGTACGGAGAGATAATCCACTTAACAGGATATTCTAGTGGGAGTATCCCTCTCGTACAGCAGTGCATGGTGGGAGAAATGTTCTGTATGTTAATTCCCCCATGTAGTCCCCTACTGTACAACCCCTGTAAAGTCAGTAAGGAAACCCCTTGCATAGGGAACCACATAAATACTGGAGCTTGTGAATAAAATCGTCAGTTGACTCCCAGAACAGTGTGTCGTCCGGTTACTGGGGGGATTTGGGATATTGCCTTCATTTTCAGCGCATTCCTTGGATTACCTTCTTTTACCAGCAGAGATATTGGGATTTAATATTGCAGCTCCGCTACATCCTGCAATCGACAAAGTGATTCAACTCCTAAATCGCAGAAAATTGAGCAGTTGGACTACAGGGGCATGTTCTGTACACCAAAACAGCTTCATTAAGCTAAAGTTGTTTTGGTGACTATAGTGTTAATTTAAACTAAAGCTGTTTTGATGCTCAGAGCTTCCCTTTAAGTTGTGTTGGTGCCTGGAGTGTTGCTTTAATACTGGTGATGTCTATCAGCTGATCCCTAAAAGGATCACTTTGTCTTTATAGACTTTCTCATTGTTACCGGTTATGTGCCAAGAAAACCAATTGAAATTTACATTTTGTCTCCCAGCAAAAATACCAGGGATAGAGAATATGCTTTTATGTATTTGCTTCCAAATAAGCACTTTGTTGCATGCTGTGTTCTAGCTCATTTTTGCAATATTCCTACATTTCATTAGCTGTTAATGAAATGTATGCAATAGACTACCAACAAAGAGTCCCTCAGGATCCAGCGCTGTGCTCTCTGCCTGGCATGCAGGCATGTAATAGGCAGCACTATGTTCCCCAAGGCTAGTTAGTGCATTAGCATTCTTAAAAGGGTATCACAGAGAGACGTATTATGCCACAAGTATATGGTTTGAAATGAAAAATGGTTTCTCTGTCATGAGAAGTAGCCTTTATTTTACAGAGTTTAGTTATTACAGATAACTTTATCTAATAGTGCTGGTAGCTCATTTTTTTAAAGCTGCATGATTTGTGAATTAGAGACACTTATGGTTTAGATTTAGGACAATTAAGGAACACTGCAAGCACCTTCCATACTACAGCACACTGTAGTGGTTATGAAACGAGTGTCCTGTGCCCATCCCATGGTAAGTAAACAGTTTTAGTACGGAATAACAAATTGATTAGAATAGGAAAGAAATTCCAACAGTGAGATTTCAATATGTCATTTAAAAAGAAACAAATACTTAGTGGGGAATAGATACAATTTAACAAAAGGAATATATTTAACAAAGTATCCAATGGCTCATTCTACTTTATTTCTCATTGCCAAAGAGGCCATAAAGGATAACGGGTATTCCTGATGTTAATAACATATAGTAAACATTTGGAGTTTAGATGAATTTCTTTAATCCTTCTATAATATACGAGTTATACAGACATCGATATCTACTCTCTATTTGTATTAGGCAAATTATCCTCTACCCTTATGATGAGATAAGATCAGGCTGTAAATTTAGAGAAAAAGTGAAGATTCACTAAACCCATATTACTTAGAAGTAAGAAGTACCATGTAAGAGGGCAATTATTGAGGCTAAATATATGATAAAATACTTGAAATAAACAATAAGGTAAGCCTTATCAAATGTATCAGAAATATCAAATCAGGAGGGGATTATTGTACCTCAGACTTGGAGAAGTAGTTTGCTAGTAAATGAGCAGACAGGAGTAATAGAAATTAGAAACCAGGGGGTAAAGAGATTAAACAGTAAAAAGTATAAAACCCCTCCAAGATGGTCTTATAAATTGTTGACAATAAGCTGTATACATTAGAATGGATAGGATAGCAGAATTTAAATAGACAGGAAAAGAGAAACTCAACTACTGGTGAGCCTACCTATTGATCCAAAATGGTCAAAAACTGCGTCCTTGTCTACTACCAATATAGCAGGCCCCAATCTAATTTCCTAGAGCTGCACCTCCATGGGTGTTTAAATTCCTAATAACTAATTCCCACCAAATATAGTCTTATACCTTCCTCTTAGAACCCCACAAAAACATATTTTCAAGAAAGTGCAATATGTGGATTATTGCATAGTGCAAAATTAAAAGTAAAGTGAGAGATCCCAATGCGCTTTTCAGTGCTTTAGCGGCACCTTCGTCAGACCCTGACCAACTCCCTTTTTTTCCAGAATAAGGGTTTATATTTCAAATCTTTTTTGAACTGAACGATAAATTACTTCGGTCATGCTCCGGCCTCTTCCTTTGCTCCCCAGACAGCAGTAAATGATAACAGACTGATCAAAGTGATCCATTGGTCGTCACATCTGGCCCTCAACCAATCATAACAAACCCCTGTGCATCTGCCAAACAGTAAGTTCAAATCCACTTTTTAAAATGGTCTATATGTTCTTTTGCTATATGTCTAATATGTGCATTGAACATTTACCTGCATGTTTCTTGTATCACTTTGTTGACTGGCTCTTCATTTGAACTATTTAAAAGGTTATGCAACAAGAGCAGACTTTGGGAGAAGGTCCCCAATAGGCACTGATGAACTTAAAATGTATTCAATTTTATTAAAAACAACTGAACATGTATTTATTGTAAATGTTCTCTCATGTGACAGACAGATTATTAGTTCACCAAGGTTTTCCTGTTTTGATTTTCCAGATGTTATTTTCTATGCAATGAGGCACCACATGGCATTTTATAGTTAAATCAATGGGAACTCTTTCATATATTAAATTAGCATGGGGACTGACTGAGAATAATGAGAGCTCCAAGTAGAAGTTGGCTTAGTTTCATTAAAGGACTCAGTGAGCACGACAACAGAAACTGAAATAATATTATTTATAGGAATATTCCAATAAAATGTTATAATGGAAATTTCTTACCATTTTTTTTTGTCCTATACACAGCAATATGGTCTGAATAAAAAAAACAAAAAAAAATAGTCATCCATTTTCAACTAGTCAGCACGCAAGCAACTGTCATTCTCGCTCATGAATATCAAAGTCTTCCTTATTCTTTTGCCCAAAGCAACATTCTTTTTGCTGTGTTTTGAAGCTATAATGAAAAGGTATCCCGCACTCTTGGACGATCTCATGAGACAAGAGCTTTTATTTATACTTAAATTAACTGTATGGACATGATATATTTAACTTTTAACAACAAAGGAAATAAAAATAGTCAATGATAACAACAACAAAGAGTAAATAGTCAATGTGAAAAGGGTTATATGACGTTAACGTGTGGTCACAATCAATACATTGTAAAGGAGTTAATAAAATGGAATACCATGTCAATATGTTTCTCAATCCTAGCATACTGTTTTTATTATGGCTGTCAATGGAGAGCAAGCAATTGTTAATTTTTGCTAAACTTTCAGACAGCTGTGTACAAGTCTCCATTTTATTTTCTGTCTTTAGTTTTTATGTTCTGACGTGATCCCAAGCTTATTGGAAGGCTATCGTCATCACGCGACAGACACAGAAACATTCACCAACTGCCATGGTCATAACTTTTAGGCCTTTACCATCAAGTGAAGGAGACCGTAGCATTCACCAACTTACATTGTTACATTGGCTGAAAAGAGACCTGCCTCCATCAAGTTTAGCCTTTCTCATGTCTGTTTTTGTTTTTGATCCAAAAAAAGGCAAAAACCCAATTAATGTCTGTGGCTGGGAAAGTATTTGAAGGGTAGAAATGTGCTTATGATTAAAATATATTTGAAATGCCAATCTATCTGCTGCTGCAACACTGTTGTGGAGATCTCTCCAATCCACCAAAAATTCAAGTATTGTACAGATAAAGGAAATTAAAGGGAAACATCCACCATTAATCCCTTAAGTGGTGCACTGTAAATAAACACTCAACCGTAATATATTGTTATCGGTAAGTCCAATATAGGTATATAAAAAATAAAAAAGGGGGAGGGGGAGAGAAAAAAAAATCTAATAGTGAAGTATATTGAGTACTGTGTAACTTATACAAAAATGTATAAAGAACAAACTCACAAGTGAAGAGCCAAGCGTGGGACTAGCTCAAATCACGACCACTTTGGTGTATTAAGGTGACACCCTCTTCTTTCTTTTCTCGTATACTCAAAAGGAAACACAGAGAGATTGCTTCTAGTGTAGTAAGTCAGGTGTCATATATATAAAGGAATAAACAAAATAGATGTGCTCACCTGTTTAAGAGCCAATATAGATAAGCTGGCTCTGGGTAAAAAAGATTGTTACCCACTAAAGTATACCTTCTTTGTTGGAGGTAGATGGAGTCTGCAGCCGGTGGGACTTTAAAAATCCAATTGGATAGATTTATTAAAATGTAAATACACACATAAATATAAAAAACAATAAAATATTGTCCTCATATAAGGCTTGCTCCCTTCGAGATGCGTTTCGCCCAATCCTAGGGCTTTCTCAATCGAATTTTATTCTCACTTCCTCCTTTTAAACCAGTGTCTTGCTCCGTGATTTGTCCTGTCTATCGTTCCTTATCCAATCCGGCTTGCGAGAACTGTGGGCGTCTTGTCAAAAGCTGACTTCACTCACAGCTCCGGATTCCCGGAAATGACGTATCGCACGTTCATCATTTCCTCTTCTTGTATCGCCATTTTGATTACTGGCGGATCCTCGTTTTTACATGAAGAGGTTGAGGGCATATAGTATCCTGGATGTCCAAAAGTTAATGTGTATAATAAGGGATTAAATTGTCCTATTTTTCACCCCACAT
>OW240917.1:87031907-87087814 GCA_933207985.1 Pelobates cultripes | reverse complement strand
TGCTGAAAAAAATTATCCTATTGGTGAAAAGGAATTATTAAGTGTTAAAGCTGCCTTTGAAAATTGGCGCCATCTATTAGAAGATACAAAACAACCTATCATAGTCTATACAGACCATAAAAATCTTGAATATCTTTATACTAATAAAACCCTTACGGCTAGACAAGTTAGATGGAACCTATTTTTTAACCGGTTTAACTTTCAATTAATATACAGACCTGGAACTAGAAATAAAAAGGCTGACGCTCTTTCTCGAATTCCTTCTAAAACTTCTATTGAAGTTTATCCTCCTAACAAAATAATAGGGATCCTCTCTTCTCTTCAGGATGACTTAAGGAACTTGAATCAAAAGGATCTTGAACTTCCCAAAACACCTAATTTAACAAAAAAAGGATGGTATATTTTACTTTAAAAATAGGATTTATATTCCTCCCATTCTTAGGAACAAATTACTCAAAATGGTTCATGATTCACCCCTAGCTGGACATCCTGGAATAAAGAAAACTCTTGAACTAACTTCACGATATTATTGGTGGCCTCGCCAAGATAGAACCATTGAATTATATGTCAAAACTTGTCCTATCTGTCAAAGGTCCAAATCTGAACATAATCAACCTTTTGGATTACTACTTAACTTACCTATTCCAGAAAAACGTGGGCAATCCATTTCTATGGATTTTCTTGTTGACCTTCCTCCATCCCGACAGTTTACCACTATTCTTGTTGTTGTGGACCGCTTCACTAAAATGTCCCATTTCATCTCTTTAAAAAAATTACCCTCCTCCGTAGAATTGTCCAAAGTCTTTATTGATAATATTGTAAAGCTTCATGGTCTTCCAGAAGAAATTATTTCTGATAGGGGGACACAATTTACCTCCAAATTCTGGAAAGAGATGTGTCTCTCTCTTCAAATTCAGCGCAAACTCTCTTCTGCCTATCATCCCCAAACTAATGGGCAAACAGAGAGAGTTAATCAATGTTTGGAACAATATCTCCGATGTTATTGTTCATACCTGCAAGATGACTGGACCACTTGGTTACCTATGGCTGAATTTTCTTACAATAATACCATTCATTCTAGTACGAAAATGACTCCTTTTTTCTCCAACTATGGATTTCATCCGTCCTCATTTCCCATCCCATCTAATTCTTCATCCAATCCCACGGTTGCTTCAAAAAATGAATTTATGTCTTCTCTATTCCTTAAATTACGGGAGAATCTTCAACTCGCCCAAAACTACCAGAAAAAGTTTTTTGACCATAAAAGAAGAATTCCCCCTCCTTATAAAGTGGGGGATCTTGTCTGGCTCTCTTCAAAAAATATTACCACAAACTGTCCTTCAAAGAAATTGAGCTCTCTTTTTCTTGGTCCTTTTCAAATAACTACAATCATCAATGATAACGTTGTTAAATTAAAACTTCCTCCAAGTTTTAAACTTCATCCAGTATTCCATGTCTCTTTGCTTAAACCACACATCCCTGATCCATTCCATAGAGAAATAGTAACAACTCCTGAACCTATCATCGTCCAAGGTGAAGAAGAATATGAAATTCATAAGATTTTGGATTCTCGTATCCACCGTGGCTCTTTACAATACCTTATCAGATGGAAGGGTTATGGAGTTGATGAAGATACCTGGGAAGATTCATCTAATGTTCATGCAAAGAGATTAGTTGATGCTTTTCACAAACGCTACCCCTCTAAACCGAAATAAGTGCACCCAGAGGATGCCCCATGAGAAGGGGGTACTGTCAGGTATACCTAACATTCATGCTGCCGCCGGAACCCACTTCCGGGTTCACGGCGCTTAGCTCCGCCCTTTTTTCTGACGCGGTCTTTCCACGATACTTAGGAAGACCGCGCCAGATTCAAAGGGCTGGATTATTCACTCAGGTGCGGCAGTAAGGTCAGCTGCCCCACTCGATGCTACCGGCTCCTCTCTCAGACCTCGGGTTGTAAACGGATTTCTACCTTCTCATCCCTCAGACCTCGGGTTGTAAACGGATTTCTACCTTCTCATCCCTCAGACCTCGGCTTGTAAACGGATTTCTACCTTCTCATCCCTCAGACCTCGGCTTGTAAACGGATTTCTACCTTCTCCTCTCTCAGACCTCGGCTTGGACAAACGGACTTCCTTTCTCTCACTACTAAACTGCAGTTTGTTAAAAGAGACTCCTTCCTTTTCCTCCATTGGGTGAATTAACCCTTTCAGTGCCAGAGTGCTTCTAAGTTAAGTAAATCTCTTGTCAAGGAAAGCAAGTCATATCAATTATTATAGTATTTAATTTCTCTAAACTCTCTGTTGACAAATAAGCATTGCATTTTTTCCTTGCATGTGTATTTAAAGATACAGTCTACCTTGTTCACTTCAATAAAATAAAGGAGGTGAAACTTATTGTTTCTGCAGTTGAGTTCCAATTAAAGAGACATTACACAAAAGCATCACACTCCCTGTGCGAAAAATTTCCACAGCACCCCCCCGTCATCCATCTATGATGTAATGTTTATGTTGTCTGTGTATGTCATAGTTGTGATGACTGTGTGTGATACAGTGGCGGATCCAGAGCCTGATCTCGGGAGGGGCACTTATAGATTATTTGAATAAATAATCCTGGCACAATAACCACTACAGCTCAGTGTAGTAGTTATAGTGCCAGTAGTGCCAGGATCCCACCCCAGAGTAAGTAGTCATACCGTTTAAGAACAGTTTGACAACTTACCTGGGGTCTGCTGGGATATAGGTCATAGGAGCAGTGGTGTGTGTTAGGGGTGAAGTGTGAAAAGTGTAGTGTGTGTGAGCAGTAAAGTGTGTGTGTGAGTGCATGAGGGCGGCAGTGTATGTCAGGGTTGCAGTGTGTGTTAGGGGCAGTGTATGTGTGGGGCAGTGTGTGTGTGTGAGGGTGGAAGTGTGTGTATGGGGGCACTGTATGTGTGTTTGGGGCAGTGTGTGTATGGGGGCAGTGTATGTATGGGGGGGCAGTGTGTGTGTGTGGGGGGCAGTGTGTGTATGGGGGCAGTGTGTGTGTATGGGGGCAGTGTGCGCATGGGGGCAGTGTGTGTGTATGGGGGGCGGTGTGTGGGGGCAGTGTGTGTATGGGGGCAGTGTGTGTGTATGGGGGCAGTGTGTGTGTATGGGGGGGCAGTATGGGGGCAGTGTGTGTGTATGGGGGGCAGTGTGTGTATGGGGGGCAGTGTGTGTGTATGGGGGGCAGTATGAGGGGCAGTGTGTGTGTATGGGGGCAGTGTGTGTGTATGGGGGGCAGTATGGGGGGCAGTGTGTGTGTATGGGGGCAGTGTGTGTGTATGGGGGCAATGTGTGTTTGTATGGAGGGTAGGAAGGCTTTTTTTTTTTGTAAATGGATTTTTTATTTAAATAAATATATTGATGTCCCCCCTCCCTTCTTACCTTTGTTGAGGAGGAGGGGGGACATTTTCTCCATCCCTGGTGGTCCTGTGGGGATTCCCTGGTGGTCCAGTGTGAGTGAAGTCTAGCCCGCGTTCCAGGGCTAGACTTCACTCTCGCGAGATTTGGAGTTTTGCCGTGGTAACCACGGCAACGCTCCAAATCTCGAGAGAGGAGGACCCGGAGGAGCTGCAGACTGAGCTCCCAGGTCCTCCCTCCCCTGTCGGCTGCCAGCAAGGTGCCTGCGGTCCGCAGGCACATTGCAGGGCTGGCACTTGGACAATGCGAGCCCTGCACTAGCCGGCAGGGGAGAATCTCGGGGGGGGGGCAATTGCCCCGTTGCCCCCCCCCCCGGATTCGCCAATGGTGTGATATGTATGCTATGTGTTGGATGTGTGTGATACTTGTAATGGGTGTATTAACAGTGTGTGATATGCGTGTATTAGTTGTATGTGATATTTGTGCTGGGTTTATTTAATTCAGATAAAAACATGCATTTAGGCCTGTGTGAATGCAGGTGTACATTTTTGCAGAGTTATGTGCAGCACAGTCCTGCTGATAGTCGCAGATAGTCACATACACAGGATCAGGCAGAAACACACAGGTACAGGCAGTAACACACACAATTACAGACAGACAGCCACACACACACACAGGCAGACAGCCACATACACACAGCCACACATACAGTCTTACACACACATACTTTCATGCAGACGGTCACACACACACATGCAGACAGCCACACACATACACATACAGACAGACAGTCACACACACACACACAGAGGCAGACAGCCCCACACACACACACACACACACACACACACACAGCCACACAGGCAGACAGTCACACACACACACACACACACACACACAAGCAGACAGCCACACACACACACAGGAAGACTTCCGCACACACAGAGGCAGGCAGTCACACACACACAGGCAGACAGCCACACACACAGGCAGACATACAGACAAACACACACAGGCAGACAGTAACTCACACACACACAAACACACAGGCAGACAGTCATGCACACACACACACACAGGCAGGCAGTCATACATACACACACAGACACACACACACAGGCAGACAGTCACACACACACAGGCAGACAGACATACACACACAGACAGTCACACTCACACTGACAATCACACATAGATACCTCTATTCATTGTGGAGGCAGATAGGCAATGCAGCTCCTGGAGACTGTTTGTTGGGGAAGCAGGGACTCCTGCTTTCCCTGCAGCAGTTGCAGCAGTTATCTGGCACCTTTAGCTCCGCCCCGTCACATGCAAGCTCCGCCCCACCACATGGGAAGCTCCGCCCCTGCCACAAATTTTATTTTTTATTTTTAAATTCTGGCCGGCCATGTGTGAGCTGTGTCAGCTGTCAGGGCGCCCCGTGCTCCTGGGCGCCCCCTGCTCCATGGCGCCCTGTGCGACCGCACAGCTTGCAGACCCCTAAGGCTGGCCGTGCTCACTCTACTCCGGTGATGTCAACACCGCACAGGAGCAGATCAGCAGAATACAGTAGTCTGCGCAGGAGCAGTATTCAGCAGCATGTGTGTGTGTGTATTCAGCACACTATGTGTGTATGTAACCTTCTGTGTGTGTGTGTATTCAGCAGTCTGTGTGTGTGTATGTATTCAGCAGTCTGTGTGTATGTGTATTCAGCAGTCTGTGTGTGTACAGCAGTCTCTGTATGTATTCAGCAATAGCTCTGTGTGTTCAGCAGTCTGTGTGTGTATTCAGAAGTATGTGTGTATGTGTATTCAGCAGTCTGTATGAATTCAGCAGTGTTTATGTCTGTTTATTCAGCACTCTGTATGTATTCAGCAGTCTCTGTATGTATGCAGCAGTCTGTGTGTCTGTATTCAATAGTCTTTGTATGTATTCAGCTGTCTGTGTGTGTATTTAGTAGTCTGCATCTCTGTGTTTGTATTTAGCAGTCTGTGTGTGTGTATGTGTGCGTATTTAGCAGTCGGTGTGTGGGTATACAGTAGTCTGTGTGTGGGTCTACAGCAGTATGTCTGTGTATACAGCAGTCCGTGTGTGTATGCAGAAGTCTGTGTGTGTGTTTGTATTTAGTAGCATGTGTATGTTTTCAGCAGTCAGATGGGAGAATGGTGAAAGAAATAGAACCAGAATATCAATCTGCTATAAATGCTATGTACACACATCGTTATATACTATATACACACAATGACATTCACAGACATTGTAGACACATACTCAAAGTATACAGACAATGACACATGCTCAGACAACAGTAAGATTACACTGTTACATTTAGACAATGACACACTACTATACACACCACTACACACACACTCATACAGACAGTACATACACACACGGCCTCACATTCACAATTCTATACACACAGTCAGACAAAGTACAAACATTGTAAGTAGTTTATTAATGTTCTCATTCTTGTATGTATGTCGTGCCCTGTGATGTCACGCATATATAATTAGTTATGCAAATTAGAATGGGCAGTATTTTTCTAAAAAAGGTGGCAACCCTATCTGGTGCTGTGGGTGTTGTCAAATACTAAGGGTGCAATTTGGTGCTATAGCTGGTGCTGTGCATGCCACTTATTGCTTTGGCAACTGTGTGTGTGCTGTGGGTGCAGTCTGATGCAGTGGGAGCAATCTGATGCAGTGGGAGCAATCTGGTGCAGTGGGTGAAATCTGGTGCGTTGGGTGAAATTTGGTGCGTTGGCTGAAATCTGGTGTGGTGGGTGAAAATTTGGTGCAGTGGGTGAAATTTGGTGCAATGGGTGAAATCTGGTGCGGTGGGTGAAATGTTGTTGCAGTGGGTGAAATCTGGTGCAATGGGTGAAATCTGGTGCGGTGGGTGAAATTTTGGTGCAGTGGGTGAGATCTGGTGCAGTAGGTGCAATCTTGAGATTAAAATCAAGATACATGTAGATGTTGTTGTTGTCACACATTATGAAGATAGGGCTTATATCTAAGTGACTTCAAGACTAGCTTGGGTAAAATAAAGTATCCTGGTGTTGACAGTGTTTTTTGTTTATATTCCTTCTTTCTATATACATACATATGTGTCTACAAGCAAGGCCGAGTGTGTGTGAATGCGTGTGCATGTGTGTGTGTGTATAAACAGTAAAAAAAATTGTGTGTTTATATATGTAGATATATTGCTGTACTAGGTACTATTTAGTGCGGTGTGGGTGCCATCTAGTGACATATAAATATATATATATATACATATATATATATATACTCACACACTCACATAAATATAAATATTAGTATGTTGTGAGTGGATATACATATATATATATATATATATATATATATATACCAACAGAATATAGCCATCTTGATGTTCCTGTGAATTATATTGGATTGTATTTTAATTCATCAAAAAGCCAACAGATGATCTTAAATACAATCTGCCTTTAAAGTCAGTACATGGGGTATTTTATGTTTTCCTCCACATCCTATCATATACCCTGCATGCCCCAAAACCTCCTTTCACTCCATGTAAGAGACTAGGCTCCAGTGTTGGAATTGCATATGCGCAATCTGACTTTCTACGATTCCTAGGACTGTGACGCTGATTGGTTAGCTTAGTGCCCCACCTGGGTTGCGCGTGAAAAGCACAAGCAAAAAAAAATATTTTACCTGTTATTTCTTCCTGCAGAGTGAGACAACAATCGCATTTAAACTCAAACTTTTGAACAAGACAGTTTTCTCAAATGAATGCTTGCCCTTTCGTAAAAAAACAAAAAAAAATTGCAAATAAAATGTAATCAATGCTTCTTGTTTTGGGAGCATTAATGAAACCGCTAATGTCCCAGAGACAGCTAGGATGCTTTATGACATAAAGCCTTGACCCTACATTCCATGAACAATTAAACACTCCCAAAAACCCAACCCACTAACACCACCCACCTCTCCACTGCCAGCGACAACCACCTCAACGCCGTCACTCCCGTCCACCATCTCTGCAACTGGGCACTAAGCAACATCCTCTCATGACAGAGGGAAGGCAAAGACACTCTCACTAAGTAGGGCCAAAGAACCGCCAGGCCAAAACAAACCAACATCAGAAAGGGGAAGAAAATGAGGTAGAGCTTTAGAAGAATGTGGAACCAAAGAGGGAGAACACGAAGTGGAGAAGACTCAAAAAGGTAAAAAGAGGCCCCTCCTACAACAAGAACAATGTTTCAGTTTAGCCACTTAATTTTGTACCAGGCCCACTATAGGTTCCTGCTCTCCCAGAATTCACCCACTTTCTTTTTCCATGCTATTGCATTGCCAGTAGTTATACTGGTACTGGCTGGACAGCCACACATATCAACTGTGCCGGTAAAATACCAGCCAGGGGGAAACCTAACTGCCAGTGATCTGCCTTCACTGGCTGCTCGGCTAGACTGTCCTAATACTCTGGAGAAAGAAACCTGGAGGCACCAGTGTTGGGCACCAGAGCTTCAACTTGTGTGCCTCAACAGTGTTACATTGTTGAAAACAGTTTAACCCCTGAAGGCAAGGCAGCTCCCACACACTCCTACCTCCAATTAAACAAAGTTGTTATGTGAGTGGGAAGTGCTAGTTCAAGAATAAACAAAATAACTTATTAATATTAAGCAAATGCCATACAGTATATCTTTAAGTCTAATTACCAGATTTATCATAATATTCAAGGTAATGTAGCTCCACTACCAGTCTGCCACTTTGACCTGCTTATTGGTAGGGTATCTATCTACGTGCTCATATTCTATGTTTTTATTTCTGTTTCCACTAAAATGCATATTTATACACAGAACCTTTTAATTTTTCTTCATGCTCTTGTCAAACACATCTGCACTTCTTCAAGGACTTGGGAATTGTTATAGACAACAAACTATGCAACAATGTGCAATGTCAATCAGCAGTGGCTAAGGCCAGTAAGGTATTGTCATGCATGAAAAAGGGCATTCATTCTCGGGACGAGAATATCATTTTGCCTCTTTATAAATCACTGGTAAGACCACATATTGAGGGGGGCGGGGCCTGGCCGCTGAGAGGAGAGGAAGCTAAACTGTGCAGCTCCTGCTCTGCGGCACGGAAAAAGTGAAAAACAGCCGTTCAAACCAGACATAACCAGCACAAAAAGGACACCAGGAGGAAGGTGACAGAGAGGGGCACATAATGATGCCTCACAAGCGACACTTACAGCAAAACTCGCCTCCTCGACCTGTGGGGCCTATAAGCGTGGTCGGCGTGAGGGAGACGGCCGCTCCCCTGCCGACACCCACGGCTGATAAACGGAGACCAAACGCCCGTTCCCCCCCCCCTGGACCGGTGGGGGATATCCCGGTCTGTCCTTGGGAGACCCTGGTACAACCCGGCGCCCATACAGTGGCGACACAGGGGCCCGAAACGAGCGGCGGAAATGCAAACAAAATGGTGGAGGCAAGGGGCTCCTCCAATACTCACAGCGGGCGGATGGAGGTGGAGCACCGGCTGGACAGAGCCTTTCAAGTACTTTGGGAGAAGCTCGAGGCCCTCCTGTTCCCATCACCCCATGAGAAAGAGCCAGAAACACACTCGCGCACTCACCCAAGCAAGGTTAAACGCAAGCCTGTACAGACACCCCGAGCACCTCAACGCCTGGCACGACAAAACCAGCCGGAAATTCTCAGAAAGAGGGAGACGGGAGGCCTGTCTGGCGGCAGCAAGAGAAGGGCAACAGCCACTTGGGAACTGCAAGGAATCGTGATGCCCAGAAAGCATCGAGGAGCTGGGTACCTGAGGCGCCCAGGAAGGGCTGCAGTGGAAACCCGGAACAAGGTCCAAGGCACTGGGGCAGCGACTCCCATAGAGCCCCAAAAAGGCAATCCCCAACGACGACAGCACAGGCCGCAATGTGGTGAACACTCACACGCGGCGCTTAGCAAGGGCGACACGCTACTAGCAATCAGCGTGGAAGAGTGTGAGAGAGCCGCACCCTACAACATCATACTGCAGGACTGTATCCTGACCCGAACAGGCATCGGCTGAAGAGAGGCGGTGGGACCTACACGTGGTTCTCCCAAGTCTACCCATACTGCAGAGAACTGCTGAGATACTACAGAACCCTTTTTAACGGTTGCATCTCACTTCTTCATGACATATTATGCTTTTTCTTTCCCTTTCTTTTTTGCAAACCTCATGTGGATATAGCTTGATGACCTGAGCGCCGGACTGACCCCAGCGGGTGAGGCGCTCCATTAATTTGTTTTACTTACCTGCCAATCTGCTCAGCTAATTGTCTTGTGATGCTCCTATATTGTATGTGTTAAAATGATGCCTACCCAATACTCTTAAGCATAGTAGCACGCATGTTTACTAATGTGCACTATTTTTTACTTAATAGCTGAAAAACCTACTGTGATGACCTAAGCGACAATTTATAGGTGTCTAACTTTGGCACAGTTTTAGTGACACAAGCACCTAGTGAACCGTGCTCCCCCGGGGAGGTTTTCCACTTCCACTTAGATGCGCATGTAAACTTGACTGGGCTTGATGGGCAGACAATATTTAAATAGCTGGACCAAATGTTTATAAGCAGTTTTTCTGTTATGTCTGCCTCCTGGTCCGTCCCTTACTATCACACTGTACCTGACACCGTTGTCACACAAGTCCCCTGTCGCACAGGTACTGACTAATGTCTCCTCCCGCATTTTCACCAGCCTACTAACCAGCATCTGACATCACTAATATACTATGAATACACAAACAGGCACCCGGCAATCTCCATACATACGCTTGCACACTGTACATTAGTCTGACAACATCTACCACCAGTAATCAGTTAAACTGAGAGGGCTGGCCTACTGGGCTGTGCTGACTTTTCCATTGCCATGCTTGTAACCCAACATATATTCTGTGGTGGAGATTGCAGCTGCAGTTGTGGCTCCTTGAACGTGTGGTATAATAACCTATACTTGCCTAGCACGTGTTAAAATCCACTGGCTGTTCTTATAGTTAATGTGCACGTTTTATAACACTTTTGACTATTCCTGTCCTAACTAAATAACATATACTGTCGGCTCAACTAATGTAATAATCTAATATTCCTGAACTCACTAGCCTGACTTATTTATAGCTTACCTGCTTTAAAAAACAAAATAATTTTGTGCCTAAATATCAAGTGTCACATCTTGTATTGCATATTGAATTGTTATATACCTCGATCCCGCTGTTGTGGCATATTGAGGCTGTTTGTTTATTTGTGCATAACAAAAATAAAGACCACATATTGAATATGCTGTGCAATTTTGGGCACCTGTTCTAAAGAAGGATATTATGGCACTAGAAAAAGTGCAGAGGCAGGCTACAAAATTAATAAAAGGAATAGAACAAATCAGCTATGAAGAAAGGTTAACAAATTTAAACCTATTTAGTTTAGAAAAACGTTGCCTGAGAGGGGATATGATAACATTATACAAATATTTTCGGGGCCAATACAAACCATTGTGTGGAAATCTATTCACAAACCTGACTTTACATAGGACACGAGGTCATGCGTTTAGACTGGAAGAAAGAAGATTTCATCTAAAGCAAAGGAACGTTTTTTTTACTGTAAGAACAATGATGATGTGGAATTCTCTGCCTGAAGAAGTGGTTTTATCAGAGTCCATACAGATGTTCAAACAGCAACTAGATGCATACTTGCAAAAACAGAATATTCAAGGATATAATCTTTCAATGTAGGGTAAAAACTGCTTGATCCAAGGATAAATCTGACTGCCATTCTGGCGTCAAGAAGTATTTTTTTTCCTAGCTTGTTGCAAAATTGGAAGTGCTTCAAACTGGGTTGTTTTGCCTTCTTTTGGATCAACAGCAAAAAACAAATGTGAGGAAGGCTGAACTTGATGGACGCAAGTCTCTTTTCAGCTATGTAACTATGTAACTATGTAAGTTCAGTGAAACATTGCCTGTTAATAATAATAATTGACATTTTTAGAGCTCTTTGCCTTCACTATTTTCTAATGCAACAGCTGTCAATAAACTTATATAAAAAAAAACATATAATATACCAGCTATAAAATATAATATAGCAGCCCCAGCTTTGTTATAGATAGAAGTTACTGGTTATATCATAACTGTTAATTATACCCATTTATATAACCCTTAATTTAATATGTCATGTTTACAATCATATCAGCAAAATAATTCAGTTTGGTAACAGTAACAAAAGACCCTAAACCTTAAAAGTAGTAGAATTAAAAACAGTTCTTTTAAAATATCACTGTTGCCAAGAATGTGATCTGCAGTGTCTTAGAAAACTTTAGCGTACCTTGTTCTCTGTTACAAATAGAGATCTGTCAACATCACTCAGATTGGACTGACAGGCAGAATGTATGCAGAAGCTTCAGTTGGCCTATCAGTGGGGATTCTGTGTTGATCAGACTTTCCAAAATCAATAGAAATCACCACTGAGAACAGTGGAAAGGAGACTTAGAATTATATGTTTGTATCTGTTTCAGTGCAGTGGACTGAAACCGAAATACAAGGAATTTTTCAAAGGTGAAGACTGCAGAGAGTTTTAAAGTGCATTAGATTTAAAAAAAAAAAAAAGTTAAAACTCAAGGTTGTAGCTTTTGTAGGCAGTGGGGTGAAACAGACTAAAACAACACAGAATATATCAAATGTTATGGCTAGCTGGGCAAAAACTGCTAATGAGGTGAAAAAAATCCACATAAAGAATGAAACATTTAGTTCCAGAGGCCAAAGACTAACCAGATGGAACGGCTGGAGAATAAAAGTTCCTTTTTCACAACATGAATACTGTCTGTTTATATTACATATTAATAAATATGTCAGTAGAGAAGCCAGAAAGCAACATGAACCCTTTCAATCTATACATGCGCAGTAATATAGACATGTCAAGAAATTACACCAACATGTCAAGTTTGGAAATTAACCAAATGAATCTGAGATGAGGTGAGTGCTTCATTGAGTGTGACCATCCTAAACAGCAAAATCAAGAAGTGGACAACCATAACAAAATCTTTTCAACTATGATGCTTCTCTGTTTGATTTATTTCCTTGATTTCTGCATATGCAATAGATATAAAGGTAAGTCTTTGCCAAGACAATTTAGAACTTTTCTATACTATACAACAGATGTAATAGGCATAGGCCCAGGAAGGAGCCGAATCCTGCATCGTCGTGTTCTAGAATGAGATGACATGTAGATGTCACTCGATGGAGAACTAAACGTTTCAATGTCAGACCTCTACCAGCAGAGCATGCTGCAGAATCTCCTAAAATGAGCAGAAGTCGATCACGGAATGCCTTATTCATTATGACATATCCACTTGTTATAACGAAGGACCCTCCTGAGCTCATGGAAAGAGAGCCTGACATATGCACAGCTGGCGAGAACATGTTTGATAACATGCGGTGTTGAGATTCTCAATGCAAGAGAAAGAAGATAGGCATCAAAGGTCAATACGCAAGAAGCTTGATATGTGTTATTTCTTTCCAAAGAAAAGTTTGAGTTTGCAATCCTAGACTACAAAAACAAAATCTACTGTCTTCAAGGTGGATCATTCTTCTTTCCGTGACTCCAGCTAAATGTCTGTCCAACGCAGCTATTACCACACTTTATTACCACACTTAACTTTATGTTATTGTCCATGAATAGTTGATGTCAACTAAAGTTATTAGAAGTTTTATTTGTATAAGGCATGTTTTTTTCCATATAAATAATTGATTCTATATTTGATCAATTGCATCAACAGAATAAAACCAGAAAAGTTACAGTATACCCTCAAACTAACACAGCAAACTGTACAATATACCCATTGTAGAAATGCACCTTATACAGCATTGTAGAGACTCTGTAGTAATGCAACTCATTGACAATGGGCATACACTAAAAATGATAATATGATATAAAGTAATTTATATTGTAATGATCTAGGTGTCAAAGGGGCTGTACGCAACAGGAAATGCATTGAACTAAGTGCAAACTGATGATATATAGTCACACGTAAAATACACAGATTCACATACAACTAATACATGCAAAAAAATTTAAAGAAATAATGCAACAGCAATCCACTTTAAGATCAATGTATACAGTGATTCACTTAGATAAAGTACTATGCAATTGAACAGACAGAGTTTAGTAAGGTACTCATGCATAACACTTGGGTGGATGCCTATCATCAAACCATTGCACGCATTATAAGAACCTATGTGTCCTATCGTGAAGGTAGTCTAGTGAATAAATACCATAGTATCAGTGGCTTAAAGGAGCACTACTGCCCCATGACCACTACAACTCGCTGTGGTTCCAGGAGTCCCCTGGAACTCCCTTATTGTAAAGAGTCAGACTGTTTTTGAACAGCTGGACATCTTACCCGGGGATCACTGGGTACCGTTCCTCTCCTTCACTACCATCACCAGTTCCTACGCTCCTGAAAAAAACTGTTTGACCTATTACAATAGAGGAGCACCAGGGCATTCCTGGTACACTAACCACCACAACTGTAGTGTTTACAGTGCTTGTAGTGTTCCTTTAAACTCTACAACCAAAAGGTAACAAAGTATATGGAAGCTTGTTATCTAGCATTTGGTTACCCATTTCTTGTTTTGAGTTTTCATCTCCATTTGGTTTACTTAACTGACCTTTATCTATCCCTTCTAGTAAATATTTTTCACATTCAATCAATTTGAGTATTAAATAAAAAGACGACAATATCAGTGGATTGAGTAATTTAAGACTGGTTGTATCTTCTGGGTTTCAGTCCTATGAATATTCCTTACCTTTTCCCTAGCGAATGCCTGCACATTCTATTATTATTAGAATGCATAACATCACCCTATTTTATTTTTTGGTATGTAGTCATATTTCATCATTATTATTTTTGCATTTCTATTTGACTAATTATATCATTTAATTTCTTCATATAATGTTTGATATTTTCTGAATTACCAATTGAAATACTGAATAATTGCTAACTCTGTAGCTAATTATATTTAAAACCTAGCGCTTAGAGGTGTCGTGGGAAAATCTGTCTGTCGCAACAGGCCTTTAGTAGGATGCATGATGTTGCTGGTCACCCCCTGTGACCATGCTGATATAACCACAAATGAAGAGGTACCGGAGCAGAACAGTGTACAAGCAAGAATAGTGATCTAAAGATACCACAAGCGATCTTTAAAAGGAATTGCCACATTGTGGTTTGAACATTATCATGTAAAATGGCACGTCAGGCTCATTACTGCAATATGAGAATATTCCATATCCAAATTACTGAAATAGTTCCAAACTAAAGTTAAGTATTTACAAATAAACACATGTTTAGGCTTATTAACTAAATTGAGAATTCATGGTAATTTCAAAGTGAATTTTACATTTACAATCAAAATAGCTGAAATGGAAAAAAATATGTTAGCCATCTATGGCTTCAGTTCAGCTATTCTGGCCTTAAATTTAAAATTGACTTTGAAATTACCACAAATTCTCACTGTAGTTAATAACTCTGTATTTTCAGCACCACTGTGTAATGTGTACCAAAAGTAGGTAGACGGTTATGTGTGCAGCAAACAATGTACTGATGCATTTTATTGCCTACTCTTTGGTTATAGAGCTAGCCAAACAATAAATTTTAAAAAAAATGAGAAAAAAAAAATTAAATTAATTTAACCCCTTAAAGGACACATGACATGTGTGACATGTCATGATTCCCTTTTATTCCAGAAGTTTGGTCCTTAAGGGGTTAAACATATATGGTACTGTAAGAACAGATAGATGGGAAGTACTTCTATTACTTCCAGGCTGGAGTGTTCATTAAAAAAATCGCATGATAGCATCCCTCCCTGTAAAATACCTGCTACAAATAGCAATGGTGTGGAGATCAAAGAATAAATACATTTTTATCTACTTTTAAAAACAGGTCTAACATATTGAAATTGGAGTCTGTGAATTCTGTGTTCTGTGCCTTTAAATGCATTGCAATTTTCTCTGCTCATTGGAATAACAAATATAAATACAGGATTTATGTTTTATTGATTTGGGATCCTTGCTTGTACAGACTCATTTTGTCTCTACAATAGTCGTAAATAAAGAAAGAAAGACACTATATTAAATAGAACCTATGCATTTTTATTAACAAATAAATTGGATAAAATCATAAAAAGTTATATATACCAATTTAACAAAAAAAAAATCTGAAAGCTATTTCAAATAGAAATACCTGCAGTCTTTCAAAGAAATCTGTAACGAGGTAATTAATATGGATTTGGGGACTAATAAAGTTCAATTGACAAAATAATTAACCAGAATATTGCACAAAATTACAAGGATAAAAAATAATTGATGAGGAATTTAAGCGTTACGTAAGTTGAAATAACTGGAACAGCGACGGTGTTCTATCCATTATACTGCAAGGCATCGTCATTCACCAATGTTACTTCCAAATCACTTACACCCAGCCACCCTGTGACTTAGCCCCTTCACCTACCAGTCATTTACAACCACCACCCTATCACATTCACACGCAACGTATCTACAATTACTCATTTCCATTAAGACATGCATCCAGCCACATACTTGAAACCGAATATATTCTCCTACACAATCAGTCACGTACACTACCTCACATGTCAGTAACAATCAGCCACATAACATGTGACCTTCCAAAGTCACCCTGTCATACACTGCCATCCAACCATTTACTTAGTCACTGTCACATACCCCAAACTAGGGATCGACCGATTATTGACTTTGTTGATCATTAGAGCTGATATTCTGCATTTTTCGAATAATCATAATTGGTCTCCAAAGTCATCGATATTGCTGATAATATACTTACTTTCACAGTCTAAACGCCAGCCATTGCAGTGCCACATGACGTGGCTGGTACAGTACAGTGACATGAATAAAATAAAAGTTATGGATTTTTATGTAAAAAGCCAGTTCTGTTGTATGGAGGGATAATCCACTTAACAGGATATTCTAGTGGGAGTATCCCTCTCGTACAGCAGTGCACGGTGGAAGAAATGTTCTGTATGTTAAGTCCCCCATGTAGTACCCTACTGTAGAACCCCTGTAAAGTCAGTAAGAAAACCCCTTGCATGGGGAACCACATAAATACTGGAGCTTGTGAATAAAATCGTCAGTTGACTCCCAGAACTGTGTTTCGTCCGGTTACTGGGGGGATTTGGGATATTGCCTTGCTTTTCAGCGCTTTCCTTGGATTACCTTCTTTTACCAGCGGAGATATTGGGATTTAATATTGCAGCTCTGCTACAATTGGTGGCAAGCAACGGGATCCAACCTTACAGAGGAAAAGCGGTGTTCGGGTAATTGAAACTGCCGAACGGGAAAGTGAATGGCAATTCGTATGCAACAAAGAACCGAACACAGAGGTGAATGGAGACAGATTATACTGCATTGAAATGGCAGATGTTGAAGGAACTATTGGAAGCCAGGGGTAAGATAGCCAGCAATAAATCGAAGGCTGTACTTATTGCTGAACTGATGGAGGGAGACAGAACTTGCAGCACTACACCTCCACCAGACATGGAAGAGACCCCATTCCAGAAAGAGATGAGAACCAGGCTGGAATTTCTACCCCCGCCAGTACCGCTAGAAATGCTGACGGTACTGATGGCGGATGTGCAGGAGTATGTGATGGCATACAGACTGCAGGATTCACCCTCCAGAGCAGAATCTACTGCTGCTTCAGTCACCAGCCAGGTAAAGCCCAAGATACCGCATCATGCGTTTAAAATGTTTTGTGAAGACAAAGATGAGATTCATGGGTATCTACAGGATTTGGAGAGACTGTGTGACCTGCATGATCTGGAACAGGCAGTGTGGGTACCTTTACTGGCAGGCAAATTATCCGGTTGGGCAGCCGAAGCATATCGGGCCATGCCCAGAGAGGACAGCAAAAATTGCGCCAGGGTAAAACAGGCAATATTGGAGAAATATGCCATTACCCCGGAGGCATACCGGCGCAAGTTTCGAGGACTGCACAAACCGGATAAAGACTCCCATGCAGAGTGGGCACACAAGCTGGATCAAACCTCCCAGGGGTGGATACAAGCTAGCCAAGCTACCACCATGGAGGAGTTGCGTCAACTGCTATTGTTGGAGCAGTTTTACAATGGACACCAGAGGCACAAGAATGGGTGAGAGACAGAAAACCCCTCACCCTAACAGAAGCTGCACGACTGGTGGACCAGAACTATGACGCAGGAGACATTATGGTAATGTCAATCGAGGGTATCCTCGACCTTCCACCCAACCTCCTACAGCTACTACTACTGCACCCACAACAACCCCATTCCGGGCAAACTCCACCGTCCCGATACAATGGGCGATCTAACATTCAGTGCCATGCCTGCAAGCGAGAGAATGTACGCAGAACCGGAGCCGTCAAGCATGGAGCTTAGTACGACCGAACCCAGCACCACGAGCAGCCGCGCACCACTACCAGGCAGAGCCAGGACCCCAGGAGCTAATGTTTAATCACACTAAAGAGCCCCTGGGAATACTGCATGACGTGATGTCTGTATAAGCCACAGACAATAGGCACCCTCATCGCCAGATGGTAACCTTGGAGGGGAAAGAAGTACAAGGGCTCTGAGATTCGGGGGCCACTCTGACTCTAGTAGCACCTCATTTGGTTCCAGGCTCGGCACACACAGGCGGATCCGTGGCAGTCCGAGTAGCAGGGGAGCGATGTACCGATTGCCAACCGCAAAAGTACACTTGAATTGGGGTGTGTCATATTGGGAAACGACATGAGCAGAATGACTTCTGCTTTTGTATCTCAAGCCCCACTCCAAGAGGCGCACCCGGTAACCACAAGGCAACAGGCTCACACCGTGGCTTCATCCCCACACTCTGAGGCTCAGGTAAGGGACAATGTACCCTCTATGACTCGTGTTCCCTGGGATACCCCAACTGAATTTGGGGCAGAGGTTAAGGTAGACCCTACGTTGAAAGTGTATAGAGATAGGGTGACCTCGGAATAAGGCAGGGTTAGAGAGGGAGCGGTATGCTTGAGAAAAGGGGTTATTGTACCGTATTGCTGAAAGGGTAGTGGTGGGATCTGTAAATGTTACTACTAGACAGCTGGTAGTACCCCAGAAATATCGACAGGAACTCATTAGGATCGCTCATGACATTCCGTTGTCTGGGCATCTGGGTATGACCCGAACTAGATACCGACTGACCCATGCATTCTTCTGGCCAGGTATATCTAAAGATGTGAAGCAATACTGCCAGACGTGCAACATCTGTCAGAGAGTAGGCAAAAGGGGTGACCGACACAAGGCCAAATTATGCCCGCTACCCATCATAGAAGAGCCGTTTAGTAGGGTGGCCGTAGACATAGTAGGACCCTTACCCAAAGTCCCTCCGGCAAGAAGTACATCTTGACCGTGGTTGATTACGCCACCAGGTTCCCCGAGACAGTAGCCCTCTCCAATATCCACGCAGAGGCGGTGGCAGAAGCCTTAATGAAAGTCTTTTCCCGTGTGGGATTCCCCCAGGAGATAATTTCAGATAGGGGTATGCAATTCACAGCCAAAGTAACCCACCAACTCTGGAAAATATGTGGCATTAAGCCTATTGTGAATTCAGCGTACCACCCTCACTCAGTACAATGGGTTATGTGAAAGGTTCAATGGAACTTTAAAGCAGATGCTCCGTAGATTTGGAGAGGCCCATAAGGACTGGGAGCGATTCTTACCCCATCTGCTGTTCGCCTACAGAGAGGTACCTCAAGAGTCCACCGGGTTTTCCCCCTTTGAATTACTGTTTGGGAGAAGGGTGAGAGGACCCCTAGATTTAATTAGAGAGCATTGGGAAGGGGAAAGCAGTGCAGATGGGATACCCATTGTACCATATGTGCTGGAGTTCAGGGACCGCTTGGAGGCACTGACCCAGACCGTAAGGGTAAACCTCCATGCGGCCCAACAACGGCAGCGCCGATGGAATGATAGGGAGCCAGGTACCGCAGCTTTCAAGTGGGACAGAAAGTTTTGATTTTAAAACCTGTCCGCAATGACAAGCTGCAGGCCATCTGGCAAGGCCCATACCAGGTGGTGGAACAGAGATGTGACACCACTTATGTGAATGGCCCCTGCTCAGGGGTAGGGAAGAGACGCATGCTCCACGTGAATATGCTCAAACCCTACCATGAGAGGATAGAGGACGTGCCAGCTATATGCGCATCAGCCTCTGAGGATCAGGAGAATCTTGCGCTACCCGATTTATTAGAGAGAGAGGATCAAGCAAAGAACTCCGCAGGTGTTCAACTGGGGGAGTGGCTAAGTTCTCAGGAGCATTCCCAGGTACAGGAGTTAATTGCGGCTAAGGGAGCCACTTTCTCCAATTTACCAGGGTACACCCCGCTAGCCACTCACCGGGTAGAGACCCCAGGACAGCTACCGATGCAGCAAACCCCATACCGTATCCCTGAAGCAGTCAGAAAGGCAGGTTTGACCTTAAAACCCAGTAAGTGTCATATAGGGATGGCAGAGGTACAGTACCTTGGGCACAGGGTAGGGAGTGAACAGCAGAAACCGGAACCAGCCAAAATAGAGGCTGTAGCTAAGTGGCCTGCCCCCCGGACAAAAACCCAAGTGTTAGCCTTCCTGGGTACCGCAGGATACTATCGGAAGTTTGTACCCAATTACAGTGCCCTGGCCAAACCCCTGACTGACTTGACCCGCAAAAATCTTCCTCGACAGTTCATATGGGCACCAGAGTGTGATCAGGCATTTCAACAACTCAAGACTGCTTTAACCAATGCACCTGTAATTGCTGCTCCTGATCCAACTAAATGATTTCTTGTCCACACAGATGCTTCAATGTTTGGATTGGGCGCAGTGTTGAGCCAAGTTGGAGCAGATGGCGGAGAACATCCTGTAGCTTACTTAAGCAGAAAGTTATTGCCACGTGAAGTAAGCTACGCCGCCATTGAGAAAGAATGCCTGGCCGTGGTGTGGGCACTCAAAAAGTTACCTCCTTACTCACAGATTACAACCCATTGGTGTGGCTAAACCGTGTGGCTGGGGACAATGCCAGGCTACTGCGCTGGAGCTTGGCGCTGCAGCCATTCGATTTTACCATTCATTATCGTCCTGGAAAGCAAAACGGTAACGCCGACGGGTTATCCAGACAAACTGAACTTGAAAAATGATCTGTGAGTACTCCTCCGGACATCCCCAAGCCGATCCGGTGGGATCAGACTGTGTATGCCGGCTTGGTTCTGGGGGAGCATTGTGGCAAACCTAGCCACTTCAGACTATTTTGGTTTCCCTTTAAGGGTTGCCCTAGAAAGACTGGTTTATATATTCAGTTTGATGTATCTGTTTAAAATGTGAAAGAGGGAATTCGTATGCTAGTGGCACGAAAGCCGCTAGCATTCAAATGGCAGTTTCACGAACAGTGATTTTCAACACTGTTCGTGAAACTAACAAAGTACCGAATGGGAGCCCACACACAGGGGGTCGTGTGGCTCCCATTAACCGATTGCAACATTGTATCTATCGGCTGTTAATTGATCCCTGGGTGGCCGTCGTTCGGCTACCGACCACGAGGCGGCGGAAATCTTGGATTTCCTTTGTGCCCAGCGGTGTTTGGTCATCAAGTGCCTGGAACTAAAATCGGCTACTCGATGGCACGAACACCGCTGGACTTCCAGGCCGTTCGGGAGAGCCGTTCTTTCTGTACTTTTCCCCAACTTATGTATTTGTGACTTTTATGATGAATGTATGTTAAAGTATATTTTGTGCAGTGTTCGACTGATTGTGTGGGGTCTGAGCAGTACTTTCACGAAGTGTGCGCTCAGACCCTAGCTATCTGCCGAACGGTCATTCGGTACAATGACATGAATAAAATAAAAGTTATGGATACGAGAGTATCCCTCTCGTACAGCAGTGCATGGTGGGATAAATGTTCTGTATGTTAATTCCCCCATGTAGTCCCCTACTGTACAACCCCTGTAAAGTCAGTAAGGAAAACCCCTTGCATGGGGAACCACATAAATACTGGAGCTTGTGAATAAAATCGTCAGTTGACTCCCAGAACAGTGTGTCGTCCGATTACTGGGGGGATTTGGGATATTGCCTTCATTTTCAGCGCTTTCCTTGGATTACCTTCTTTTACCAACGGAGATATTGGGATTTAATATTGCAGCTCCGCTACATCCTGCAATCAACAAAGTGATTCAACTCCTAAATCGCAGAAAATTGAGCAGTTAGACTACAGGGGCATGTTCTGTACACCAAAACAGATTCATTAAGCTAAAGTTGTTTTGGTGACTATAGTGTTAATTTAAACTAAAGCTGTTTTGATGCTCAGAGCTTCCCTTTAAATTGTGTTGGTGCCTGGAGTGTTGCTTTAATACTGGTGATGTCTATCAGCTGATCCCTAAAAGGATCACTTTGTCTTTATAGACTTTCTCATTGTTACCGGTTATGTGCCAAGAAAACCAATTGAAATTAAAATTTTGTCTCCCAGCAAAAATACCAGGGATAGAGAATATGCTTTTATGTATTTGCTTCCAAATAAGCACTTTGTTGCATGCTGTGTTCTAGCTCATTTTTGCAATATTCCTACATTTCATTAGCTGTTAATGAAATGTATGGCAATAGACTACCAACAAAGAGTCCCTCAGGATCCAGCGTTGTGCTCTCTGCCTGGCATGCAGGCATGTAATGGACAGCACTATGTTCCCCAAGGCTAGTTAGTGCATTAGCATTCTTAAAAGGGTATCACAGAGAGACGTATTATGCCACAAGTATATGGTTTGAAATGAAAAATGGTTTCTCTGTCATGAGAAGTAGCCTTTATTTTACAGAGTTTAGTTATTACAGATAACTTTATCTAATAGTGCTGGTAGCTCATTTTTTTAAAGCTGCATGATTTGTGAATTAGAGACACTTATGGTTCAGATTTAGGACAATTAAAGAACACTGCAAGCACCTTCCATACTACAGCCCACTGTAATGGTTATGCAACGAGTGTCCTGTGCCCATCCCGTGGTAAGTAAACAGTTTTAGTACGGAATAACAAATTGATTAGAATAGGAAAGAAATTCCAACAGTGAGATTTCTATATGTCATTTAAAAATAAACAAATCCTTGATGGACAAGAACCATAGTTGTAAATACTTAGTGGGGAATAGATACAATTTAACAAAAGGAATATATTTAACAAAGTATCCAATGGCTCATTCTACTTTATTTCAGATTGCCAAAGAGACCATAAAGGATAACGAGTATTCCTGATGTTAATAACATATAGTTAACATTTGGAGTTTAGATGAATTTCTTTAATCCTTCTATAATATACAAGTTATACAGACATCGATATCTACTCTCTATTTGTATTAGGCAAATTATCCTCTACCCTTATGATGAGATAAGATCAGGCTGTAAATTTAGAGAAAAAGTGAAGGTTCACTAAACCCATATTACTTAGAAGTAAGAAGTACCATGTAAGAGGGCAATTATTGAGGCTAAATATATGATAAGATACTTGAAATAAACAATAAGGTAAGCCTTATCAAATGTATCAGAAATATCAAATCAGGAGGGGATTATTGTACCTCAGACTTGGAGAAGTAGTTTGCTAGTAAATGGGCAGACAGGAGTAATAGAAATTAGAAACCAGGGGTTAAAGAGATTAAACAGTAAAAAGTATAAAACCCCTCCAAAATGGTCTTATAAATTGTTGACAATAAGCTGTATACATTAGAATGGATAGGATAGCAGAATTTAAATAGACAGGAAAAGAGAAACTCAACTACTGGTGAGCCTACCTATTGATCCAAAATGGTCAAAAACTGCCTCCTTGTCTACTACCAATATAGCAGGCCCCAATCTAATTTCCTAGAGCTGCACCTCCATGGGTGTTTAAATTCCTAATAACTAATTCCCACCAAATATAGCCTTATACCTTCCTCTTAGAACCCCACAAAAACATATTTTCAAGAAAGTGCAATATGTGGATTATTGCATAGTGCAAAATTAAAAGTAAAGTGAGAGATCCCAATGCGCTTTTCAGTGCTTTAGCGGCACCTTTGTCAGACCCTGACCAACTCACTTTTTTCCAGAATAAGGGTTTATATTTCTAATCTTTTTTGAACTGAACGATAAATTACTTCGGTCATGCTCCGGCCTCTTCCTTTGCTCCCCAGACAGCAGTAAATGATAACAGACTGATCAAAGTGATCCATTGGTCGTCACATCTGGCCCTCAACCAATCATAACAAACCCCTGTGCATCTGCCAAACAGTAAGTTCAAATCCACTTTTTAAAATGGTCTATATGTTCTTTTGCTATATGTCTAATATGTGCATTGAACATTTACCTGCATGTTTCTTGTATCACTTTGTTGACTGGCTCTTCATTTGAACTATTTAAAAGGTTATGCAACAAGAGCAGACTTTGGGAGAAGGTCCCCAATAGGCATTGATGAACTTAAAATGTATTCAATTTTATTAAAAACAACTGAACATGTATTTATTGTAAATGTTCTCTCATGTGACAGACAGATTATTAGTTCACCAAGGTTTTCCTGTTTTGATTTTCCAGATGTTATTTTCTATGCAATGAGGCACCACATGGCATTTTATAGTTAAATCAATGGGAACTCTTTCATATATTAAATTAGCATGGGGACTGACTGAGAATAATGAGAGCTCCAAGTAGAAGTTGGCTTAGTTTCATTAAAGGACTCAGTGAGCACGACAACAAAAACTGAAATAATATTCTTTGTAGGAATATTCCAATAAAATGTTATAATGGAAATTTCTTACCATTTTTTTTTGTCCTATACACAGCAATATGGTCTGAATAAAAAAAACAAAAAAAAAACAGTCATCCATTTTCAACTAGTCAGCACGCAAGCAACTGTCATTCTCGCTCATGAATATCAAAGTCTTCCTTATTCTTTTGCCCAAAGCAACATTCTTTTTGCTGTGTTTTGAAGCTATAATGAAAAGGTATCCCGCACTCTTGGACGATCTCATGAGACAAGAGCTTTTATTTATACTTAAATTAACTGTATGGACATGATATATTTAACTTTTAACAACAAAGGAAATAAGAATAGTCAATGATAACAACAACAAAGAGTAAATAGTCAATGCGAAAAGGGTTATATGACGTTAACGTGTGGTCACAATCAATACATTGTAAAGGAGTTAATAAAATGGAATACCATGTCAATATGTTTCTCGATCCTAGCATACTGTTTTTATTATGGCTGTCAATGGAGAGCAAGCAATTGTTAATTTTTGCTAAACTTTCAGACAGCTGTGTACAAGTCTCCATTTTATTTTCTGTCTTTAGTTTTTATGTTCTGACGTGATCCCAAGCTTATTGGAAGGCTATCGTCATCACGCGACAGACACAGAAACATTCACCAACTGCCATGGTCATAACTTTTAGGCCTTTACCATCAAGTGAAGGAGACCGTAGCATTCACCAACTTACATTGTTACATTGGCTGAAAAGAGACCTGCCTCCATCAAGTTTAGCCTTTCTCATGTCTGTTTTTGTTTTTGATCCAAAAAAAGGCAAAAACCCAATTAATGTCTGTGGCTGGGAAAGTATTTGAAGGGTAGAAATGTGCTTATGATTAAAATATATTTGAAATGCCAATCTATCTGCTGCTGCAACACTGTTGTGGAGATCTCTCCAATCCACCAAAAATTCAAGTATTGTACAGATAAAGGAAATTAAAGGGAAATATCCACCATTAATCCCTTAAGTGGTGCACTGTAAATAAACACTCAACCGTAATATATTGTTATCGGTAAGTCCAATATAGGTATATAAAAAATAAAAAAGGGGGAGGGGGAGAGAAAAAAAAATCTAATAGTGAAGTATATTGAGTACTGTCTAACTTATACAAAAATGTATAAAGAACAAACTCACAAGTGAAGAGCCAAGCGTGGGACTAGCTCAAATCACGACCAGTTTGGTGTATTAAGGTGACACCCTCTTCTTTCTTTTCTCGTATACTCAAAAGGAAACACAGAGAGATTGTTTCTAGTGTAGTAAGTCAGGTGTCATATATATAAAGGAATAAACAAAATAGATGTGCTCACCTGTTTAAGAGCCAATATAGATAAGCTGGCTCTGGGTAAAAAAGATTGTTACCCACTAAAGTATACCTTCTTTGTTGGAGGTAGATGGAGTCTGCAGCCGGTGGGACTTTAAAAATCCAATTGGATAGATTTATTAAAATGTAAATACACACATAAATATAAAAAACAATAAAATATTGTCCTCATATAAGGCTTGCTCCCTTCGAGATGCGTTTCGCCCAATCCTAGGGCTTTCTCAATCGAATTTTATTCTCACTTCCTCCTTTTAAACCAGTGTCTTGCTCCGTGATTTGTCCTGTCTATCGTTCCTTATCCAATCCGGCTTGCGAGAACTGTGGGCGTCTTGTCAAAAGCTGACTTCACTCACAGCTCCGGATTCCCGGAAATGACGTATCGCACGTTCATCATTTCCTCTTCTTGTATCGCCATTTTGATTACTGGCGGATCCTCGTTTTTACATGAAGAGGTTGAGGGCATATAGTATCCTGGATGTCCAAAAGTTAATGTGTATAATAAGGGATTAAATTGTCCTATTTTTCACCCCACATGTCGGCTGTTCACTCATATAAAGGATATAAATGAATAACAATCAGAAATGGCTAAAATTATAACAAAAAGTAGAAAATACATTCAGATAAAAAACTGGGTCCCCAGTTTAATATAGCAATATGGTAATTTGGATTATATCTGATAATTGTATACATATAAATAAATACATGTAGATAAAAAATAAATGGAATATAAAAACTGATCAAAAAAGTTTACATATAATCATAAAAATTGTTTTAAAAAAATGTAGATAGAACACAGTTCTCCATCTTGCTTAATCTTAAATGTGCATCAATCCCAGAAGATCAAAAAATATATCAGTTCAATTCTGTTTAAACAGTCATTTCTAAAACAGTTAATTTGGAAATCATAAAAAATTATATAACTCAAAATAACTATTTAACCCATCTGGTAAAAGAGAAATTAGGTAATATCCATCTAATTTCTGACTTGCCTATTGCAGTAATAGGGTCCCACCTCCCGTGCAATTAGTTTCGATTTTCTTAATAACTAAAAATTGGAGTTGACTTGGGTCCTTGTTATGTTTTAACTTAAAATGATGGGAAAGGTTATGTTTATCAAATTCAATTTTATTATTTTGAATTTGTTTTTGGATCCTCACATGTAATGCCCTTGTGGTTCTTCCCACATAAATAAGGCCACATGTGCATGTAATTACATACATGACCTTTTTGGTGTAGCATGTAATAAGCTGTTTAATGGGATAAATCTATTTTTACTTTTGTGGGTGTATATATTCTTTAATGTGTCTTTTCTTGGTTTTGGTATTCACACATTCCTCACAGCTACCGCATCCATAAAAGCCTGTCTCTTTTTAAAAAAAGTTTTGGGGGGTCTGTTTTAATGGTAAATGACTATGAACGAAGTTGCTCTTTAGACTGGGTAGGCCCCTATAGGTTACATTTGGTCTGTCTGGGAGTATAGAATTTAAAATTCCATCTCTTTTAAGTATAGGCCAATATTTATTAAAAAAAAATATATATATATATATCATGATATCTACAGTTAAAATCACAGATAAATGAGATTTGGTTTTCTTTATCCTTAGAACTTAATTTGGAGTTAAATATCTAATTTCTATCCTCATAGGCCTTATTTAAAAGTTCTTCTTTATACCCCTCTTCTTTAAAATTCTTCCTCATCTGTACAATTACGTTATATTCTTAGTAGTTGAGATTTATGCACATTTTTCAGCCAGGGGGAGAAATGGCCACTGCCTTCTTCCACATAGCTGTTAACATCTACTGATTTTTAAAACGTTTTTGTTTTAATATTACCTTCTTCCACATAAATGTTAAGATCTAAAAAATTAACATTGGTTTTACTAAAATCGCATGTCAGTTTAATACCCCAGTCATTCATATTTAAAAAATTAAGAAATTCTAATACTTCACTTTTTTACTTACCAGAATTTCCAAACCTAACCAATTTTGTTGCCCATGCACAACCCTATTGAAAAGTTATTAAGGAACAGGAATATAATTTCCCCAGTCACCCGTGTGTCTCATTCACACAAAGAGATACAAAAAAAGAGGCTGAGTGGAGAAAGCGACACCCATTGAAATATACAAGTGTTCAGAACTTACTGCTGCAAGCAGTTCTTTTCAAAACTTACTATCGCAAAGCGTTGACTTTACTCCAGTCTAACCAACGCAAACCTGAAAAAGCAGTTGCGACTAGCAACATGATCAATACCAGCTAACATCACACGCCTCACCAAAGAGAAGCAGTTCTAGAGATCACATTGGGGTAAGTTAATTAAGTGTTTGACCAAATATAGCAGGCTAATTTTAAAGTTGATCATTTTGTATGGCCCAAGAATTACGTTATAAATATCCAAATGGCCCTCGACAGAAAAATGCCCCACCCCTGTTCTACATAGTTACATACCTGAAAAGAGACCTGTGTCCATCAAGTTCAGCATTCCTCACATACGTTTGCTGTTGATGCAAAAGAAGGCAAAAAACCCAGTCTGAAGCGCTTCCAAATTTGCAACAAACTAGGAAAAAAATCCTTCTTGACACCAAAATAGCAGTCAGATATCTTAAGCAGCTATTACCCCACTAATAAGAAATTATATCCCTGTATGTTATGTTTTTGCAAGTATTTTTCCAATTGCTGTTTAAACATCTGTATGGACTCTGATAAAACCACCTTGTCAGGCAGAGAATTCCATATCCTTACTGCTCTTTCTTTGCCTTAGATGAAATCTCCTTTCTTCCAGCCTAAATGCGTGACCTCGTGTCCTATGTATGGCCCGGTTTATGAATAGATTTCCAGATAATGGTTTATACCGGCCCCGAATATATTTTTATAATGTTATATCCCCTCTGAGGCGCCGTTTTCCAAACTAAAGAGATTTACATTTCTTAACCTTTCTTCGTAACTAAAACGCTCCATTCCTTTTATTAATTTTGTAGCTCGTCTCTGCACTTTTTCTAGTGCCATGATATCCTTCTTTAGAACAGGTGCCCAAAATTGCACAGCATATTCAAGGTGCAATCTTACCAACAATTTATAAAGAGACAAAATTATATTTTCATCCCGAGAATTTATGCCCCTATTTATACATGACAAAAACCTTACTGGTCTTAGCAACTGCAGATTGACATTGCATTTGCTGCCTAATTTGTGGTCTATAACAATTCCCAAATCCTTCTAGTCTGTGGTTATGCCTAATTCACTATCATTTAGGGTGTAAGTTGGTTGTGCATTCTTGACCCCGAAGTGCATAACTTATTATTGTTATTATTTATATAGCACCAACAAATTCTGCAGCGCTTTACAGTGGGTGGACGAACAAACATGTAGTTATAACCAGACAAGTTGGACGCACACGAACAGAGGGGTTGAGGGCCCTGCTCATTGAGCTTACAAGCTAGAGGGAGTGGGGGGAAAGTGACACAAAAGGTAAGGATAGTATTAGACTAATGACAGTTGCAAGAGAGAAATCAGTCGGGAGCTATTAATAGTTTAATTGACTCATTACGCTTTTATAAAGAAGTGAGTTTTTAATGATTTTTTTTTTAAAGAATGGAGACTGGATGAGCATCTAACAGAGGAGGGAAGTGAGTTCCACAGGAATGGTGCAGCCCTCAATAAGTCTTGAAGACAAGCATCAGAGGTGGGAGTACGGACATAAAATAGACATAATTCCCTAGACATTATGTAGAGATTTGAAAGCAATAACCAGAATTTTAAATTGAGCCCTATATCTTACAGGAAGCCAATGTAGGGACTGATAGACGGGTGAGGTGTGGGAGGTGCGGGCTGACAGGAAGAAGAGCCTTGCCGCCAAATTCATTATGGACTGAAATGGCATAAGTTGGGAGCACGTAAGACCACTGAGAAGTGGATTACAGTAGTCAAAGCGAGAAAGGACAGTGGAATGGACCAGCACCTTAGTTGCATCGGGTGTTAAGTAGGGTCGGATACGCGCAACGTTTTTGAGATGGAAGCGGCAGGATTTGGCGATAAACTGAACATAAGGTGTGAAGGAGAGGTCGGAGTCAAAGAGAACACCTAGGCAGCGAGCCTGCGTGGTGAAGCTGACCGTAGCACTGTTGACTTGGAGGGAGACAGACACAGGAGTAGCAACACTTGAATTTCAGTTTTGGTCAAGTTGAGTTTAGGAAGTGAGCATCCATCCAGTTAGAAATAGCATAGATTACAAAATGCTAATCGACCAGGGATCCAGCTTGTATCACTAGAATATAAACATAAAATGCAACATAGTGTAATAAAGTTACAATTTAAATAATCACTTCATGTTTCAAGGTTGCACTCACAAATTGATGATTTTTATCAAGCCCTATATAAGTATGTAATTGTATGTTTTAACAGCTTTGGTTTTACTTTTGGTCCCTAAGGAAGTTTCCTAGGGGAGATGAAACGTGTAGGACCAGTAATAGTATTTTATACTTTAAAGCCAATAAATTCCTTTTTTTTACCAACCATTGGGAGCGTGTGGACTTCCTGACTCTGGAATTGGCGTGGTAACCAAACTACAGGAGGAACCCCCCTAGACATAGGGGAGGGAACCTGAGGGCTTGATGAAAATAATCAATTTGTGAGTGTAACCTTGAAACATGAATTATTTAAATTGTAACTTTATTACACCATCTTGCATTTAATGTTTATATTCTAGTGGTACAAGCTGGATCCCTGATCGATTTGTATTTTGTAACAGTTGTGTATAGTTAGCAAGTTGGGAGGTAACTTAAGGGAAGCAAGTATCCAAAAAGCTAAGTTCAAATTGATATTTTCCATGTGTGATTAGGTGGAAGAAATAGCAGAGAGACAGAGATACTAATCAAGAAGGACGGGGAGAGATCAGGAGAGGAGAGATAGATTTGCGTGTCATCCACACAAATTATATTGGAAACCAAATGAGCTAATGAGTTTACCAAGGGAGGCAGTATAAATAGAGAACAGTGGGGGACCAAGGACTGAACCTTGGTGGGACACCAACAGAAAGGAGTTAGGGAGAAGAAGGAGAGAAACAAAACACTGAAAGAGTGCTGGGAGAGGTAGGAGGAGCACCAAGAGAGAGCAATATCTTGTAGACCAATATTGCGGAGGATGAGAAGAAGCTGTAGATGATCAACAGTGTCAAAAGTCGCAGAAAGGTTAAGGAGAATTAGGATAGAGAAGTAACCACGAGATTTTGCAGCGAGTAGATCCTTGGATACTTTGGTCAGTACAGTTTCCACAAAGTGCTGAGTGTGGAAACCAAACTGAAGCAGGTCTAGCAGAGAGTTGTACTTGAGGAAGTCTGTCAAACTCGCATACACAACTCTTTCAAGGATCTTTGACGCAAAAGGCAGTAGCGAGATAGGACATGCCGAGTCCCCCAATCTATCCAAATTCCTCTTCAGCAAAGCAATATCCTGCTCACATTTTATTACTTTACAAAGTTGTGTCATCTGCAAACAATGAAACATGGCTTTCAATGTTTATTTCAAGATAATTTATAAATACGTTAAATAGAAGCAGTCCCAAAACAGAACCCTGTTTGTCCAGCATGAAAATGTACCATTATTGTAAAATTGTACTCTATCCTTAAGCCAATGTTCTACTTAAGAACAAGTTCTACCCAGCATTGTATCGAATGCCTTGGAAAAATCCAAGTATTTCAAATACACTCCAACACCCTGCTCTATATTTCTACTTACTTTTTAATTGAATACAATTAAGCTTGTTTTACATGACCTGTGTTTCATAAAACCATGATGATTTTTGCTAATGTTCTTACTAATTAATTTCTGAAAAATTATCCTTTAATAAGCCTTCAAATACTTTCCCAGCCACAGAAGTTAAGCTCACAGATCTATACTTTCCAGGCAAGAAATTTGTTAGTGACTATAGGAACCACATCAGTCTTCCTCCAATCCTCTGGTACAATGCATGAAAGAAAATAATCACAAATTACAAAAACAGGTTCACCTATTTCTACAATGAACACCTTGGGTACACATGGATGAATACAGTCAGGCCCTGAGGCTTTGATTAGATTAACTTTCTTTAGTTGCTGTAGCACCTTGTCTTGAGTCATCAAATCACAACATTTTCTGCAAGGTTTTTGCAGCAGTCATTTGCATATCTTTTGTCCATAGGTTCCTCCTTAATATATACGGAGGAAAAAAAAAAAAAAAAAATTAAAACCAGGAAAAGGCATAAATAACACCTCTTTTCAGTGTACCTACACTTTTATTTTCTTCTATATTTTCATATGATTTTTGTACTTGCATTCTTTGAGGTTGGTTTTGCTCACTCTGGGTTTCACATTCTCATGTTCTAGTTCAGCCCAACCAATCGCCTTTTTGCGTGCATTATTGGTTACCTTATATAGAATACCTCTGATTTGTCTTATTTAAATTCTCTTTTCTTATTTTAAAATTTCTTAGTTTGCCTTCACACTAAGCCACATTAGTTTTTAATTTTTATTGTTGTTTATTTCATATGTATTACCCAATGGTACATACTAGTATTTTTTAAAAAAAAAAAACATTCCATTTATCCTCAGTCACTAAAGAGGATATGCCAGTCAACAAGGTGTAAAGCTGCCCTAATCTTATTGAAATTGGCCTTTTTCAAATGATATGTTTTAGTATACCCCAACTGCCAGTCTCAGCACCAGTACATATTATTGACAAGTGAAAACTGCACCCTACCACAAATTAAAAATGCATGTTAAAAAAATAAAAATAAAAAAAAAAATTCTGCACTCCATATTAGAAGGAATCAAATACCTGGGCACACATCTTGCCACAGTTTATGTAAACAAAAAAGCATTTTAAATTGGGTTATATACATAAAACACATTGTTCAGGCCCAAGTGGCAGATGTTGGACAAAGCTATAAAGTGTACCTTTAATCCTTTAAAAATGCTATACTGAAAAAAAAAAGCACAGTGAAAAACATGCATTGCATTTAATTACATATGCAATATCAAAATAAAATATTTAGCAAAAGCTGCAGATCTCGTTTGATGCCTTTTCTTTCCCAGTCCAACATACAACGGACTCCGGACAGAAAGCATGTCAGCACGTTGAAGAGCTTTAGTGTGTGGAGTGTTCCTTTAAATGTAAAAATAGACTTAACATACTATCATATTATCTAGGACAGTGTTTTCCCAACCCCGTCCTCATGGACCACCAACAGTTCAGGATTTATGTGTCTCCCTGTTTTATTCTAATTGAGATACAAAAGATGACAAAACCTGGACTGTTGGTGGTCGATGAGGACTGGGTTGGGGAACACTGATCTAGGATACGACCTTTATGGGTCAGATACCTTAGCTTTATCAAGTGGTTGTAAAACGTTTTTCATTCCCTATTGAAATCATCATCATACAATTTATTTAAAAAAGAATTAACAATGGAGAATGGCATATGTGTGGTCGTGTCAGTTTTGGTAATGGCTACACCTAGTGCATGTAACAAAAGGTGTGATAGAATAATCAAATCAACATAAGTAACAATTAGCATGGGGGTAGGGGGTTTGCGCCTTATAAATCAAAACGTGGTTCACTTGTGCCATCAAGATAAACATCTTTCTAAAGAACATGCTTAAAAAATAAAACAAAACACACAAGGTCAACATCCTAACCTTGTATCACAGTTTAAAAGTAGAAAAAACAAAAACATACCAATAACCAGTTTCATGTGTTTTTAATAGCAGCACCTTTAAAAAGACACTTAAACATGAAGTAGTAAAACCTACTAACCCATTCTAACCTACTAACATTAACTTTATAACTGTACGTCTTACACTAATATATATATATATATATATATACATACATACATACACACACACACACACATATATATATATATATACTCTTAAAGCAAACCGCCATATGAAAATTGAAAAACTACTGTTTGGAGAAGAGAAAAAAAAAATGAAGGTGATGCCAACAGAGCACATAAATGGTTTAAAACCACTAATTTCAGTTTGAATTCTGTTCTCCGCACTAGAAAACGTATATGTATTCCATTCCAGGACTTCGTACAGTAACAGTCTTTAGTAAACAGTTGGTTAATTAAGCCGATTCTCAGCAGTTTAATAAGGAGTCTACAGCATACTAATTTAACACAGCATGTTTGGTGAAATTGATACATCCATGTGTTTTTTCCAAAAAGTAAAGATTCACAGGAATTTATCAATAAACACAGAAGATAGTTCAAATATACTAGAAAAGCAGAATGTTCAATGAAATCTGTGTAATACTAAAACTATACAGAGAAAAAAAATATATAATCGTGTGAGAGATAATATTTTATGGTTTTATATACGTGAAAAAGCCATTTTGATATTATTTCTGAATTTAACAAAAGAGCTTTTACAGTGGTTTCAGACTCTGTCTGGTATTGATCGAATCAAAATCTATGACGATCTTTCTGCGCTTTGGAACAAATTTCCTGAAAAGGAAGAAGAAATAAAATATATAAGAGAATAAGGTACATGTATGTTGAAATATGTTACACAAGCAGATTTTGTTAATGTATAAAATTGGATTCCTTCTGCCCCCCACCCCATAAAAACCCAGTTATATAAATATTTCTTAGGATCTGCGCTATCTTTGGAGGAGCCAATTATAGTGCCCCATGCAGAGAGAATCCTTAGAAGGGATATACTGAAACAAAACGACACATGGGGTTGCTGAGGCTGTGTGTTTTTCAGCTAACAGAGATCACAAATTATCAGGGAAAGAAAACATTTTTAACAACTTAGCTCCAGGAGTTGGTTTCATTGCTAAAGTTTTTCTCGCTTTCATTTGAGCAAAATCGTTCTAACATTTCCATTTACTCTGAATGGAATTTAAAATATGTGACATTCATCCTTGTAGCGGTTTTATTGTTCTAGAAGTTAAAATGTGAACTTTTTGTAAAACAAACTTACATGCACTTCTCAAAGTACACCCGCCACCTCAATTTGTAAATGGTATGCACCAATAATAGCTGCAGAGGTAGATCCTAAAGGCAGACTTCACCATGCTGGTTTTTTTTTCCTCACCAGTTATTTTGAAGTGTAAATTGTAACCACTATGGTTTACAAATTTGCATAAAAGCCTACCACGAAGACATAGGCTGCAAAACTCAAAAATAAAAATAACTCTCCCTTTTTTTTTTTTTTTTAATACTGTAACATAGCCAATGTTAAGTGCCAAAACCAACCAAAAAACAAAGTACAGGTAAAACATAGTACGTCAATGTGAAAAACTTGCAGTGACTACCGTCTGTCACTGTCTCACACCATTAGCAGCACCAGTCATCACAGGGACTGGTCAATATTTGGACTTACAGCTTCTCTTCCAAGTACTTATATCAAAATTGACATACCATTTCAGTGGCATGAGAGCCAGGAGGTATAATTCCCTGTTCACAGATTGGCAATGCTTCTAGGAGGAGCTATAAGGAAAAAAGAATAAGCCAAAATCTTCTCACATAAGTGAGGAGAGGGCTCCCTGGATATATACCAGTATCTAAAGTAATGGTGTGATCTCTGTGGTGGAGACAAATGTAACAAAAACGTATCAGCAAAATGGCTATATACATAAATTCCTGAGCCTTGTAAGGCTATTCCTATATTGCATGAAAACAGGTCTACCACACAGTATACATGACTGGCTTAAATGTTGGTAAAAAGTAGGTCCAGTGTATGGTAGATTCTGTATGTATATTAGTCAGATTTGAGCAGAGATCATCACAGTATGTGTATCAAAATAATATACAAAGTAATCATGCCAATCGTATCAATAATACTAGCATGTGTTACTTTTGATGTTGTGATGGTAATTGCAGGATATTCCAATATATGTGGAAACATAAGTCTGTCAAGTGATGTGCTTAATGCAGCGTTTCCCAATTGGTGTTCCGCGGAACCCTAGGGATGCGCCCAAAAAAAAAAAAAAAAAAAAAAAAAGTAAAAAAATAAAAATAAAAAATATGGCCGCGGGCAGCGATGGAGCAGGGAGCTCTGATCTCCCTGCTCAGCTCCCTCACGCGCACAGCAGTGATGCCGGAGCCGGAATATGACGTCACTCTGGCATCACTAAGAGGCGCGCTAGGGAGGTGAGCAGGGAGATCAGAACTCCCTCGCTGCATGTCACCACCGCTCACCTGTCTGCCAGACCTCCTGACTATCTGCCAAGCTGCCAGAAGCCCCACTGACTCCATGCCAGCCTTCCTAAAGGTGGGGGGGGGGGCTGGGTGGAGTAAAATGTTTAAAAATAAAAAAAATTGTATGTGTCTGATAGGGAGTTTTTGTGTGTTTGTCAGTGAGAGTGAATGTGTACTTGTCAGTGAGTGTGTGAGTGTATGTGTTTGTCAGCAAGAATGTATCTGTTCTTGTCAATGAGAGTGTATATGTGTTTGTATTTGTGTCTGTAAAAGTATGCGTGTCTGTCAAAGAGTGTGTGTCTGTCAGTGAGAGTGTGTCTGTCAAAGAGTGTGTATATGCCAGTATGTATCAGTGTGTTTGTATGTATATGTGGGTGCAAGTGTGTGTATCTGTGTGTAAAGGTGTGTGTCAGTGTGTATCCGTGTATATCCGTGTGTCAGATACATATACACACACTGACACAGAGATACACACACACACACACACACAGTGTGTCAAGGTGTGTATCTGTGTGGGGGCGGGGGTTTCCACGATGTTGATACACTATGTCAAAGGGTTCCAGGGGAAAAATTAATTGGGAACCCCTGCCTTAAAGGGACACACTATAGTCACCAGAACAACTACAGCTTATTGAATTTGTTCTGGTGAGTAGAATTGTTACCTTCAGTCTTTTTGCTGTAAACACTGTCTTTTCAGAGAAAATGCAGTTTACATTACAGCCTAGTGATAACTTCACTGGCCACTCCTCAGATGGCTGTTAGAGATCCTTCCTGGGTCATGGCTGCCTAAAATGCATCCACACATTCAGTATCTCCTCCCTCTGTATGCAGACACTGAACTTTCCTCAGATTCATTGATTCAGTTCATCTCTATGAGGAAATGCTGATTGGCCAGGGCTGTGTTTGAATTGTGCTGGCTTTGCCCCTGATCTGGCTCTTTGTCAGTCTCAGCCAATCCTATGGGGAAGCATCATGATTGGATCAGGCTACCACTTCTGTTGATGTCAGCAGGCATGGGCGTCCGCAGGAATTTTTCCATGGAGGGGTATAATTGTAATGACATCCATGCATGGTCCCTTTTTGACAGTGTCATGAAGGGGAGGAGCATAGTCATTATCACATAAAGCCAGGGTGAATAGCGTTTTCACAACTATGGTGTCAGGAATACAGGTTTGTATTCCTGACACTAGTGTTCCTTTAAGCAAATTAAAGGAACATTCTGGTCACCATAACAACTTCATCTAAATTAAAATGCTATGATGCCAGGAAGCCACTGGGCGCTCTCTTTCCTTTAAGGGGTTAAATCACTCTCAAATGGTTTAACCCCAAAGGCTTCCTCCAGCTCCAGATCTCCAGGTCGCTCAGTGGTATTCGTCTTCTGAAACAGAGAGTCAGGAAGTGCAGATTGACGTCAGGCATGGGTGCTGTATATTGGCTAGAGTGGTCAGTTGATGCTCTAAGCCAATCTCTAGTTCTGATATGTTTTTTACCTGGGGAGATGAGAAGGTCCAAAGTTTCCTGCCAGGCCCAGGTACCAAAGCCTTATGATGTGGTGTCCAGATTGAAGTGGAGGGATCACTTCACTTGTCCTTCCTGCTCCAATCTCATTTTCTTCTCCATTTGATACAGTCTTTTTCTTCTGACACTGTCTTCCCTCCTCCTTGGCTCCTTCTGCTCCTTTACCTTTCTGCTACTTTCTGCTCCTTTACCTTTCTGCTACTTTCTCTTTCTGCTCCTTGCAGGCCCTTCCCACCCCTTGCAGACCCTTCCCGCTCATTGCTACCCCTTCCTGCTCATTGCAGACCCTTTCAGAGTGTCAGGAAGTGCACATTGACGTCAGGCATGGGTGCTGTATATTGGCCAGAGTGGTCAGTTGATGCTCTAAACCAATCGCTAGTTCCCAGTTCATAAAAATGTTTTACTTTTTTATGAATGGGGAGCTACTGATTGGCTTAGAGTGCCAGCTGACCGCTCTAGCCAATCAGCAACACCCCTACCCAACGGTACCAAAGCCTTATGATGTGGTGTCCAGAATAAAGTGGAGGGTTCACTTCACTTGTCCTTCCTGCTCCAATCTCCTTTTCTTCTCCTTCATTTGACACAGTCCTATCTCTGCCCCCCATGCCTCACTTACCTGATCAATAGGATATCTCTGCTGGATGTATGTGTTGCTCCCCTGCGGATTCAGTCAGAGAGAAGCAGGGATAAGACTCAGCTTCCTAACCCTGTCTCTCTCCATACACAGCGCCACCTACTGGCCGGCGCCATTATTGCACTGTATTTTCAATCTCACACGAAAATTAGCAGAACAAGCTGCAAAATACCTTGATCCCCCTGTGGTCGCCCATGTCAGCAGGCCGGTCTAAAGGAAACAGGGACAAAATATGTAGCTGCAGACTTTAATACAAGTAAGTTTTAATATTTTTAGGAAGGCACGAGGGGGTGGCTAGATGGTGGTTTTAACCCTATAGGGTCAGGAATACATTTGAGTTCCTGACCCTATAGTGCTCCTTTAATACAGAGTCAAAGGGTGGTCTTCGCATAGACTGGTAAGAAGGAGATAAATTGTAGTAAAATCTGACTCAGAAAATAGGGGGGGGAGGGGAGAAGAGGAAGAAATTATAAGCTATTCCTTTACCTGATGTGACAGTGCACATGACTGGCTTTATTTAAATAAAAAAAAAAAATCAGCCAAAATGGGCCTGGTATAAGGGAGATCCTGTGTATATTTCTAAGTCAGATTTCAGTCTGAGATGGAGTAAAAAATCATCACAAAAAATGTATCCAAGTGGTACAAATTATTGCTATTTGTACCACCTGGTCATGTGCACTGTTTAGTAGACCCGTCCCATCAGGTATTATTTTAGTATAGTATTATTGATACGATTGGCATGATTACTTTGTATATTATTTTGATACACATACTGTGATGATCTTTGCTCAAATCTGACTAATATACATACAGAATCTACCATACACTGGACCTACTTTTTACCAACATTTAAGCCAGTCGTGTATACTGTGTGGTAGACCTGTTTTCATGCAATATAGGAATAGCCTTACAAGGCTCAGGAATTTATGTATATAGCCATTTTGCTGATACGTTTTTGTTACATTTGTCTCCACCACAGAGATCACACCATTACTTTAGATACTGGTATATATCCAGGGAGCCCTCTCCTCACTTATGTGAGAAGATTTTGGCTTATTCCTTTTTCATACATTGGGGGTTAAGCCCCGAGAGACCCCTGGAGTGTCTCACTGGTGTATCATCTCTGTGACTGTGTTAACACATAAAGTATCACTATAGTGTTAGGAAAACAAACTCGTTTTCCTGACCCTATAGCATCCTTACAAAATCCTAGCACCATAACCTTTTCAATACGTTGTTCCTGAAGACCAATAAGCTGAAGTGGAGCTTCACAAACCCTCTAGTTATCGTGAAAAATAAATTCACATGACAATTTACTCTAAAAAGAATAGAAATACTATATGTCCTTACGTGTATTTGACTCCAGAGAGGTCAAACATGTGTCTTGATGCTTGCATTTCTGGTGAGTCATGATACTTATCAGACATGAATATTACTTCTTTTATACCTATGGACATAAAATAATAATGTCAGCAATAGCACACAAAGATTAAGATTCTATTAATATTCTTCCAGAACAAAAACATTTCAGAAAATTTTCAAAACTTGTAACCTGCATGTTGTATCAAATTACATTCAAAAAGGTTCAGGAACTCACAATCCACTACCTCTGGTGGGGTCTAAAATCCTGTTAGACAGGCTGTTGTGCTTATATCATAAGGGGTAAATATATGATTTGGTTTCCATAATTTATTTTTTTCCCCTTTTATAAAAAGCCACATAGGATTGTGTATGGAATAGAAAATCAAAATCCTTATTGGTTTAACTTTCGATAACATTTTTCTACCACTGGCTTTTCTTTCAATTTAGATCCCCTATATTAGAGGGGAAGTGTGTGTATAACATATTCAGTTTGCATTCTTTACATTTTGGGGGTTTGGTATATATACACGTACATTTTTACCATATGGGGTGCAAAGCCTGTTTTATAATAAAGGACAGCTTTAAAGCTTTAAAAAAAAAAAAAGCAAATTATTTTGTGACAGTTACATTTATATAGGACATTAATCATATATCTAGGATCTGTAACATGGTTGAGAAAAACATAAAATGTAAGGCTTCAGTTTCATCAAATTAGTGCAGACAGAGGGATGCTAAGCACCAAAAATCACTAACTCTTAAAGGGACTCTATAGGCACCCACACCACTTTAGCTTATTGAAGTGGTCTGGTTGCAGTGTCCCTGTCCCCCTGAATCCTGCAATCTAAATAATTGCAGTTTTAGAGAAACTGCAATAATTGAACTCCAGGACTAAGACTGCCTCTAGTGGCTGTCAGACCGCCACTAGAGGCCCTTCCTGTTGGCTAAGCAACTTTTGGTCACCTGACGTTGGACAGCCACACGCTCTGTATGAGCACATTGAGCGTCCGAAAAATCCACATAGGAAAGCATTAAATCAATACTTTCCTGTGGGGAACACCTAACGCCCTTTAAAGGAGCTCAACGCACATTAACACCCCCCCATTGGGCACCAACTCATTGCCGAGGGAGAATGTTTTTTAACCCTTTCCATGCCAAAGGGGATTCAAGGGGGTGGGGGAGGTCCAGTGGGAACTGTAGTGTAAGGAATACAGATTTTTATTCCTTATACTATAGAATGCCTTTAATACAGTGCATAGATGCTGTCCACTTTCTCAGACAATGTTTCTGACAAAATGGTAATGTTTACAGTTTGCCAAGCACACATCTCAAGTGGCTGTCATTTCATTATCTCAGGGCTTCGTCACACATGACATTTTATGAGAAGCATAGAATTAGCAGATGATTGCCACTGATGCACCATAGGTCTGTAATGCTTCTACAAGAGTCATCGGAGTGAACCAGAGATCATCGAGATTGATAATCTTATAATAGGTGTTTGGGCAGCAGATTGAACATTGTCCTGGTGCTCCATTGAAGGTAAGCTAAATGCATAAATGTATTTGTTCCTTTAACTACAAATAAATATATTGATCGTGAAAGAATAAAAATATATACACTTACCTGCTTGTATAATGAGTTTAGCACATTCATTGCATGGAAATAAAGCCACATACATGACACAGTTCTTCACATCTGCAGAGTTCTTGTTCATAATGGCATTAAGCTCAGCATGGCAGACTAAAAAAATAAATTAAAAAAAAACAACACTTTATTCTACCGGTAATTTTAAAACGGTTACTCCAAGTATCATGACCACTTCAGTAATTTGCAGTAGTCCAGTGCCTGGACTTTCTATATGCAATGTTTCGATTTGAAATGCTGCACATACGAAGTTTAACCCCTCTCCTGCCGGCGGTGTAACTACACCTCCATCAGTGTGATTGCAGTGTTAGTCAGCCCACAATTAGAGTTCCAGGTTTACGAATGCCAGTTCTGTGCAACTTTCAATGCACAGAATGAGTCATTGGCTGAGAGCGGTCAGCCGTAACTCTTGACCCATGAATAATGCCCCCCTGTAAGGGAGTAAACCACTGCTGAGTAGGTTTCCCCAATACAGAGGAACCCAGCCAGGGTACTCCTGGCATCATAGCATCATGAGAAGCTTGGAGTAAGTTATCGAACCACACAAGTTTTACACACCATACGGATACTTCGTGTCCAGTTTATTCTGAGCAGTGCGTGCCCAAGGAAGCATATCATCATGGCAACCATTAGGCATCCTATTGTAGCCAATTCCAACAATCTTGTTCTCAGAATTAACAATACATGCACCCCCCTGAAAAAACTACAAGATAAATTACTGTGGTGCAAAAGGTGTACTTTTGTGAGAGATTTGCATTCACCATTCTTCAGAGGGTTCTTATAGAAGTGAACCAAAAAAAAAAAAGAAAAAAAAAAAAATCAGTCAAATGGCCATTCTCCAGGCACTGTCTGCATTTGTAGAAACCGTCCAAATGTTAGCCATCTTTCAGGGTTAACCGACCACTTTTGCTGTTAGACCTGGACTAACCTCCTATGCAGTGCTTAGAATGTTGCTGTCATACTGTCTTTGTGGATTTTAAAGTGACTCTCCAGGCAAAAATTTTATTCACCTGGTTCCAGCACCGGGAGCCTCGTGAAGCCGCGCCCCCTATTTCGTCAAAATGACGACATAGGCGGGCGTGAGCAATCAGACGCTTCCATTTGGAAGCATCATTGCTCCCTTGTGCGGCTTCGCCACACATGTGCACATACTTCAGAGGGCGGCAATCATGTCGCCCTCTGAAGTCCTGAGCGCACTAACGCGCATGCGCGCGGTGGTGAGCTGAGCTGACTGACAGCTCAGCTCGCGGTCTTTGCCCGCCCCCTCTCCTCTGCTGACAGTGCCTTCGCTCTCCTGCACACATCAGACGTATTTTAATACGTCTGCCGTGTACAAGGCCTTTTTAGGGCCCTGCATGATAGAAGTCCCTCTGGTGGCTGCCTGAGTGACGGCCACTGGAGGTATGCCTATCAATGTAAACACTATTTTCTCTGAAAATACAGTGTTTACATTAGATTGCCTGCAGGGAACTATAGATCATACCTGAACAACTACATTAAGCTGTAGTTGTTCAGGTGACTATAGTGTCCCTTTAAAGCAGTCCATCTGTCTCTGCCTACCTTTTGCCCCTATTCTACACAATTAACACTGCTTAGGAGCACTTCCTCAAGGCTAAACACATTGGAGGTAGACAGGGCCAGGTCTGGGGGAGCACACAGGAGATTCCTCCTACTGCTCCTGTCAATCCATGTAAAACAAGGAAGTCTCTTCTTATAGCGTATAGTCAGTCTCCAGGCTGAGAATTCACAGTTGTGTATACCGGCATTGAGGTGAAATATCGAAAAAAAAATAAAATTATATATATCTATCTATCTATATCTATCTGCTAGCACAGTACATATTAAAATGAAATAAATTGTGTGTACCGTAGCAGGTACACTTTAAAATATACAGAAAGGTATTTTGGTAGGGTATAAAAGTGTCAAAAAAATAAATAAATAAAAACACGTTTGCAGCAATCAGTATTCCTTCTCCAAATGGATGTTTACTATTGAAAAATGTAATTTCAAATGCAGAAGAGGTCTTAAAATAAAACTTATAAATTAAAAAATAAAAAATAAAAAAAAGTTACAAAATCCCATTTCATCTACATACCACATTCAGAAAGTGCCACAGCTGGTTCCATTCAAAAACCAGTGGAAAGCATTCAAAAGCTTTTTTTTTTCTTACACTACCGCACAAATTCAATTTCAGTTAGTAGGAAAAATTAGATGGGTTTATAAAAATAAGTTCCTACATTTGGCTATTCCGAGAGAGAATAAGGTTAGGATGATTCTAAATGCATATATCAACCTGTCCTACAATTGAAGCTGAAAAGGGGTGACTGGAAAGGTAATCAAAATTGAAATATCACAGGCAATTTTATAGATTAAGTTCTATCCAGTATATATCATGGCAGTACAAATATATATGCAGTATCAACACATATGGGGGGAGGGGGAGAAATCATCCAAATAAACATTTTGTTTTAATTGAAGGCTTGAAAGGATCTTATTTCACACATATTTATAGAGGAACTCCCTTTGAATTGTCACCTTAGTGAATAACCCTGATAACATTTCTCATACGTGGGCTACATATATTGTATGTTCAGCCCTGGAATGGATTTGTAAGTTAATGTATTACTTTAGATGTTAAATTTAGTATTTATAAAATAAAAAATGTGTAAATACTCCTTTATACATATTATGACCATTTCTATTTATGTGTTTTTCTTTCTTGAATAAATAGATCCTAATTTAGGGCTCGACAAATATCAGGTCGCCATGGCGAGTTGGAATTTTGTCCTGGCACCTGCGTCTTCCCCCCCTCCCCCCCATGCTGTTCCGGTCTCACAGTGGCTTGCCCTGCCTCCATGGCTGAGAATGAATCTTTATGACCTCAGCCAATCAAATGCCTTCCCACAGGAAAGCATTGGGAGGCTACTGCGCATGTGCTAATCAGCATCTCCTCATAGAGATGTATTGAGTCAATGCATCTGTATTGGGAACATTCAGCACTTGCCTGCAGAGGTGGAGACGCTGAAAAGAGGTGCTGTACTTTACTAGGAAGCACCTCTAGTGGTCTAGGTATGTAGACTGTTACCAGGCAGTATTTACATTGAAAAGCCTGCATGGACAGGGTATAGACACTAGAATCATTACATTATTATGCAGTGGTTCTGGTGAGTATAGTGTCCCTTTAAGAATTGTAATTTAGTAATTGAAAATTGTTATTTAAAATAAATAAACCTGGCCTAACTTTTTTTTTTTGCTAGCTGGTACATTCAAAGCAAATTTGTCATGCCCTGTACTTATTAGACTTTAACCCCATATCAAAGTCATCAAACCACACAAATTTTACACACCATACGGATACTTCGTGTCCAGTTTATTCTGAGCAGTGCGTGCCCAAGGAAGCACATCATCATGGCAACCATTAGGCATCCCATTGTAGCCAATTCCAACAATCTTGTTCTCAGAATTAACAATACATGCACCCACCTGAAAAGAAAAAAAAAAAAAAGACAGTTTGCAAGTTAAAACAGAAATCCATCTCATTGACCAGCTTCTGGCCCATAAAGCAACTGCAGGTCTATGCAGCCGAAAGATCTCTAAACACACAAGTATAAATACTGTATACATGCAAAAATGTTGGACAAACAGCTTACAGGGAGTTCTTTCTGACACTATACCACAATAACAGGTAGTTCTCAGACATAGGCGTCAGAGGAAGGCAACATCATATAAATGTGGACAAAGTCAATGCTGCAGTTAAAAGTGAATGTACACATGCTACGTAAATCAATTAACAATCAAAAGGATATATAGCGTAGTCAACACTACACGATCAATAATTGATATTATAGATTTCAAAATCTCTACTATATGGCAATCATTCCCCATAGTTAACATATATATTTTAGGTGATTGCATAAAAACTGAAGGGCATTGACAGAAGACAGCATGATGCATCTCAAAATCACTTTCCTATTTAAAAGGGTTAGTCCAAGCATCATAACCAGTATAGAATGTTGTAGTTGGTTTGATGCTAGAAGTATCCTAATGCAGGGCTGTTTGGAATCAAAGAGCCATTTTTATTTTTTAACTGACAAAGTTTAATTTTAAGACGAGAAACATGCAATTCTTACAGGGACACTAGTCACCAGAAGCACTACAGCTTAATGTAGTTGTTCTGGTGTCTATAATCTGCCCTGCAAGTCTTTTCAATGTAAATACAGTTGCGCATGCGCAATATCCTTCTTACGCTTTCCTATGGGAAAGAATTGGCTTAGCTGAGATCATCAATCTTTATGGAGGAGGAACTAGCCATTGGCGAAACGAGCACAGTGTGGGGAAAAAATGCAAGTACAAACACCTTTTTTGTGTGATTGGAAGGGCAGGTACCTAAACAAGCAGAGACACACAGGTGCATACACCAGCACACTGAGAAACACAGACATTTTCTCACACACTCACAAATTGTCATTTTTGTTTTAAGTCCATACAGTGTCTCTACCTTTGGAAGAGCTGGAGTGGATATTTCCATTGGGTCCTGTGAGGCTGCTCTCTAATCTTTCTGCAGTTCCTCTCTGCAGAGATCCTGGTGCCGGAGTTACATTATATTCCGGTTCAATTAAGCAGTGCGTGAGGCAGCAGAGAGGAACTGATCACTTCTTCCTTGCTGCCTCAGCTGGCATCCTTAGCTAAAGGGTTGGCATATCCCAGGCGCCAGGGCGACCTGGGATTTGTCAAGCCCTGTCCTAGAGCCAACTGGTTTGCCTCTTAACTGGGCGTCAATCATCCTTTAATAGCAGTTGAATGGCATCCAGCTTCTGCAGAAGACCACTGCCAATCCTGCTGGTCATTCATTGACATCTATCGCTCCAGGATGCCTAATGACACTGCTGGAGCTGGGGAGTACACCTGCAGTAAAAATATTAAATATCTATGTTTGTGCAGCACTTCATAATGAAGTATCTGGCACCATGACAACTTAAACACTGTAGAGGGCATGGTGTTTATGTTTACAGTAACCCTTTAAAGGACACTCAAACAAAAAAAATGTCCACTAAGCAAATATTACTTTCTCTCTGAAACAATATTTGTCTCAAACGATGACTTTAGTGCCTGTCAGACAGTTACTAGATTATCTTTCTTATTTAAACCTTTGAAAATGTAAACATGTCCAATGAGATGTAACTATGGCTGGCCATTGCATAAAATCCCCCACATTACAGACAGTCCTCACTTACCGACCACGTTTCATTCTTACGACTCGATCATAAAACGAATTGGTCGGTAAGTGAGGATGCGCACCAAAACAGGTCTATGTTCGGGGAAATTTCCCTGACCATAGACCAGCTCTCTAACGTGGGGAATCCCTCAAAACCCCGTACTAGAGAGCTGGCCATAAGTCCGAGACATTGTTAGATAGGCAAGTCATAAAGTGAGGACTACCTGTACCATCAACCAGCTCATGGCATCACTTCCATGTACATACTTTACCTGGGAACTGGGATCTTTACTTCTCTGAGCTGCTAAAAATGCAACAGCCATAAAATATTCGCACCATTCCAAATAATCTTCCCGTTTCTTGGACAAAGCTTCCGCTCCATGCCTAGAAGGCAAATTGAGAGAGTAACGACATCTTCAGTGTAAACTGCATCCAGGCTTGGGGTTAAGAATCTAAACCAAGAGTGGCTCACAACTGGTTATGTTTGTTATATTTAAAGAGGTTTTATTATACCCCCTTTTTTAAATAAATGGTGTTGGAAGGTATTGGAGTTATGTACACATTGTGTTGGTAAAATTAAAAGACATTTACACTAGGATCACCCAACATGGTACCCAGAACATGCACAAAAGCATGGCACTGACACACAGGGCACATAGCCTGGTTTGCTAGTTTAATGATTTCGGCAGTGTGTAGATTGACAGCAGTTGCTGTATTGAAGTTTTCAGTTTATAAAAGTTGATCCACTCAAGCAGCTGGGGGATAACTGTTGGACAGGGGCCTATAAAATAAGAGACTTAGACTAGATTGTGAGGCTCACTGCCATCACAAATGGTGATCAGAATATTGAGCCGTAAAAAGGATGATAGGGAGTCATACAAGCATGGGAAACGTATGGATGGGAGTAATATGAGCACAGGGAGAGGAAAGAAAGTGGAAATAGAATATGCTGTGGGTAGTAGAGGGGGTTGGTGGTTGTTACATGAGGATGCAGAGTGGTGGAATGGATAAGAGGATGGAGAAAGAAAATGGCACTAAGCAAATATTACTTTCTCTCTGAAACAATATGACCTTGCAGAGAAGAAGGGATAGGAATGATAGGGCCAGTAGGGGTGATAAGAAGATGGGTGTGTGGTGGAGTATCAGATACAGTGTTCTGGTGCACATTTACAATAACTCCTAGCATAGTGAAATAGGTACAGGAACTGTGTCAGGCAATGGGGTTTATTTAGAAGGTATTCTCTTACTGAGTGTGGCCCGAGCTGGGTGCAGAAAGGATCGAATGCCAAAGCCTACACCGCAAGATAACGTGAATAGCAGTGACAGGCAGCCATAACACATCTTTAATGTTCCTGCACCTATGCCATCAAATACAGAGGGTAATATATTGGAAGCGGGATTTGGGGCTGCACTGCATCCATAAATAGAACACATGGTGCTTTCCAAATTTAGAGAAAAAAAAAAATGACAATAAATATGTACACACGTAAGATTGAAGGTAGCACTTGCCCTGGTGCCCGTCCGCAAGAATCTACCACTGACCATAAAGGGAGTCAGAGAATATTGAAGGGAAATGGTGGTGTTATAGAGTTAGAAAAAAATAATTGTATTTTCTTTTGGTTATAGAAAACTCTTGCTGTGTGGTCATGTACTTTTGTAAACTGAAATCAAAGTGGGCACTTTTTACACACAAAGCATTTCAGCAAGCTAAGGTACTTTAGGTGTCCAGAGTGCCACTTTAACAGGAGTTATTCACTACAGAGGGAATTGTTAGAAATTCAAAGTAAAATAAAATGTGTATTAGAATATTAGTAATTTAACTATGTTAAACTAAAATTTCTAAATGAATTCCAAATTTACAACAGTTCACACTTCAGTGAATAACCCTGTATATATTGTGGGACCAGCGCAAATGCCATTGTTTATACAATATAGTCACATTTTGATCCAGCATAGCGTGGAGTTTTGTGTAGATTATTTAACATTCACAAAAAGTAATAGTAAACATTTGGATTTCAGTTTGCTATAATGCAGTGTATTAAATAAACAAACATCATTAGTTGTTGGAGAGTATGGGGTGCGGTACATGAAACAATTAACACTGCAGAGCCCTTATTGTCAGTTACTAGAACAATTACATTATAGCATATGATCAGAATTAGCGTTGGTATTGTAATACAGCTGTTAACTGCATATCCCTCGCACTTATACAGTCAGATGGCTGGCTGAGAGTAATGAGAAACAGCCCCATGCTCCTGGAATGCCACAGATAAGCCAACACCATAATCTACCATGTAAACCAGGGGAAACCATAACAGCCCAGTTGTTGCAGAAACAGAACTTCCATATTTCTTAACCAGCTTTAAGGTTGGCAAAGCATCAAAGGGGTTGCAGTCCTTCTGCAACAGCTGGGGATCTACTTCCTGGTCCCCCCGGATTATAAACACTCATATCTTGTCATGTACATGAATGACACATCCTGCCAATAAAAGATAAACAAAGGTCACTTGACTATCCCCAATTACAACCTAAAGCCCCTGTCATGCACCCCCATTAAACCCCCAGTCAGTGATGTTACCCATTGAGAGGGGGGAGCTCCTCACTCATTGTCTGTGTTCAGCAGCCTGTTCACACTGTGAGAGATATGAGTGCAGTCAGCCTCATGCACATAAACTTTCTCTCACTAATTCACTTCCTCACTTTGTCCCGGTCTATTCAGCATCACCTATTGGCTGAAAAGGGTCACTCCTCTTCCCCTGTACCTCTCCTAAATTAAAGTTTAACCCTGCAGCTGCTGCACTACTCTGAAAGCTTTTTTTTGTTTAAGGCAGTGATTTTACATACTACGTATGATTTATATTTTTTATTTATTTTGCTTTGTATATTTAAATTTTTCATTCTCATACAAGGAACTAAATGTGCACTTGAACATGGCATTTTAGTCAACTTTTATTTTGAGCAAATTAGATAAATATATATGTTGCTTTAACCCCTTAAGGACCAAACTTCTGGAATAAAAGGGAATCATGACATGTCACACATGTCATGTGTCCTTAAGGGGTTAAACTAGCTCACTACATATTTTTACTTGTTGCTATTGAGACTCTATAGCGTTACATTCTGTTAAGAATATTGTGCCTTGAGATTTTCTTTTTAAGAGCTGACTAGATTCGAGTGGTTTACTAGACGAGGAATCGCATTAACCTTTTTTCCTGATGTTTTAAAGAAAATGTATACTGCATGGCTACAATGAATGCACACTCTTTATTACAATGATAAAACTCACTTTTAAAATGATGGCTTTTTACTGTTGACTTAAAAATGTTACACTAAAAACATAGTTGATATATTAGAATGCTTTTGATTTCATTGGCATAATGCTGCCAGGGGCATGTGCACTGCAGGGGTTAATTCTAACACACACATAATATAAACAAAATAATAAATGAACATAATAAAACATAGAATGAACATAATAAAAAAAATACAGACTGAAATATGTGATGAAAAAGGCAGTCTCTTTTATTTCGTGAAAAAAAAATTACAAAACGTAACGTATTCACTTCAAAATAAATAACTTATAACCAAACATCTCCAGTCTTTAAACCACAGAGATTTAACACGACTTACCAGAGTTCCATCCTATTAGCCAGAACTTAAAGGACCACTCTAGGCACCCAGACCACTTCAGCTTAATGAAGTGGTCTGGGTGCCAGGTCCAGCTAGGGTTAACCCATTCTTTTATAAACATAGCAGTTTCAAAGAAACTGCTATGTTTATAAATGGGTTAATCCTTCCCCCAAATCCTCTAGTGGCTGTCTCATTGACAGCCGCTAGAGGCGCTTGCGTGATTCTCACTGTGAAAATCACAGTGAGAGCACGCAAGCGTCCATAGGAAAGCATTGATAATGCTTTCCTATGTGACCGGCTGAATGCGTGCGCAGCTCTTGCCGCGCGTGCACATTCAGCCGACGGGGAGGAACAGTGGAGGATTGGAGGAGGAGAGCTCCCCGCCCAGCGCTGGAAAAAGGTAAGTTTTTCCCCCTTCCCCCTGTGTGTGTGTATGTATGTGTGTGTGTCTGTGTTTATGTGTGTGCGTGTCTGTCTGTATGTATGTGTGTCTATATTTATGTATGTATGCCTGTCTGTTTGTATGTATGTGTCTTTGTATGTATATGTGTCTTTTGTATGTGTGTCTATCTGTGTCTGTGTCGGTCTGTATGTATGTGTCTGTGTGTGTCATATGTATATATGTGTGTCGTGTGTGTGTGTGTGTGTGTCCGTCTGTGTGTATGTACATGTATTGTGTCTGTCTGTATGTGTCTATGTGTGTGTGTGTGTGTCTATGTATGTATGTGTCTGTATGTTTGTGTGTATGTGTCACTGTATGTATGTGTGTCTGTATGTCGTGGGGGGAGAAGAGGTAAGAAAGCGGGTCCGTGGAGGATCTGTTGAAACAGACGTTTGACCGGCCCCTGGACATGGACCCGTGGATCTACCTGTAAATAGATCACTGGACGGATGGACTAGGAGAGAACAGAAATTAGTACATATGATAACTCTGAGCACACGCCGAGCAATAGCGACCGCATGGCTCTCACCACAGGGCCCAGAATTCCCAGGGGTGATATCTAGGATCAGAGAATGTTGAATTATGGACAACCTGACAGCGAGGGTAAGAGGGACGACAGCGGCATTCTAAAAAAATTGGGAACCATGGGACAATAGTTTAGTGGGTTAGAGCGGAGATTGACAGGGAGCGGTTTAGGATGACAGATCCGAATTAGTAATAAAAGACCCCTCCTCACGGGGGACATAATTATCGCGCTACCATTGGGGGGACCTCCGCCCTCCCCTCCACCCCCTCCCCCTCTATCTTCTCTTTGCTCACCCTTTCCTGACACTATATCTTCTTTCTCTTCTTTTTCTTAGAATTACATACTTTTCCTGTCTCATCTTGTTTTTTTTGGTCCTTCCCCTGGTTTTTCTCGGGAATGAGGCCTTTTTTTTTTTCCAGGCATGATCACACTGTTGGAGGAACAAGGTAGCTCATGAGTAAGATTAGTTATTGACTAGAAAGGGCTCCTCATACCGCCTAAATGCCTGTCCTTATAAAAATATAACAACCCTCGGTAGAAGGCAGGTGCCAATGGTTTTTAAGGAATGGGCATGTATTGTATTTATTGAACTGCATTATATTTCCAAGATTTGTATTCAAGTTGGCTTCTGCGAAAGCCCAAATGTTGATGTACACTTGCTACGTCTATTGAGTGAAAAATAAAGAATTTTTTAAAAAAAAAAGTAAAAGGTCAGCATGACAGAATATTTCCATCGTGTGTTCTTAAGGGGTTAATGATACTTAGAGTTTCAGGATCTTTAAGTTAACTGATTTTTTAACTCTTTGTCCCTTCAAAACACAGTAAGCCCATTTATATCTAATGCTACAGCAGCCCCATCATTACCAGCAGAAAACTATGATGACTAAAATAATAATAATAATGTAAGTGATCCAGTAGGCGCTAGATTTTATTTATTTTTTATATAGGTCAGACAGAAGGGTACTGGCATTTATCCCTAGTATTTAACAGATCTTTGTCAAATAAATTTTATGTTTTTTGACAGCCAAACTAATTTTGGACATGTGGGATCCTGCGCACCCAAAACTATTGTAATGACAAAGTAGAGACAATAATCATTAAATCTAAATGACTTTCAAGCTACTGGCATTTTTGCCAGACATTACAGGGTTAAGGCCGCACAGTATACAATTAAATAGGAATTCATAAAAATTGCAGAACACTTTCATCGTAGCGTTAAGCCCCACCGTGCAGGAAACTATTGGAAAATATTTACCCTTTATCATTTCTCCTTCACAGAGTAATTTTAATCTTACACAGCACCCTTCACGTGTAGGCTTCAAGATGAAAGGTGACCTTGAAAAATTCTGCTTTATTTTCCAAGCCTTTGGCATAGAACTTTTCTGTAGTCATTATCTTGGTAGTAAATGCCCTCCATGTCTCATTGTTTAAAACCTTCACTTGTGACTTTTTATTAAACCATTATAGCCACATGGTATATCTCAAAAGATTAGACAAACCCTGGGATGCCATTTCAGATCATGTGTAAATACGACCACCAAAGTGTTTTTTTGGCACATGAAGACATTTTGAATTGGAGTTACCCAGCAGCTCTGTGCTTCTTGTCTCTTCTCCTTGAACGTCCATTAGGTATATTCCCTTGGCGATCTATTTTTGACTCTCAGCACCATATCATAGCTATACAATACACATTGCGAGCATACCCATAGTGATCACTCCTTTTACTTAAAGAACTAACTTAACGCAAGCAGCTAAAAAAGTGTAGGAAATAAGATGTGTTTGTGATCTGACTGCATGGTATGAAATGGACTATTTTATCTCTGTGAGGCGTAAAGGTGAATTTTCTATCATTTTGTAAAACATGTACAATCTTCTTGTGTAACTGAGACTGGAAGATGGAATACGAATACAAAGATATGCAGCACTTTTGAATGCATGAAAAAAGAGACACTTTTGTGACATATAGTGTTGGGCCTGAATTCGACCAAATTGCTGCAAGAGAACACAGGGGCACATTTATTGTACTGACATTGTATCACACTGTTGAAATTCTGATGCAAAATCATTTAGAGGTCTATTGACTAAACACCAAATTGTGAAGACTAGAGGAGACAAAGTTTAAAAACATAGGACAAAATACCAGAGATGTAAAGAAATAAACTGCACTGCTGCATTGGAGATATTTTTTGGTCTCTCAATTTACAACTTACTGTTTGGAGAAGAGGAGCCCAAGATTCTTACATACCAAATAACTGATGCAGCAGGAGTGTTAAATGTATAAAGTAGACTTAACAGCTATGCACTATCTATATAAAGGTGGGAGCCTGGTGTTGTGGGATGGAGTAATTGCGGCTATTTAAATTACTCACCTTCTCTAGCCAGTAATCGTATCTTGATCAGCGCAGCATGTTTCGTACGTTGATCTTCTGTTATGAATACAATGATCAAACTCTACGTATATGTATTAGGAGGAGGGTGTATAAGTCGTCGGCCTCCATACGATTTACTTATTCTTACTATTCAATAAATTACGCTACTTATGCTTCTATACGTCCTATTAGGCCTTCTATAGTCCACTATCCTGTCATTAGTAATTAATTTAGACACATCTTCGGTTATAATACAAATAGAGATAGACATCTTCGGTTATTACCTGGCATGTTACTGGCAAATGTTTATGTCCTTATATGCAGTGGTGTATTTCCCACAAGGCTAACAAGGCATTTGGGCGGCATTTTTAGGGGGGGCGGCAAAAAAAGCCACCCCCTAAGCGTCCTGGCAGATGCCCTGTTAGTCTCTTTCATGGGGGGCCCAAGAGATGGCTGGCTGGCCACCTCAGGCCCCCCCGAGGCTCTCAAATGCTCACAGTGCAGTGGGGGAGGGGCACAAGGGAGCTCTTCCAGCTCATCTCCCTTGCGCCCCGCACTGATGCTGGGAGCTGGGAAATGACGTCACTCCGGCTCCCGGCATCACCGAGCGGCGCACAAAGGATCTTAGCAGGAGGATTACAGCTCCCTTGCTGCCACAACTGTGTGCCTGCCTGCCTGAACGCTCTGCCGCACAGCAAGCCCAACTGGACCACAGGGAAGAATCCACTACAGCTCTCCCAAAGATAGGGAAGCTGGGTGGATTAAAATAAAAAATTTAAAAATATATAATACTGTGTATGTTTGTGAGTGTGTCAGTATCAGGGTGTCTGTCAGTGAATGTGTGTGTGTGTGTGTGTCAGTGAATGTGTGTGTGTGTCTGTCAGTGAATGTGTATGTGTCTGTCAGTGAATGTGTGTGTCTGTCAGTGAATTTATGTGTGTCTGTCAGTGAATGTGTGTGTCTGTTAGTGAATATGTGTGTGTGTGTGTGTGTCAGTGTGTCTGTGAGTAAATGTGTGTGTATCTGTCAATGAATGTGTGTGTTTGTCAGTGTGTATGTGACTGAATGTGTGCATGTCTGTCCCTGTGTGTCCAAGTGAGTGTTTATGTCACTGTGTCTGTGAGTGAATGTGTGTGTCTGTCGGTGTATATCTGTGAGTGTGTATTTGTTAGTGAGTGTGCCTGTCAGTGAATGGGTGTGTCAGTGTGTGTCTGTCAGTCAAACTGCGTGCTCGTCTTAAGCAGGTAGGGGTGGGGCAACTTTAGATGGAGGGGTGCCTGAGTTTTGTCCTGCCTATGGCAGCACATATCCAAAATACATCACTGCCTATATGCCAGTTTAGGTGCTAACTCATAGTCACAAAGGTCACTCTCTTACATTTTATAGATTATCACAGTATTGGTGGCCAGGTGATTTATTCTCTACGTCTGGCATATTAAGGTATGGAAATGTCCTTCTATATATACATTTCTTTATGTGCAATAAAATTACTTAAGGTATCCAGTGCATAGATAGAGCCTCTCAAGCTACTCGGAACCTATCAGGGCCTCACCTGTCACCAATTAGTTAAACGTTTTGCCCCTTGGCATTAGTCATCAAGCCAGTGCAAACAGATAATTCTAATCATGGTTCTCTTGTAGCAAGAGACCCAAGGCTGAACAAAAAGTTATCTATTCCTGAATTCGTACTAGATTTTGGTATTTACAGAGATGTAGTATGCTCCCGTTTCCACACTGTAGAGAAAATTTTGATTTATATTTCCACAGGTTGGTGGATCTGGGTTACAAATACGGAGCCTCTGCATTCTATGACTACCACCGATTCATCTCAGCCAAGGTGGCTGCAGACTTGGAGTAGTTCAATATAAAAACAGATTGAAGTCAGTTGAATACAGAGCTCTTCTGCAGACATTTTGCAAGTCTTAGGACACCAGCATGTGTGATAATATCTACTACATCACATTCCAAGAAACCTATGCCCTGCTAATACTAACACACCTACCACTAGCCCTCATCATACTACTAACACAACACGAGCCAAGCAAAAAGAATTAAAGTCTGGTCAGCGTATTGTTTTCCTTGGGAAAGCCCAAATCTGCAATATTTTCAATGCTGGTTCTTGTGGTTTTTGTTCTTGCAGACTGTTATTCGATTGTTCTGTATGGTTCAGGGCACGCTCTTCAATAAATTCTACCCTAAACAGTATCGTCTGTTAAAACCGATGTTCTGTCAGAATTACTGTCTAACAATCCATCCCCACAATTAAGAGTTCCTAATCTCAGGGTTTACTCATGGTTTTCACACAGGTTTACTTTCCTTACCAACAGACATATTGGAATGTAATAATTTGCTGTCTGCAAATAAAATCAGAATTAGAAGAAGGATTCTTAATAGGCCCATTTAAAGTCCCCCCTTTCTCTGTATGGCATACTAACCCAATAGGGATTGTTATAGAAAAAACTTCAATTAGAAAATGATCAATAGCTGACTTATCAGCCCCCCACTCTACAGCCATGCCTAGCCTAAATTCATTAATCCCGTTTGAAGAAATCTAGCTACAGTACACCACAAAAGACAATGCCATTCAAGCTATCGTTTCAGATGGAATTACTGTATGGTTAAGCAAGACAGATATTGCACACGCATTCGAACACCTTCCTTTTCACCCATCCCTATGGCAGCTACATGCTGTCAAGTGGGAAACCTTCTTTACCAGGCTAAGTTTTGGATTAGCCCGAGGCTTTTTGGATATGATCGCCAAGACACTATGCTAGTTACTTCAGTCAGTTACTGATAAGTAGCATTGAAAATGGTAGCCAATGTATTTGCTAGGTGTGGTCTTTAGGAGCCAGAACCCTGAGTG
>OW240917.1:86682089-87026253 GCA_933207985.1 Pelobates cultripes | reverse complement strand
GCCACCACCAAAACTAGCACCACAGCCGCTTCAGTTGGTATGTCAGAGGAGTTATTCACGCATCCGTTTGAAGAAATGAGTGATGCGCAACCATTATTGCCAGAGGATGTAGATAACAGGGATATGTCTCAGGCAGGCAGCATTACACACATGGACGTACGGTGTGATGATGATGATGATGTTGTACCGCTGCTGCTTCCTTTGCTGAGTTGTCAGATACAAGTGAAGCGGTTGATGATGACGATGCGTCCATGGATGTCACGTGGGTGCCCGCTCGTCAAGAAGAAGAACGGGGCGAAAGTTCAGATGGGGAGACAGGGAGGAGGAGGAGACGAGTTGGAAGCAGGGGGAGGTCGTCGCAAGGAGCTAGTGGCACAGTCAGACAGCATGCATCGGCACCCGGGGTCAGCCCGACAGCATGCCAATCAGCGCATGCTGTGTCCACCACCAGAATGCCGTCATTGCAGAGCTCAGCAGTGTGGAATTTTTTTTGTGTGTCTGCCTCTGACAACAGCGATGCCATTTGCAACCTGTGCCAAAAGAAACTGAGTCGTGGGAAGTCCAACACCCACCTGGTACAACTGGCTGCGGCAGGCACATGATCTCACATCTACAAACGCCTATGGGATCAACGCGAGTACAAAACTGGCTTCGCCTACTCTAAGCCTTCAGCTTTACTCCTCCTGAGGGTCAGCATCTTCAGCCGCGTCAACCACTGCTGTCCTCCTTGTCCCCTCTCAACCATCCGCCCTCAGCCTCCCGCCTTGAGCAGTTCCGCTCATCTTCATAACCTCCTACGACTGAGTCTGTTCTGCTGCTGCGTCTTGCTCCACATCAGCGGATGAGGCATTAACAGTGATTAAACTGACTGTGAGTACTAAACACACCACTCCACTCACTGTGGGTGTCTGTGTAGCTTGGATTTAAAACAAAAAATTTTTTCACTGTTGTAGTTGAATAGCAGTTAGTTATCTTCAAGCAGTTGTGTGTCCCAGCCCCTGGCCGTGTACTCTGCCAGAATGCACGCTGCCACCTCCTCCTACTCCATCCTCTTCCATAACCTCCTCGGCTGAGTCCTCTTCTGCTGCTGCGTCTTGCTCCACATCAACGGATAGGGGACGTAACAGTGATTAAACTGATAAAAATAGTACTAAACACACCACTCCTATCTGGTGGCACATTAGATTACACGCGCAGTGCCCCAAATTTGTTGTGATCTGTGAGTAAGGTAAACGGTTGTCAAGTAAGGTTGCAGCTTTTTGAGGGCCCACACCACCGCCATGCACTCCTTTTCAATGGCAGTGAATATACTTCGCTGTGCAAAAGTTTACGGCTTAGATAAGCCCCGGGTTGCTCGCCACCATCTGCTCCGACTTGGCTCAGTACTGCTCCCAATCCAGGCATAGAAGCGTCTGTATGGACGAGAAAGTGTTTAGTTGGATCAGGAGAAGAAAGTACAGGTGATTTAATGAGCGCCGTCTTGAGCTGTTGGAAGGCCTGTTCACACTCTGGGGCCCATACTACTATCTTGGGGAGGTTTTTACACGTTCCTATATGGCACTTACTGGGCTTTAGGGTCAGTCCGGACTCCCTAATCCGGTCTATTACGGCTCCTATGTGGGTCAGGTGTTCGGGCCAGGAGCTGCTAAAAATGTCTATACCATCCAAGTAGGTGTGTATCAGTGTGTATTAGGGATCCTTAGGACAGGTGTCAATCCATATCTGCCAAGTGACCCGATGTTGGGGTAACATTCCCTATTCTGCTCTGTGTCAGTGTGTATCAGGGATCCTTAGGACAGGTGTCAATCCATATCTGTCAAGTGACCTGATGTTGGGGTAACATTCCCTATTCTGCTCTGTGTCAGTGTGTATTAGGGATCCTTAGGACAGGTGTCAATCCATATCTGCCAAGTGACCCGATGTTGGGGTAACATTCCCTATTCTGCTCTGTGTCAGTGTGTATCAGGGATCCTTAGGACAGGTGTCAATCCATATCTGCCAAGTGACCCGATGTTGGGGTAACATTCCCTATTCTGCTCTGTGTCAGTGTGTATCAGGGATCCTTAGGACAGGTGTCAATCCATATCTGCCAAGTGACCCTATGTAGGGGAACAGTCCCTATTCTGCTCTGTGTCAGTGTGTATCAGGGACCCTAGGACAGGTGTCAATCCATATCTGCCAAGTGACCCTATGTAGGAGGAACAGTCCCTATTCTGCTCTGTGTCAGTGTGTATCAGGGATCCTTAGGACAGGTGTCAATCCATATCTGCCAAGTGACCCTATGTAGGGGGACCAGTCTCTATTCTGCTCTGTGTCCGTGTGCATCAGGGGCTCTGAGGACAGGTGTCAATCCATATGTCAAGGTGTCAATATGTCATATGTCAGGTGTCAATCCATATTGATTGTGATTTAGGAATGTTAGGTGATTTCTGCCCTTTATGGATTAAAACCAGACTCTGTATCAACTGTGTAATTTTCCATGGGAGTTTTGCCATGGATCCCCCTCCGGCATGCCACAGTCCAGGTGTTAGTCCCCTTGAAACAACTTTTCCATCCCTATTGTGGCCAGAAAGAGTCCCTGTGTGTTTTAAAATTCGCCTCCCCATTGAAGTCAATGGCGTTTCGGGCGGTTCGCCGGTTCGCGAAATTTCGGGTTCGCAACATCACTACATCTCAGCATTCAAACACCAACACTACACGCAAATACACACCTGCATTCAAACTTCAACACTACATATAAACACACCTCTTTTTTTAAACAACAAAATTATATAGAAACACACCAGTGCATTTATAAACCAACACTACACATATATGCATGCTTGCATTCAAATGCTATCTCCACATACAAACACACCCCGACAGTCACACATACTCCATACAAAAACATGCTTGCATTTAAACATACAAAAACTGCTCAGTGCTAAATACAACCCTGTATGCATGGGAAAATGGTAGAGCCCCAGCTGTCAAAGCATTGTTAGAGTTGCACGACAGATGGGGATCTACATTTTGCCCCCTCTTGCTCGTAATAATTCATGCACCAGAGCCCTCGCTACTTTATGTCCGCCTCTGCGTTGGGGTGGGGGGCATGATTGCATGCCAGGGAGGGGACGAAAGGGTCCAGGGGGCCCAAGTAAATGTTTGCCCAGGGTCCAATCAGTATTAAGACAGCCCTGCTCGGGAATGAGGCCTTTATTTTTTTCCAGGCATGATCACACTGTTGGAGGAACAAGGTAGCTCATGAGTAAGATTAGTTATTGACTAGAAAGGGCTCCTCATACCGCCTAAATGCCTGTCCTTATAAAAATATAACAACCCTCGGTAGAAGGCAGGTGCCAATGGTTTTTAAGGAATGGGCATGTATTGTATTTATTGAACTGCATTATATTTCCAAGATTTGTATTCAAGTTGGCTTCTCCGAAAGCCCAAATGTTGATGTACACTTGCTACGTCTATTGAGTGAAAAATAAAGAATTAAAAAAAAAAAAGTAAAAGGTCAGCATGACAGAATATTTCCATCGTGTGTTCTTAAGGGGTTAATGATACTTAGAGTTTCAGGGATCTTTAAGTTAATTGATTTTTTAACTCTTTGTCCCTTCAAAACACAGTAAGCCCATTTATATCTAATGCTACAGCAGCCCCATCATTACCAGCAGAAAACTATGATGACTAAAATAATAATAATGTAAGTGATCCAGTGGGTGCTAGATTTTATTTATTTTTTATATAGGTCAGACAGAAGGGTACTGGCATTTATCCCTAGTATTTAACAGATCTTTGTCAAATAAATTTTATGTTTTTTGACAGCCAAACTAATTTTGGACATGTGGGATCCTGCGCACCCAAAACTATTGTAATGACAAAGTAGAGACAATAATCATTAAATCTAAATGACTTTCAAGCTACTGGCATTTTTGCCAGACATTACAGGGTTAAGGTCGCACAGTATACAATTAAATAGGAATTCATAAAAATTGCAGAACACTTTCATCGTAGCGTTAAGCCCCACCGTGCAGGAAACTATTGGAAAATATTTACCTTTTATCATTTCTCCTTCACAGAGTAATTTTAATCTTACACAGCACCCTTCACGTGTAGGCTTCAAGATGAAAGGTGACCTTGAAAAATTCTGCTTTATTTTCCAAGCCTTTGGCATAGAACTTTTCTGTAGTCATTATCTTGGTAGTAAATGCCCTCCATGTCTCATTGTTTAAAACCTTCACTTGTGACTTTTTATTAAACCATTATAGCCACATGGTATATCTCAAAAGATTAGACAAACCCTGGGATGCCATTTCAGATCATGTGTAAATACGACCACCAAAGTGTTTTTTTGGCACATGAAGACATTTTGAATTGGAGTTACCCAGCAGCTCTGTGCTTCTTGTCTCTTCTCCTTGAACGTCCATTAGGTATATTCCCTTGGCGATCTATTTTTGACTCTCAGCACCATATCATAGCTATACAATACACATTGCGAGCATACCCATAGTGATCACTCCTTTTACTTAAAGAACTAACTTAACGCAAGCAGCTAAAAAAGTGTAGGAAATAAGATGTGTTTGTGATCTGACTGCATGGTATGAAATGGACTATTTTATCTCTGTGAGGCGTAAAGGTGAATTTTCTATCATTTTGTAAAACATGTACAATCTTCTTGTGTAACTGAGACTGGAAGATGGAATACGAATACAAAGATATGCAGCACTTTTGAATGCATGAAAAAAGAGACACTTTTGTGACATATAGTGTTGGGCCTGAATTCGACCAAATTGCTGCAAGAGAACACAGGGGCACATTTATTGTACTGACATTGTATCACACTGTTGAAATTCTGATGCAAAATCATTTAGAGGTCTATTGACTAAACACCAAATTGTGAAGACTAGAGGAGACAAAGTTTAAAAACATAGGACAAAATACCAGAGATGTAAAGAAATAAACTGCACTGCTGCATTGGAGATATTTTTTGGTCTCTCAATTTACAACTCACTGTTTGGAGAAGAGGAGCCCAAGATTCTTACATACCAAATAACTGATGCAGCAGGAGTGTTAAATGTATAAAGTAGAAGAGACTTAACAGCTATGCACTATCTATATAAAGGTGGGAGCCTGGTGTTGTGGGATGGAGTAATTGCGGCTATTTAAATTACTCACCTTCTCTAGCCAGTAATCGTATCTTGATCAGCGCAACATGTTTCGTACTTTGATCTTCTGTTATGAATACAATGATCAAACTCTACGTATATGAATTAGGAGGAGGGTGTATAAGTCGTCGGCCTCCATACGATTTACTTATTCTTACTATTCAATAAATTACGCTACTTACGCTTCTATACGTCCTATTAGGCCTTCTATATTCCACTATCCTGTCATTAGTAATTAATTTAGACACATCTTCGGTTATAATACAAATAGAGATAGACATCTTCGGTTATTACCTGGCATGTTACTGGCAAATGTTTATGTCCCTATATGCAGTGGTGTATTTCCCACAAGGCTAACAAGGCATTTGGGCGGCATTTTTAGGGGGGGCGGCAAAAAAAGCCACCCCCTAAGCGTCCTGGCAGATGCCCTGTTAGTCTCTTTCATGGGGGGCCCAAGAGATGGCTGGCTGGCCACCTCAGGCCCCCCCGAGGCTCTCAAATGCTCACAGTGCAGTGGGGGAGGGGCACAAGGGAGCTCTTCCAGCTCATCTCCCTTGCGCCCCGCACTGATGCTGGGAGCTGGGAAATGACGTCACTCCGGCTCCCGGCATCACCGAGCGGCGCACAAAGGATCTTAGCAGGAGGATTACAGCTCCCTTGCTGCCACAACTGTGTGCCTGCCTGCCTGAACGCTCTGCCGCACAGCAAGCCCAACTGGACCACAGGGAAGAATCCACTACAGCTCTCCCAAAGATAGGGAAGCTGGGTGGATTAAAATAAAAAATTTAAAAATATATAATACTGTGTATGTTTGTGAGTGTGTCAGTATCAGGGTGTCTGTCAGTGAATGTGTGTGTGTGTGTGTGTCAGTGAATGTGTGTGTGTGTCTGTCAGTGAATGTGTATGTGTCTGTCAGTGAATGTGTGTGTCTGTCAGTGAATTTATGTGTGTCTGTCAGTGAATGTGTGTGTCTGTTAGTGAATATGTGTGTGTGTGTGTGTCAGTGTGTCTGTGAGTAAATGTCTGTGTATCTGTCAATGAATGTGTGTGTTTGTCAGTGTGTATGTGACTGAATGTGTGCATGTCTGTCCCTGTGTGTCCAAGTGAGTGTTTATGTCACTGTGTCTGTGAGTGAATGTGTGTGTCTGTCGGTGTATATCTGTGAGTGTGTATTTGTTAGTGAGTGTGCCTGTCAGTGAATGGGTGCGTCAGTGTGTGTCTGTCAGTCAAACTGCGTGCTCGTCTTAAGCAGGTAGGGGTGGGGCAACTTTAGATGGAGGGGTGCCTGAGTTTTGTCCTGCCTATGGCAGCACATATCCAAAATACATCACTGCCTATATGCCAGTTTAGGTGCTAACTCATAGTCACAAAGGTCACTCTCTTACATTTTATAGATTATCACAGTATTGGTGGCCAGGTGATTTATTCTCTACGTCTGGCATATTAAGGTATGGAAATGTCCTTCTATATATACATTTCTTTATGTGCAATAAAATTACTTAAGGTATCCAGTGCATAGATAGAGCCTCTCAAGCTACTCGGAACCTATCAGGGCCTCACCTGTCACCAATTAGTTAAACGTTTTGCCCCTTGGCATTAGTCATCAAGCCAGTGCAAACAGATAATTCTAATCATGGTTCTCTTGTAGCAAGAGACCCAAGGCTGAACAAAAAGTTATCTATTCCTGAATTCGTACTAGATTTTGGTATTTACAGAGATGTAGTATGCTCCCATTTCCACACTGTAGAGAAAATTTTGATTTATATTTCCACAGGTTGGTGGATCTGGGTTACAAATACGGAGCCTCTGCATTCTATGACTACCACCGATTCATCTCAGCCAAGGTGGCTGCAGACTTGGAGTAGTTCAATATAAAAACATATTGAAGTCAGTTGAATACAGAGCTCTTCTGCAGACATTTTGCAAGTCTTAGGACACCAGCATGTGTGATAATATCTACTACATCACATTCCAAGAAACCTATGCCCTGCTAATACTAACACACCTACCACTAGCCCTCATCATACTACTAACACAACACGAGCCAAGCAAAAAGAATTGAAGTCTGGTCAGCGTATTGTTTTCCTTGGGAAAGCCCAAATCTGCAATATTTTCAATGCTGGTTCTTGTGGTTTTTGTTCTTGCAGACTGTTATATGATTGTTCTGTATGGTTCAGGGCACGCACTTCAATAAATTCTACCCTAAACAGTAACGTCTGTTAAAACCGATGTTCTGTGAGAACTACTGTCTAACAATCCATCCCCACAATTAAGAGTTCCTAATCTCAGGGTTTACTCATGGTTTTCACACAGGTTTACTTTCCTTACCAACAGACATATTGGAATGTAATAATTTGCTGTCTGCTTTGATAGATCCTGTCGCAAATAAAATCAGAATTAGAAGAAGGATTCTTAATAGGCCCATTTAAAGTCCCCCCTTTCTCTGTATGGCATACTAACCCAATAGGGATTGTTATAGAAAAAACTTCAATTAGAAAATGATCAATAGCTGACTTATCAGCCCCCCACTCTACAGCCATGCCTAGCCTAAATTCATTAATCCCGTTTGAAGAAATCTAGCTACAGTACACCACAAAAGACAATGCCATTCAAGCTATCGTTTCAGATGGAATTACTGTATGGTTAAGCAAGACAGATATTGCACACGCATTCGAACACCTTCCTTTTCACCCATCCCTATGGCAGCTACATGCTGTCAAGTGGGAAACCTTCTTTACCAGGCTAAGTTTTGGATTAGCCCGAGGCTTTTTGGATATGATCGCCAAGACACTATGCTAGTTACTTCAGTCAGTTACTGATAAGTAGCATTGAAAATGGTAGCCAATGTATTTGCTAGGTGTGGTCTTTAGGAGCCAGAACCCTGAGTGTGGGATCCCTTAGCCCTGGATCATTCAAGCAGAAGGGGACAGGGTAACATTAACATTATTTTCTACATGAGGTGACTTCCTCTCCAATCAACTGCTTAATGCAGATAAAGCACTTGTATTATAACATCCCGTTGCCTCAGGTCACCCAGAAACAAATCAGAGCTTGCAGCCGGACTGTTTCAGTTTGCCAGTCTTCAGAGGGGACTTCCAACCTACCAAATGGCTGACAGTTTGTCTCTGACAGTCAATGGCTGTAGAGTTGTTGCTGACTTAGCATTAAATCATTAAAAACAGGGTAATGCTGAATGGAAGGACAGCGCCACGAGACTCCAGACATTATTACCACTTCAATAAAAAGAAGCAGTTGTGCAAAATGTATTTACAATGATAAACTTTTCCTGAGGTTTTTGGTGAGATTGTGAAATGTAATGCTTTGGTGCTCTGTAATGTGTACACACTGCACATTGTTACATTTTTATTGCTGTGATGCTTTGTGATACACTTATATAAACCATACTTTAAATGGTTACTCCAAGCAACATGACTAATTCAGTGATTTGAATTGGTCGTGGTACCTGGAATCTATATGTGCAGTATTTCAGTATGTAACGCTCTACATATGGACTTGAAGCATAAGCCTTTTGCTGGTGTCATTAGCCAGCCCCGGAACAATAACTCTTATTTCAAATCGACTAATGGGGCAAAGAATTAGCATGCAAAAGTTACAGTTTGCTATAGTTAGATTTTTGTTGCTGTAGGAGGTCTCACAATTACCTGCACAGTAAGGGCTAAAACTGTAATGAAACCACTGACTCGGTACTTGCATCCAGTAGAATACTAATCTGGTAAGCAGTGGAAGCGGTCCACCCAGGTGACAGGTGACAACCAGATTTAAATTTATGTACTGGATTTACAGTCAAATATATATTACAGATATACAGAACCTAAACTCAGCAATCGATACCCGTCCAAACGTGCCTCCTCGCGAGGGTGCTGTATCTGCAATATATCAATATATATACTTTTAATTTCCTTTATTTTCATAATATCTTTCACAGTAACTGTGCTGTGCTGGTCAGTCATAGTACCATAAAGTAACATTATACGCAACGTACTTCATAAGCCATGTATTCATTTTACAGGCACAGACTGCTGCACATAATAGCTTGTATCTGTATGGCAAGGCTGAGTGCACTAAATACAACTCAGAATTCAATTTACAACAGCATCTAACCTCATTTTAATGGGATTTTGAATACAATGTCATCAATTTCCCTTCTTTTCCTTACCTCGCTTTAAACAATGAAATCTGCGCTGTCTAGTGGCTGATCTAATCATAAATATTTTTTCAAGCAATCCCAATATAGACTATTGTAACAAAGAAACCACTTAATTAAAAACATGCTAATGTACTGCTAGATAAATTTTAGCCATGAAAGCCATCCAATACTTAGATTTTGTTTTTTCCAGTAAAAACCCACGTCCTTTGGAAAAAAAAAATCTAAACATTCACAGACCAAATGTTAAACGCATTACATGAAATTCAAGGACAATGCGTGAGAAATAAAAGCCTAGCTCTTCGTGGTTTTTATACCATTAATTACATGTTGAATTATACTAAAATGTGTTTCTTACACGAAATCTGACCCCTTTTTGACTTCTTTTAGTAAATATAACATTACTTTAGAGGAAGGATAAAGTGGCCCATTTGTACTATACTTGTAAGCACAAGTATAGATGTTCAGATGTAATGTTCAAGGCCATCCTTCTATAGAATTGTGCATCAGAATACTAAGAACATCATACAGCTTATTTACAACTATGTCATCAGTTCTCATTTGTCCAATTTTGTAAAATCATACTGCTTGGTGCGGTTCATAAAATGAATTAAATCCCACATGTGTCCAATGAAAGTGTCTCTTTCTCCATCAGAAATGTTCCTTCCAGTATCTTTTTCTTATTGAGACTTAAAAATGGCTTTGGAAGGCTGTGCAAATTGCAACAAGATTTCATAGCAGGGGAGATACAAATTTTGGCATCAATGTGATCATGGGCAAAAATTATAAGGAGACAAAAGCTCCAAGTATTGAATGTGTCCCTGTGAAGACTGTGCCACATTTGTAAATATTCTGAGAGAACTTGAAAGGAATGGGTTGATTTTGGTTTGACAAGGTTACTGAGATACCTTAAACTCTTGACAAAACAGCTCTGGACACTTATATTGGGAATTCTCCATTCTTATTATGTGGATGGGCTATGTTTGGTGAGACAGGAGAGGTGTGCAAATTTACAAACATGTATATCCCTCCTATATTGTCAACTAGAAATTAGAGGTAGTAATAGTAATGTCAAGGGTGCCTTTAACCCCTTAAGGACACATGACACGTGTGGCATGTCATGATTCCCTTTTATTCCAGAAGTTTGGTCCTTAAGGGGTTAATGAACAAGGAATTTAACGTGCTTATAAGACTCTTGCACGGCAAAAAGCATGGTTCTTCTGGGGCAATTTGGATGAAAAAAAATGTTTAGGACTGCAGAATTTAGTCCATACTGTCGTTCAGCTTGGCAGAATTTGAGTAACAAAAAAAATTTGGGAAAGCAATTCAGGCAGCAAGGAAGCAGAAAAAATGATAAATATAACTCTGTTAGCAGGCAACGATTGCTATAATATTGCACAGACTAACTGCTACTCAATGTAAGGTAAAAGATATATTGACACTCAATATATAAATGCCAAAAAAATCCACACACCACAAACAGTGAGTGTATACAATACTTGTAAATAAAAAGGTGTACGCTGATGGTATTCCATGTACTGGAACCCTAGAATAACACAAAGCAGTACGTAGCGTAGACTGTATGTAATAATAATAATGTTGCAAAGAATAAATGAATCCACTCACGAATTCCAGAGCCATGCCAGGTTCTGATTTTTCTTTTAACCCCTGAGGGTCAACTTTTTTTTTTACCCTCAGGGATTCAATTTAATTAATTATCTAATTTAAATACTTTAACATGATATATTTTGCCAGCTGGGGTGGGTGGGAAACTCACTTTGTGTGTCAAAAAGACAGAAAAAATGCTTATTACCACTACACTTGGTACAAGTTAGCAGAAAAAGTATCCCATGCTAAGGTTCAAAATATGCCTTTTGAAACACCCTGGGATGTCTTCTTTAAGAAATGGTATCCCTTTATGGGGTAGTTGGAATATATAGCCTGCTAAAATACTCCAAAATAGGACATGGACACAGCGTAAAAATGTAAGTTTGAAAAAAACTGGAATGGCTGTGTCTCAAATGTGCCCCTTCAATGTCCACATATACCTGGAAAAGGTACATACGGGAGTATTGCTGTACTCAGATGACATAACTGAGCAACATATATAGTATTATACAGTCGTAGAACACATAAGGTTTGCAAAATATTCTGTGCAAACTCACTTTGTTTGTCAAAAAGGCAGAAAAAATGCTTATTATCATTACACATAGTACAAGCTAGTGAAAAAAAATGATCCCACGCTAAGGTTCAAAATATGCCTTTTGAAATACCCTGGGATGTCTTACTTAAGAAATAGTATGCCTTTATGGTGTAGTTGGAATATGTAGCCTGCTCAAGTGATCCAAAGTGGGATACGAACACATCAAAACCCTCCATGAAAATTCACACTTAAAAACCTGAACTTGTCACGTCTCCTTTACAGCATTGTAACTTCACAAAATAGTGTCTAGGTCATATATTAGGCATCTTGTTTTACTCAGAAGATGTAGCAGAGCATTATTTGGGGGATTTTATGAAAGTGGTACATATCAAGTGTAAGAAATACCCCGCAAGAATGCAACATGTATCTAAAAATGCCATTTTTTTCCCCCTCACCACAAACATTGATATTAATTGGTGAAAAAAATGGTGGCAAGTTAAGGCACAATATATGCCATATAAGATACCCTGGGGTGTCTGCTTTATCAAATGGAAGCCCTTAGTGGGTTTATTTGAACAGTCAAACTGCTATAATACTATGTCAATATACAAAGATGTGCACACATATACAATAAAATGAAGTAAGCTCAACACTTAGGTGAAGGATCCACTTAACCCTCACAATGAAATAGAATATAACAAAATAAAGGATATAAGTGGAGCTCTGAGATACCTGAACAGAAGAATCTGCTGGTAGTGATATTTTACAATAATTTGCAAACAATATACAATACAATCATAGTGCAGATGGTACTTATAGTTAGAAGTATATAAAGGTATATAATTTCCCAACTCACAAGTGTAGAGCCAAACAGTCACCTGGCTCTAGTGTGCAGCGCCTTGGGATCTTTCAGGGGAGATCCACCGCCCTCCTTAGTCTCCTTCTGGTCTCCTCCACATCCGATGAGATATAGGAATGGACAGGAAGACTCCAATAGTGAAGGTAAGTAAATTTATTAAAAAGAACAAAAATAATCCACAAAATGAAAATGATCAATTGATCAGAATAAACTGGTTAAAAGTTAAAAGTCCAAAACGCGTTTCGCCATTCACTGGCTTCCTCAGTTGGTATATGGTCCGTGCGGCGTCCTTTCCCTCTCTTATACTCCCTTAATTGCCAAATTACCGATAACTGCGAACCCGGAAGTGGGTTTTGTGGAACGCACGCCCCTCTATTGGAACGCACGTTTCGCTCGTGCGTCAGTCATGTGATTCCGATGTGGTTTCTCTTTAACTTGTGGAATGCATTGTTTGCGTTCCACCTCCAGAGTTCATTATTCTATACAATAACGGATGCCAAGTCCTTTATCAAATCGGCTCATTAACCCCTCATCAAGAACGAGGAATTACAAACAATCCGAGAAGACTCCTTAGATGAGAGACTCAACACACAAATTAATATAAGATAACAGGCTCATGCTTTCACATATACAGTTTTTCTCACATATAAATATAAGAGTTATTTAAAGTGCTCTGAGTGCTTTCCTTAAATAATTAAATCAATCTCCTATTTTTAGGTGCAATTGTGAAATATTCTACTTCCCCATAAAATTATTTTAAAAAATAGGAGGGAACATAAGATGCACTTACTTATTAAAAAATGTTCTTTTTTGAATAAAAATATATCCTCAAATACATTTTTTTCAAATATGATAAAAATAAACATATACATCCTTAAAAATCTTTTTCCCTATAAAATACTTGGTGCAAATAAAAGGAAAAAACATTTTAGTTAAGAATATAAAGTTAAGATAAAAAATGGCATAATTCAAAATCTAAATTCAATCCATGAGGTGCTAAAGTATTGAAATTGAAAATAAATGTCATTTCCTCTATTCCAAATTTTTTGTGTGAAATCTCTGCCCCTCCAATTTTTTTTAACCAACTTTAGTGCACAAAATGTGAGATCTCGTGGCTTTTGATTGTGGCAGTGTTTGAAATGCTGGGAGACACTATGTGTTTCTACACCTTTTTTGATATTCCTAATATGTTCGGAAATTCTAATATGTAAACATCTAATTGTTCTCCCTATATATAACATATTGCACAGGCATTTTAACAGATAGATAATATTGTTAGAGAAACATGTGAGTTGATCTTTTATCAGAAAATCTTTCTTTGTGATTTCATTAGTATTCTTTATATTCCTTTTTTTACTATTCGTTTCCCTACATGCCAAGCATGTTCCACACCCATAAAAACCTTTATTACCTATCTTAAAATTATTGATTGGATTTGGGGAATTTTTTAAATTACTATTTACTAGGAGGTTTTAAATGTTGCATCCCCTATGTACAATTTTAGGTTTGGGTGGTAATATATTTCTTAAAATCGGGTCATCTTGTAACAAATACCAATACTTATTAATGGCATTCCGTACTTTTTTGTTTCTAGCAGAGAAATTACAAATAAATGAAACATTAATTCTATTATCCTCCATATTTCGTTTATTCCTGTAAGCGAGTAATTCTTCTCTTTTCATTCCTTTGATTGCTTCTATGCTTTTTTGAAGATCTTCCTCTTTAAAGCCTTTCTCCAAGAATTGTTCTTTAATTATCTGCGTCTGTCTTGTGAAATCTTTCTCTTGTGTGCAATTTCTTCTTAGCCTCATAAACTGGCTTTTGGGTGCATTTGTCAGCCACGGGGTATGATGGCAGCTTGTGAGATCTATATACCCGTTGCAATCTACCTCTTTAAAATAATTTTTTGTGTGAATTCTGCCGTCTTCTATAAAAATAGTTAAATCTAAAAAATTTATCTCTTTCTTGCTCTGTGTGGATGTGAGGTTAATCCCCCAATCGTTACAGTTAAGAAAACATAAAAAGTCTGCAAGGCTCAATTCATCTCCTTTTCAAATAAAAAATATGTCATCAATGAAACGGCGATTGGTGACCAAGCCCGCCTATGAATGACTATGCAGGATAAACCTTTCTTCCCAGTACGCCATAAATAGGTTGGCGTAACTGGGTTACTAACTTGGTCCCCATCGCCGTTCCATTGATTTGCAGATAAAAGCTATCCTTAAACCAAAAAAAATTATTGGTAAGGATAAAAAATATGCCTTTTTTGATAAAATCTATCTGTTCCTGTTTAAAATTTGATCTTTCTAAAATATATTGCACTGCCTCTATCCCCTTGTTGTGTGGGATAATGCTATAAAGGGAACTCATATCGCAAATAACCAATATATAATTTTCTTCCCATTTATTTCACCAAGGATTTATAGGATATGCATTGTGTCCTTTAAATATGATGGATTTTTTATTACTACTGTTTGGAGTAATACATCAATATATTCTGAAATTCTTGATGAGATACTTTCTACTCCAGATATAATTGGTCTTCCAGGGGGGTTCGTTAAAAGTTTGTGCATTTTTGGCAGGAAATAAAATACTGAGATTTGGGGATTTAAAATATTTAAGTACTTAGCCTCTGTTTCTGTTAAAATATTTTTATCCAGTCTCTCATTAATATACGCTTCAAACATTTCTCTAATTTCTCGACTGGGGTTGGATGTTAATTTCTATATGTTTTTACGTCTGAAAGGAGTCTTTCGGCTTCACCTATATAATTTTCCTTAGACAAAACTACCACTCCTCCTCCTTTGTCTGCAGGTTTTATTATCAAATCTTCATTTTTCTGTAGTTTTCTTAAAGCCTTCGTCTCAGTTCATCTCAGTTCGATTATTTTGATATTTATTTGTACTCTTTATTTTACTAACCTCTTTCATTACCATGGTCCCGAATGTTTGGATTCCACTCGAGATCATGTTTTTGGGAAAAAATGTTGACTTTTCTTTTAGGTTACTATGTACATATGGGGTAGTGTTATCTATTTGTACCGAATTCTATAAAAAAAGATTTTTCAGACACAATTGTCTACTGAAGCGATTGAGGTCGATAAAAAAATCAAAGGGTTTGAAGTCTGAAGTTGGTGCAAATTTCAGTCCTCTTTTTAAGATTCCAAGCTCCTCTTTATCCAATACTTTTTCTGAAAGTTTGAAGATACCCTTGTTATATATGTCTTATCTCTGATAGTGCGTTGTAGCTGCACAGAATAGTGCCAAAGGCATACAATGGGGGTATCGTTGTACTCAGCAGATGTAGCTGAACTCAAAATGGGGTTCTGTGCAGGAATAGCACACACCAGCTTTACGAAATACACATTACAAAAACCTTGTTATATGTGTATACGCCAAAATAGACAAAAAACACAATTTTACTCCAATATTTAGCACAGATTGGCGATGAAATAGTTATGTAAAAAGTGTCAAACTAATCTTAGGTAAATAGCCTGTGATGTCTACTTTATATAAATATATATTTTTGTGTGGCAATTTTGTTTTCTGTGATGGCTACTAAACCTACAAGGCAAACATACCAACTTCTAAAATTGTTTCAGATTGAAATTTTATTTTAGTCCTTTTATTTTGTGACTTGTAACTTTCAAAATAAGCTGAAATCCTATACATATTGTGGCAAACCTAGCCACTTGGACATTATACAGAGACTATGGCTTTAAGGGTTGCCTGGATGGTTGGGGGGATATGTATGTTCCTGGGTGTAATGTATGCTGACTGTATAGTGTTGTATTGCCTGCACTGGCTATCTGCCAAAAGCAGATAGCTGAATTTCCTTTCGTTTCACGAACAGCCCGCAAAGAACCGAATAGACCAACATGTAATAGCCCACACATTGAGAGATGTGTGGCGCTTGTTAACCGATTGCAACAATGTTGCAATCGGTAATTAGAGGCTCTCCTAGGTGGCCGTCGTTCGACTACCGACCACGCGACGGTCGGCCATCTTGGATCCTTTGTTCCGCCAGCGGTGTTCGGTCGTCGAGCGCGTGGTACTGAAAACGGCTACTCGACAGCGCGAACACCGCTGGACTTCCAGGCCGTTCGGGAGTTCCAGGACCTTTGGTAATTTACTCCGTGTAGGTCAATCGGTAGTTTGAATACAAGTGTTAGTGAATATGTTTTTCGTGCGGCGTTCGGTTGTTTTAGCTGGGATCTGAGCGGTAATCTCATGAACTATGTGCTCAGACCCCAGCTATCTAACAGCCATTCGTTAAAATCACCCCAATATTGGGGAAGTTATGCATTTTTGTGGGAATTGTCGGTTCTGCTGCACGGAGGGATAATCCACTTAACTGTACATTCCAGTGGGAGGATCCCTCTCGGGCAGCAGTGCCTGATGGGAGAAATGCTCTGTACATTAAGTTTCTCATGTAGTCCACTCCTGTAATGCCCCTGGGATGTGACTCAGGAAACCCCTTGCATGGGGAATTGTATAAATTGTGGAGCCTGTGAATTAAGCCTCAGTTGACTCCCAGAACTGTGTTTCGTCCGGTTACTGGGGGATTTGGGATATTGCCTTCCTTTTCAGCGCTGACTGTGGATTACTGAAGATACCAGCGGAATTCGTGTGTTTTAATTCTGCCGATCCACTACAATTGTTGGCAAGCGACGGGATCCAACCTTACAGCCGAAAAGCGCATTCGGATGAAAAGAAACAGCCGAACTAAAAAGGGAATGGCAATTCGTATGCAGCAAACAGACGAAAGAGAACAGTGAATGGAGACTGATTACGCTACATTGAAAAGGCAGACACTTAAGGAACTGCTGGAAGCGAGAGGGAAGATAGCTAGCAACAAATCCAAAGCAGTGCTGATCGCTGAACTGATGGAGGGCGACCGAGCTCACAACAGCACACCCCCACCAGCCAGGGAAGAAAGCCCGTACCAAAAGGAACTGAGAACCCGGCTGGAGTTTTTACCGCAGCCAGTAATCCCTGGATATCCTGACGGTCCTGATGGCTGACGTGCAGGAGTATGTGATGGCACAACACCACCAGGGAGCACCGTCCAGGGCAGAATCCATTACTGCCTCCATCTGCGGTCAGGTGAAGCCAAAGATACTGTATCATGCCTTCAAAACGTTCTGTGAGGAGAAGGATGAAATTGATGGCTACCTACAGGGCTTTGAACGACTATGTGACCTGCACGACCTAGAGCAGGCAGTATGGGTGCCCCTGCTAGCAGGAAAGTTGGCAGGGCGGGCAGCAGAGGCCTATCGCGCTTTCCCCAGGGAGGACAGCAAAGACTATCCCAAAGTAAAAAGGGCTATACTCGAGAGGCATAACATCACGCCCGAAGCTTATCGGCGCAAATTCCGTGGATTGCGCAAACCAGAGAAGGATTCGCACGCGGTGTGGGCGCACAAGCTGGACCAAGCCTCGCAGGGGTGGATACAGGCGAGCCAAGCCACCACCATGGAGGAACTGCGCCAACTTATGCTGCTAGAACAGTTTTTTAACGGACTATCCCCGGAAGCGCAAGAACGGGTGAGAGACCGCAAACCTCTCACCTTACCTGAAGCCGCTAGATTGGCGGACCAACATTTTGGAGACATCATGGGCCGGTTAATAGGAGCTACCCAAGACCGCCTGCACAACCCAACACGATAACCTCCGCACCAGTCAACCCCACTCCGTTTAGACCAGCACAAGGGAACCCACCACCTTCCTCTCGCTAAAATGGCAGATCCAACATTCAGTGCCATACCTGCCGACAGTGGGGGCATATGTCCAGAGAGTGCACACAGAACCGGAGGAGACAAGCATGGAACCAAGTGAGGCAGAACTCCACACCAAGGGCAGCGGCACATCACTCCAAGTAGAACCTGACACCCAAGAGTTGCTGAGCCTTCAGACAGAGGAACCCCTGGGCGTTTTACACGAAGTGATGTCTGCCCAGGCCACTGACAACCGGCAACATCATCGACAAGTTGTGTTTGTGGGGGGGAAAGGAAGTACAGGGACTACGGGACTCAGGAGCCACATTGACCCTGGTGGCCCCACATTTGGTTCCGGATACCGCTCACACTGGCGGGTCTGTGGCAGTCCGGGTGGCGGGGGGGGCCATTGTCAGGATTACTGTTTGATCCAGCACGTAGAACTGTACAGCACGGATGACAAATAAGTAACGGTATTACCGGTTGCGAGATGACAACCAAACCCAGTCCCCCACTTGGTACACCGGGTTGGCACTCCTACGCTTATCAGCAAAATGTTTGAAGCGTTCAGCAGCAGTCCCTACAGCAGTTTGAACCTTAACCCAGGTATCCCGAATGGAGGCCAGACGCTCATCCAGAGCAGGAATGGCAGTATCAGAAAATACCGCAGGGAGAACCGTAGGATGCCTACCATTATTGACAAAAAATGGACTGTGCCCAGAGGAGTCATGAACAGCATTGTTTCTAGCGAACTCGGCCCACGGGAGTAGTTCGGACCAATTGTCTTGTGTGCTATTAATAAAACAACGCAAATAAACTTCTAATGACTGGTTAGCCCTCTCAGCTGTACCATTGGTCTGTGGATGGTAGGAGGAGGAGAAGGAGAGATCAATCCCCAATTGTTTACTGAACACCCTCCAGAACCTGGACACAAACTGAGAGCCCCTATCGGACACAATATTGTGGGGGATGCCATGAAAACGGACAATTTCACGTATGAAAATTAGGACCAAATCTTGCGAAGATGGCAACTTCTTGAGAGGAATGAAGTGAGCCATCTTAGAAAATCGGTCTACAACCATGAGAATAGTAGTGAACCCAGCAGAGCTAGGAAGCTCTACAATAAAGTCCATGGATAAGTGGGACCATGGAATCTCAGGAACAGGAAGAGGCTGCAACAGGCCACAAGGAAGTGCATGAGTCACCTTAGAAACTGCACACACAGAACATGCCTGCACATACTCCTTTACATCTTTCCTGAGTGAATCCCACCAAAATGATCTAGTGATCGCGGCAGTGGACTTATTGATGCCCGGGTGTCCAGCAGTTATATTGTCATGGAACACTTTCATGATATTAACCCTTTCACATAGGGGAACGAACAGTTTATCACACGGTTTACCACTGGGCGCCTGAGGCTGGGCCTCCAGTATGGTGCCAAGCAGTGGAGAAGACAGTGAGAGGACAGTAGTGGCAATAATACACTCTGGTGGAATAATAGGAGATGTCACCTGTTCTGGAGCTGACTCATTATCAAATTGCCTGGACAAGGCATCAGCCTTGGTATTTTTAGAACCAGGTCTATAAGTAATGAGAAATTTAAAACGTGAAAGGAATAGTGACCATCTAGCCTGTCTGGAAGACAAACGTTTGGCATCCCCTATATATGCCAGATTTTTGTGGTCGGTTATGATCAACAGGTTCCTTGGAACCCTCCAAAAGATGTCGCCACTCCTTGAGGGCAAGAATAATGGCCAACAGTTCTCTATTGCCAATATCATAGATGCGCTCAGCAGGAGACATCTTTCTGGAGAAGTAGCCACAAGGATGCAATGCTCCCTGGCTTTCTCTCTGAGAGAGAACAGCCCCTACCCCTGTCTCGGATGCATCAACCTCCAATATAAAAGGTTTACTAGTGTCGGGATGTTTTAGTATGTCCGCAGAGGCAAATCTTTGTTTAAAAGTCTCAAAAGCATTCACAGCCTCTTTGGACCATACCGTGCTACTAACCCCTTTGCGAGTCATATTTGTGATTGGGGCTATTACAGAAGAAAATCCCTTGATGAATCTTCTGTAATAGTTGGCAAAACCAATAAACCTTTGAATGGCTTTTAAACCAGAGGGTAATGGCCAGTGTAGTACAGCCTCTAGTTTTTTAGGATCCATTTGAAATCCCGATGCAGAGATGTTGTAACCCAAAAAGTGGACTTCAGGCTGGTCAAATATGCACTTTTCTAATTTACAATAAAGTTTATTTTTCAACAACGTCTGCAGAACCTGTTTCACATGGGAGTGGTGAGTCTGAAGATCAGGGGAATACACCAAAATATCGTCCAAATAAACCAAGACAAATGAGTAAATGAATTCCCTGAGTACATCATTTATAAAGTCTTGGAATACGGCCGGGGCGTTGCATAACCCAAATGGCATTACCAGATATTCATAGTGTCCACTACGGGTATTAAATGCCGTCTTCCACTCATGATTCTCTTTAATTCTAACCAAATTGTAAGCGCTCCTAAGGTCAAGCTTAGTAAATACTTTAGCTCCCTGAAGTCTATCGAACAATTCGGAAATGAGTGGGATAGGGTATGCATTTTTTACAGTGATTTTATTAAGTGCCCTGTAGTCTATGCAAGGGCGTAACTCACCACCCTTTTTCTCAACAAAAAAGAATCCTGCACCAGCTGGTGAGGATGACTTTCTTATGTGCCCTTTGCTCAAGGATTCTTTGATGTATTCCTCCATTATTTTACTCTCCTGGGGAGATAAGGCATAAACTGCCCCCTTAGGTGGCATAGCGCCTGGAAACAGGTTAATGGCACAGTCATATGCTCTGTGGGGAGGCAATACATCAGATTGAGCCTTGTTAAACACCTCCTGAAGTTCTCGGTATTGTATGGGAACTCCAGGAGTTTGGGGAGTGGTAGTGGGAAGGTCAATAGTATCCAATCTCTTTAGTACTGGTTTTATACATCTCCCCATACACTCTTTACCCCATTCTAATATCTCCCCATTAGCCCAGTCAATATAGGGATTGTGCTTACTCAGCCACGGAAACCCTAATATGATAGGACATGATGGAGAAGTAATAACCTGAAACGTCATCTCCTCCCTATGGGAGGCCCCAATGGAGATCGTAATAGGGACAGTTTCGTGGGTTATAAGCGGTTGTGTGAGTGGTCTACCATCAATAGCCTCTACAGCTAGCGGCGTAGGTCTCTCCCTGACCGGTATCTCATTACCCCTAATAAACTGGACATCAATAAAATTTCCAGCAGCACCTGAGTCCATTAGGGCACTGCAAGAAAACTTCTTGTTATCAAGGGAAATAGTAATACTTTTGTTTTTGTTAGAGGACAACTCCATCACACCTAAGATCTGTCCCCTTAAGGTTCTTAGGTGCGGAGGTTTTCCGGATGCACTGGACAATTAGTTATCATATGTCCCTTTCTACCGCAATATAGGCATAACCCCTCCCTTCTCCTATACTGTTTTTCGGCCTCTGACAGTCTAGTGACCCCCAACTGCATAGGTTCGGGTTCGGACTGTACAGGGAGGTTAGACAAAACAGGTTTAGAGAATTGAGGTGCTAGGGACATAGCCGTACGTCTGGTCTTGCTTCTGGTGACTTCTCTGAGTCTTAACCTATTATCAATATGCATGACAAACGTAATAAATTCGTTAAGACTCTTAGGTAATTCTTTAGCTATGCTCCGATTACTTTCCCACAACGGATTAGCCCAGGCAAGGGCCTTGCCCTTTAATTGATTCATTAGATAATCAATTCTTGCTCTGTCCGTGGGGAATGACCCTGGTGAGGCCTCAAAATGGTACTCCACCTGATTAAGAAAACCCCTGCATTCCTGGATATTGCCATCAAACTGTAGGGATGGTGATAAGGAGATGCTAGGAGTCATATTAACAGTGGGTGGAGGTACACAGGGTAGAGGTGCTATAGGAGGAGACGCTGCAGGCTGCAGATGCTCCGTTCTAGCGAGAAGCGTACTTAAAGCCTGAGTGAATTGATCCATGCGGTGATCATTCTCCTCTAATTTCCTCTCGCAAGCAGCTATGTGCTGACACAGTTCTACAGGATCTATGGCCATGTCGTAATGTCAGGATTACTGTTTGATCCAGCACGTAGAACTGTACAGCACGGATGACAAATAAGTAACGTATTACCGGTCCTTAGAATGGCCGGATTTAACGTACAAAGAATAGTCAAAAATACTAGCCGAGGTCAGGGAACACAGAAAGGGACACAGCGATGAGGAAAGCCAGGAGTCAGGATACCAGAATATAGAGAAGTCAATAAACAAAGCCAAAGTCAAAAACCAGGTAGAAAACTATAAACAGGAACGCGCTCTCGGACAACCACAAGGGAAACCACGACAGGGCACTGAGCAGGCTGAGAACTGGGCCTAAATACCCCTCCTTTCTTTCTGATAGGCTGTAACCGGCCTTTGACCCCAAAGTCAGTTACCAGGTTTCATTTGCATAATTGCTGCTCAGCATTAACCCTTCTGTGGATTAGGTTGCTGCTCGGCACAACTTTTCCTGTGTGGACAGTAAATGTCATTAACCACTTTTCTATAAGCGGGTGAATACATGAGACCAGGTTTCATTTGCACAATTACTGTTCAGCATTAAACCTTCTGTTGATTAGGTTACTGCTCGGCACAACTTTTCCTGTGTGGACAGTAAATGTCATTAACCACATTTCTATAAGCGGATGAATACGTGACAGCCATGTACCGCCTACCCACCGCAAAGGTGCATTTGAACTGGGGTGCTGGGGAGGGGGTTGTGGAAGTGGCTATTATGAAGCAGTTACCCGCGGATGTTGTATTGGGGAATGACTTGGGCCGTAGGGCCCTCTGCAAGAGGCCCACCCTGTGACTACTCAGCAACAGGCTCGCACCACGGTTCCACCAACACACTCTGAGTCTCAGGTAAGAGACCGTGACTCACCCTTGATCCATATGACCTGGGACACCCCGACCACCTTTGAAGCCGAGGTCCAGACAGACCCCACGTTACAGGTGTACAGGGATAGAGTAAGTACTAATCAGGCCAGGCTAGAGGGGGAGCAGTACATTTGTCAGAAAAGGCTATTATACAGGATAGCAGAGAGGGTGATAGGGGGCTCTGTCACAGTGAAAACCAAACAGCTAGTAGTTCCCCAAAAATATAGACAGGAGCTTTTGAGGATAGCTCATGATATTCCCCTCTCTGGCCATTTAGGGATGACCCGTACCCGGTACCGGCTGACCCACGCCTTCTTCTGGCCGGGAATTTCCAAAGACGTGATGCATTACTGTACCTCATGTAACATATGTCAGCGAGTAGGTAAGAGGGGGGACCGCCACAAAGCAAAACTGTGCCCCCTTCCCATCACTGAGGAACCTTTTAGCCGCGTGGCCGCTACCTAAGCCTAGTCCATCTGGGAAATGGTATATCCTAACCGTGGTGGACTACGCCACCCGGTATCCTGAAGCTATCGCCCTATCCAATATCCACGCTGAAACAGTAGCGGAGGCCCTGATGAAAAGCTTCTCTAGGGTAGGGTTCCCTCAGGAGATAATCTCGGATAGGGGGACCCAATTCCACGAGACCATGAGAGGACCGAGGACATGGTCGCCATATGCACGCCCGCCTCGGAAGATCAGGAGAATCTGCCACTACCTGATCTGCTAGAGCAGGAAGAGCAAACAGAGCCTTCCAAGGGGGTTCAACTGGGGGAGTGGCTAAGCCCTCAAGAGCGAACCCAGATACAGGAGCTGATAGCGGCGAAAGGCGCCACTTTCACCAACTTGCCTGGGTACACTACGCTAACCACCCACCGAGTAGAAACTCCTGGACAGCTACCGATGCGGCAGACCCCATATCGGATTCCTGAATCCGTCCGGGAACATATGAGGAAAGAAATCGAAGAGATGCTGCAGTTAGGGGTTACCGAACACTCAGATAGCCCCTGGGCATCACCGGTAGTCCTGGTTCCCAAAAAGGATGGTACAACCCGATTCTGTGTAGACTACCGGAAGCTGAACGACAAAACGGTGTCTGACGCCTACCCGATACCCCGGATGGACGAACTGCTGGATAGGATGGCCAGGGGCCAGTATCTTACTACAATAGATTTATGTAAGGAATACTGGCAAATTCCACTAGCCGAGGATGCCATCCCCAAGTCGGCGTTTGTCACCCCATTTGGCTTGTACCAGTTTAGAGTCATGCCATTCGGGATGAAGAACGCCCCCGCAACCTTTCAGCAGATGGTAGATCGGCTACTGGATGGGTTCCAGTATTATGCATGTGCATACCTGGACGATATCGCCATCTATAGCCAGACCTGGGACGAGCACCTACAACACATAGGGGCCGTAATAGATCGGATTGGAGAGGCAGGGTTGACACTGAAGCCTAGCAAGTGTCACATAGGGATGGCTGAAGTGCAGTATTTGGGCCACCGGGTAGGAAGTGGGCAACAAAAGCCTGAGCCAGCGAAAATTGAAGCTGTAGCTAAGTGGCCCACCCCTAGAACCAAGACCCAAGTCATCGCTTTCCTGGGTACCGCCGGGTACTATAGGAAATTCGTACCCAACTACAGTGCCCTGGCCAAACCCCTGACCGACCTGACGCGCAAGAACCTACCGAGACAGGTCATCTGGGCCCCAGAGTGTGAACAGGCATTTACCCAACTTAAGACGGCTTTGACTAATGCACCTGTACTTGCTGCTCCTGATCCAACTAAACGCTTTCTTGTCCACACAGACGCTTCAATGTTTGGATTGGGAGCAGTACTGAGCCAAGTTGGAGCGGATGGCGGAGAACACCATGTAGCTTACTTAAGCCGGAAATTGTTACCCTGAGAAGTGAGCTACGCCGCCATTGAAAAAGAATGCCTGGCCGTGGTGTGGGCCCTGAAAAAGTTACAACCGTATCTCTATGGGCAACCCTTTTCCTTGCTCACAGATCACAACCGTTTGGTGTGGGTGAACCGTGTGGCTGGAGACAACGCCAGGCTGCTGCGCTGGAGTTTGGTGCTGCAGCCTTTTGACTTTACAATCCATTACCACCCCGGGAAACAAAACGGTAACGCCGACGGGTTATCTCGACAGACTGACCTTGAAAAGTGATCTGTGAGCCCTCCTCTGGACATCCCCAAGCTGATCCGTTGGGATCAGACTGTGTATGCCGGCTTGGTTCTGGGGGAGCATTGTGGCAAACCTAGCCACTTGGACATTGTGGCAAATCTAGCCACTTGGACATTATTTAAGTACTATCGCTTTAAGGGTTGCCTGTATGATTGTCGTGTTATGTGTGTTTCTGGGTATAATGCAATACGATTGTGTAGCTTTGTATTGCCTGCATTGCTATCCACCGAAAGCAGATAGCTGATTCCCTTTCGTTTCACGAACGGCACCTTTGCGGGCCATTCGTGAACCGAAATAACCACCCTGTAACAGCCCACACATTGAGAGACGGGTGGCGCTCGTTAACCGATTACAACAATGGCCGTCGTTAGGCTACCGACCAAGCGGCGGTCGGCCATCTTGGATCCTTTGTTCCCCAGCGGTGTTTGGTCGTCGAGCGCGTGGTACTAAAAACGGCTACTCAACGGCGCGAACACCGCTGGACTTCCAGGCCGTTCGGGATTTTATTCCCTATACAGCAATCGGTCTTTTAAGTGTGTGTTTTAATGAATATGTTTTTCGTGCGGCATTCGGTTGTTTTAGCTGGGATCTGAGCGGTAATTTCACGAATGATGCGCTCAGACCCCAGCTATCTATCGAACGTCCATTCGTGCAAATAGACCTAACATTCGAAAAACGGTGTATTTTAAAGTAAATTGCCGGTTCTGCTGCACGGAGGGATAATCCACTTAACAGTATATTCCAGTGGGAGGATCCCTCTCGTGCAGCAGGGCCTGATGGGGGAAAGGCTCTGTAATGTAAGTTCCCCACGTAGTCCACTCTGGGAATACCCCTGGGATAGGACTCAGGAAACCCCTTGCATGGGGAATTGTATAAATTGTGGAGCCTGTGAATAAAGCCTTCAGTTGACTCTCAGAACTGTGTTTCGTCCGGTTACTGGGAGATTTGGGATATTGCCTTGCTTTTCAGCGCTTGACTGTGGATTAGCTTCTGAACCAGCGGAGATCGTGGGATTTATTATTGCCGCTCCGCTACAGACATTATACATGGCTTTAAGGGTTGCCTGTATGGTTGGGGGGATATGTATGTTCCTGGGTGTAATGTATGCTGACTGTATAGTGTTGTATTGCCTGCATTGGCTATCTGCCGAAAGCAGATAGCTGAATTTCCTTTTGTTTCACGAACAGCGCTTTTGTGGGCTGTTCGTGAACCGAATAGAACAACATGTAATAGCCCACACATTGAGAGACGTGTGGTGCTTGTTAACCGATTGCAACAATGTTGCAATCAGTAATTAGAGGCTCTCCTAGGTGGCCGTCGTTCGACTACCGACCACGCGACGGTCGGCCATCTTGGATCCTTTGTTCCTCCAGCGGTGTTCGGTCGTCAAGCGCGTGGTACTGAAAACGGCTACTCGACGGTGCGAACACCGCTGGACTTCCAGGCCGTTCGGGAGTTCCAGGACCTTCGGTAATTTACTCCCTGTAAGTCAATCGGTAGTTTGAATTCAAGTGTTAGTGAATATGTTTTTCGTGCGGCGTTCGGTTGTTTTAGCTGGGATCTGAGCGGTAATCTCACGAACTATGTGCTCAGACCCCAGCTATCTACCAAACGGCCATTCGTTAAAATCACCCCAATATTGGGGAAGTTATGCATTTTTGTGTGAATTTTCGGTTCTGCTGCACGGAGGGATAATCCACTTAACTGTACATTCCAGTGGGAGGATCCCTCTCGGGCAGCAGTGCCTGATGGGAGAAATGCTCTGTACATTAAGTTTCCCATGTAGTCCACTACTGTAATGCCCCTGGGATGTGACTCAAGAAACCCCTTGCATGGGGAATTGTATAAATTGTGGAGCCTGTGAATAAAGCCTCAGTTGACTCCCAGAACTGTGTTTCGTCCGGTTACTGGGGGATTTGGGATATTGCCTTCCTTTTCAGTGCTGACTGTGGATTACTGAAGATACCAGCGGAATTTGTGTGTTTTAATACTGCCGATCCGCTACACATATTATGTACTTTATAAATCAAGACACATAAATGAATTTATTTTGAATTACGTTTTTTAAGCTGGACATATTATGCACACACTATTATTGCCAAAAATAGTTTTGTTTTTCCCATTTTTGTCTTTTGTTTTTTATAATTAATGATAATTTATCTATGTATATGTGACCTCAAATTAAAGCTTTTTTTGCCCTCTAAAAAACTGTATATAATATATGTTGGTGCAATAAATAACAGAGATGCAAATTGCATTTGAAAACAAAAAGCAAAGAATACAAAAATGGCGTGTGTCCTTAAGGGTAAGGCAAGCTTTGGAAACTGTGTCCTTAAGGGGTTAAACAATAAAAATAAATTTATATAACAGACATTAGAAAACGTATACAAGCACTAGAACCAGTACAAATGCTTTAAAAGCATTACCTTGATACTGGTAAAAAAAAAAATGTACAACAAGCAAGCATTAAACAGCATCACAGAAAATCTTACAATGAATAATTTTGCAATTTTGGTATTATCACAGTAAACGATTAATCATGACAGTGGAAAGGATATAATGTGTTCTACATGCTCACTGTTTTAATTATTATATATTAATTTCTGTCTTTTTTATTATTTGTTACGGATATACAGATATATAAAAAAAAAATGCTGAAAGGTTTTATTTATCTCACTGGGTGGGGATAATTCATAGTATTGTGCTACACTGATTACATAGCATCTAGGTATTCCTGTAACTGTAATAGAATGTAAGTGAATTGTAAACCATCAATTAAGTGCTTGACTGAAGCATATAAATTATCAAATAGGAAATACTAATGAAAATAACATATAATAAGATAAAAATGAAATGCAGGACCCTGGTAAGTAATTGAAATGCAGGACGCTGGTAAGTAAGGCTTGTAATAGAATTTTTATAAACAGCATTGCACTTTAAAATAGGTTAAAACCTATTGCTATTTTTGAGCTCTCATTTACTGATGAGAGCGGTTTTAAAATTATGATTTGTATAATTTCCTTACTGAATATAATATCAAGGTAATTATTCACGAAACTGTTTGGAGTTTGTTCACTAAACATCAAGTTATAGAGAATTGAAAATCTAATTGTAAAATTTAAAAATAAATTCTCCATGATAGTCACAGTGAAATCATTTCAGCCAGAATTTTCTAATCTATTTTTTCAGTTTACTACAATTTACTGCTTTTATTGAACATACCCTTTTTATCATGAGTTGAGAATAAAGTTGCAAGATCAGGTCTCAAACAGTCAAGTTAGAAAAGATCACAGTTTCCTAGCCTGAAGATAGTCTTTGTGGAAAGGTATACATTCCAATCTTTGCATATCGTAGCCTTTTCAGCCTGTTCCTCTTGCAAAAAAAAAAATGGTTTCCTGGCTGCTACCCTTCAGAAAAGACAATTCCTGATCAAACTTCTTCAGACTATAGAATAATCAACTTGGCATCCCAATGAAGCTGCCAGATGCTGAGCCAGGTCTTTGCTCTGAGACACTTCTTCAGATTTTGAAAGTTTTCTTGACCTTCCAGTCCTTTTTTCTCCATGACCTCTCCTGGTTCTTCAAATATTGCATATTGAGTTTCCAGTTTGTTTTATGGTTTCCCTTTAAGAGCGGCCTTGCATATATACTGCATACTAATTTCTTGTATTTTCTGGTTGTATTCTAATAAAGAGACTGAGCAATAATTATATATTGTCAATTTACAATTGCTAAATCAACAAACCTAATGGTGGCTTAAGACTTTAACACAGTACTGCACAAAAACAAGATGGAAATGTATATATATGTAGGCACACCCTATGCACACCCTAATTCCAGCGGCACGTGCTATGTGCCTCCCTCCGTGGGCCGGTGATCAAAGATCTCCCCCACTGACCCACAGGCAGGGAGGGAGGCAAGAGAGGACCCAGGGAGCTCTTGTCAGCAGCTCTGCCGGGTTCCTCTTGCGCGGTCAGAGTATTCCCGCGAATTCCTCAATTCCCGCGAGAGTGAACTCTAGCCCCACAGGGGGCTAGAGTTCACTCTCCACTGGACCACCAGGGAAGGCAGGAGCACGGTCCCCCCTCCCTACATAAGGTAAGAAGGGAGGGGGGATATTAACTAAACTGTTAATTGGGTGTCCATCGGGTGACCGTAAGGGCATGGGCAATCTGATGGACCTTCACACAGGTTCCCAAACCGTCCTTTGTACTAACCCACTCGCCAGCATTCCCACGCCTGCAATTGTGGTATGGGGACTCACCTGGGAGCCCTCCCCCTCTGTCCTTTTCGGCCCCTATGGGCCATGTGGCCATGTGCAAGGACCTCGCAATCACATGGATGGCATAGCCGTCCATGTCAATGCCAGCAAGGGGAGTGCCTGTGATGAGAGGTACTCCCCTCTGCTGCCTAAAAATAAAATAAATATATGTTAAAACAGTGTAAAATTAAATAATATATACTTAGATCATATATATTTTTATTATATATATGATCTAAATATATATATACTCATATACACACATTCACATACACTAAGTGTATTTTAATATTAATATATTTAATTATAAATATATATTAATATCAAAATACAGGTACAATGATATTGATTAAATATATATATATATAATTTTCATTACATATATATTTATATATAATATAAAATAAATAAATCTATAAATACGTTAAAAATGTAATAAAAAAATAATAAAAATAAATGAATAAAATATATATATGTGTGTGAATTCATTCTAACTGTTTTTTAAAATTAATATATATATATATATATATTGATATCAAAATACATGTAGAATGAAATAATATATATATCTATATACATAAGTATATATATGTGTATATCACTATATATATACCTATATATAAATAAAAATAATTTAAAAAAATTATATACATATATATATATATATATATATATATACATATGTTTATATACACACATATATATAATAATTCTATGTATATATTTATGTAATAATTTTACATAGGTAATTTTATTAATTACAATTAGCAGGACCAGCCTGACATATAGCGCAAATTAAAATTTTTGTTTATGTTTTGTTTTGATCACAACTTGTACATTTGGCTCAGTCCTTAAGGGGTTAAAGAGACTAAGAATGGCCATTAGTAAAAAACTGAAAAAATAAAACATATCCCAAAAAAGGTAACGAAACTCATACGTAATGTTCAAACAAATTATGTTATGGATAGTTAAATTAGATTTAGCAGTTTATGGCCATTAGTGTGCTTCAATATAAGGGATTAATGTGCTTCAATATAAGAGAAACAAATCAGGTTAAATATACATAACACTCAGAAAAGGTATATATACTGCCAGATCATTTATGAAGTCCTAGAAAAATATCTCCTAGTTATCATTACAAATGAGTGAAACAGATTATCATCAGTATTAGAATAGTTTAAAACTTAAGTAATTTTAAGGGATATTAATCAAAAAAGGTTGCATATTGGTTAAACAGAGGGAGGAAAGGAGAAAGCTTTGTTGAGTCCATTTGGGCTCAATGGTTTGAGTCTATATATCCAAAAACATTCACGTTGCCTTACAAATACTTGGCATAATCACCTTGCCTCTGATTTCTCCTTACCAATTTCAAACCACAGAACCCTAAATCCTTAGAGTCCCCTGCATGGAATTCCCTAAGGTGTCTTGAGATGGGGTTGTCCACTGGATTTTTGGGGGACCTAATGTCGTCCTACATCCGTTGTTTAAGAGGCAGAAAGTTTTCCCAACTTATTTAAGATTACATTGGCAGGTAAGGAAATATACTATACCAGCCGTATTACAGTTGAATAAGGATACACCCACACTGTCCGTAATACTTTTAGAGTCACTACACACCTTCCACATGCAAAGGCGCCAACTAAAGGATTCTGGAACCATGTTGTTTATGAAGGCTGTTTATGTTGAAGGTGACTAGGGGCCAGCAAGTTACTGAGGTTTTTCCCCCTATGTGCTGTCATAGTCATGATGTTGAGTATAGTGCCACTCTTAGACAGAAAGAGATTGCACATGGATAGTTTGCCTACTCATCATCTCGGGGAAGTGTGCACCAGCCCATCCAGCCGCCTGATTACCCATTTTCATGGAGTGCTCCTACTAGCCAGCATACCCTTCTTTCCTTAATTGTAAAGAAACAGGAATTGCCCCTCAGCTTTAGAGGACTCTTTGGAGGTGACCACAGAAACGTGTAAAATTGAGGAGGTGTTGGATAGTAATGCCACTTTTATTATAATTTTCATAGAGCAGATATATGATATGCATTGTAAGTGCATATGTCAAAGCACATTAATTGTTTAGTTTTGACACTGCATTTTTTAAATTGTGTTAATCACATTAATTTTTAATTATATATATATATATATATATATATCTTCACAATGCTCTTACAACAGATTATTAAAATACACTTTAGTTTATTTATTTATAGTGCATGTGTATGGTGATAGTATTGGAGAAGGTCCAACCTTACTGCAAAGCATAGCTGAGTATTGAAGGAGGATTGTTGGGCATTGGCTAGCCAACTCTTGAGGCAGAAGCAAGACAGAAGAGGGCCTCCACCACACCATCTGTGACACGATGTCACTGCAAAAGAGGTACTCCACTTTATGCATGCTGGAAAGAATTTTTAGAACTGCAGAGAGAAATTCATAGTTTATCTTCTCTCCACACAATTGGCATTTACTGCCCACTGGGGCATCAGGATTCAGAAATATAAGGTAAGCTAGTGTCAGTTCTAATTCCATTTAGGGAAATGGCAGGGGACAGGCCAGCACCTTGTTCAAAATATATATATATATATATATATCGTGGCTGTTGCTGCTCCCCCTTTTTTCAGTTGTCTTTCATTGTACTGGCTTTGTGCTTCCTTACTGAATCTTGCTGTGACTGCTACCTCCAAACATGCAGTTAGTAGAAATAATAGCGCACTGTTTTTTTCACACTGAAGGACGGTCATTGACACTACACACTGGATGTGTGGGAAATCTTTGTTGTTGTCAGCGTGGAACAGGTGAGTGGGTAGTGAATTGCCCAGTGACCTTTTCCTTTCATGTTTTAATAAACCCTCAATTTCCAACTTAAAATGACTCCTGCTCCCTATTGTTTTGTTTCTTTTAATCCAGATATATAATCATCTAATTTTGACTACTCAGAATTAGCATTGCAAAACTGCGTGATATTTGGTAGCCATTAGGCCAAACAATATTGTAGCCATTTTTACATGTCAACACTGTCACAGGTACACTTTTCCTGCATTTTTGGCTTCCCAGATTTCTTTCTCAAATTTTTACTCTGCACTGAAATTCTGCCAAAGATGAACTGCAGCATGGACCTTTATTTCTGCTGTCCCTAGAGAAAAATGTTTGGCTGAAGTGGTTTATTAGAATTAAATATTTAGTAGTATTGTTTTTGTATAACATGTATATATTAGCTATAAATACATAAATATATAAATATATATGTATATATATATATATATATATATATATATATATATATATATATATATTAACAGGGTTTTACCTGATAAGCAGAAATGGCTTCTCAATTTGTAACTTTTGATCCTTAGCTGAGCCAAGACTTGGTTAAATTTTTTATGAGATGAGCGGAAATAGCTTTCTGCTTCCCATAATATAAATTTACTTTTTCATCCATAAGTAGCATCATTGGCTCTGTAACATTGCTAGACTCCCTTATGTTGGAGAGAGTAATTAATTAAGAAACTAGAGATATTTCCGTGTCGTTTGTTTAAAGAACCAATATATTAAGAGCATTAATTTATAAAACTTCCACTTAAATGTTGAGGAAGCTAAAATTAGATTGATGAAGTATAAAATCTCCTGTAATATCAGTTACATCTGTTGCAGGTCAGTTGTATTTCACTGGAAAAAAGGTTATTCGCCACTATATTGGCAAAGCTCTGTCATCATTTTTTATTCTATCTTGGAGACCTTCAGACTTGACAGATTTAAAGTTCAGTCCCCTGAATTTTCTCAAGACCATATGGTTCTACTAGCAATAAGATATTGGTTTCTGACTCTAATTATCACGTAGTTATTATGCTTTTTTTTATTACAAAGTCTGGTCTTAGCCCCCAGCACTAGGCTAATTATTTTATATTTTATGTCTAATGCTTTCAGTTGTTATATTACAATAACTTTGAATGATTTTGAACAGTGATAAAAGAATGTTCTGTGTGTATTTCATATTGTATTTTATGCACGTGTGCAGGGGTAAGCAACCTTTGTCACTTTAGATGTTGAGGACTATATTTCCCATAATGCCCTCACAACCATATTGGTGGCAAAGCATTGGGGGAGATAAAATGGTAAATCTAGCAGGTTAGTACCTTTTGTTTTTTTTACTGATTCTGTATATATTTGTACAGTGCTATCATAGCCAATCTGAGAAAACAATTGTAGTTTTTCTAATCTTTCTTCATAACTAATGTTTTCCATTCTCATTATTAATTTTTTTAGCTGGCAATTACGCAATTGTTCTACAATATCTCTCTTTAAAACTAATGCCCAAAATTCCACCACATATTTTTTACTTACTCTGATTCACACTAGGATGTAGGACACATGTAAATAGTGTCAGAAGAATAGCATACAGGACAGTAGATGGAGCTGTAGTATTTATGGTTTCATATCTAATGGAACAGGATATACTATAAAGCATGTACAGATTTTTCACTAACCTATGAATTTTAGTATATTTTGTGTTTTGATTTTGTCTGTCAGTCCAAGTAAAGCCGTAAGGCCTGTTCTTGGTTGCTCCCAGTTAGGTGATGGGCATAGAATAAACATAGAATAATCCTACATTACAGGGTGGTTTAAACTCAAACCATAGGCATGTTAGTTACATTCAAAAGTTGTGTGATATTACTGCAGATATATAAAGTTGATGTATTTAAATGACTTTGGCACCATTATAATGCCTGCCTGAGAATCATAGGCATTGCAGTCTACTGCATCTTAAACCAGATATTTTCTTACTAAGTCTGGTTTCAAGATGCAGTAGATTGCAACACTATTCACTATTAGCCATATGTACCTAAACTATAACTCTATACCTGGGGAATCCAGCATGCGGCATGAGGGCCAAATGCTGCCCGCCAAACATCGAGGTGCAGCGGTTACTGCACCTCCATGGTTCATTTGACCAGGAGAAGGGGAGCGCACAGTGCTCCCCTCCAGCCAGTCACTGATCGTAGTGTGGACGAGGCACAGACCAGGGTAGAGGAACTTCTGTTTCCCTCTACCCAATCTGATAGAAAGTGCTCACACAAAATGCTGAACTGCTTCCTGTCAGACCATGAAGAGGGAAAATGAAGATCCTCTACTACTGTCTGTGGCTTGGCCACACATCTGGTGAGCTGGCATGGAGGGGGGCAAAAGAGATATAGTGGGGCCAAAAGGGGCAGATTGGGGTTGGGGGAGCAAAAGAGACAGACTAGGGCTATGAGCGAACAAAGGAGACAGACCGGGGGACAAAATAGACAGATTGGGCCTATGGGGGAGCAAAGGAGACAGACTGGGGGGCAAAAGAGACAGACTGCAGGGGCAAGTCTTGGGCTGTGGGGTAGCAAATGAGACAGACTGAGGCTGTGGGGGACACAAAGAGACACAGAGGGGCTGGGGAAGGTGCAAAAGAAACAGACAGAGCCTAAGGGGGAAACACTCGGAGGAGTTGTGGGGGAGACAAAAAGACAGAGAGGCACTGGTCAAAAAAGAGACAAGGTGCTGGGGGAAGAGACACACAGAGGGTTTGGGAAGGGGATAAACAGATACACAAAAAGGGCTTGGGAGAGAAAGATATACAGAGGTGCTGAGGGACACAGATGGGTTTGGGAAGGGGCAATATAAACAGACAGAGGCTAGAAAATGGATATAATAGACATGGGCTGGGTGGAGACAATGAGACAGAGGGGCTGTGGGGAAAGAGACACAAAGTGGCTGGGGGGAGTAAAAAACAAGGTGCTAGGGGGGATGAGACACACAGAGTGGAAGGGGAGAATGCCTTCACATATCCCATGTGAAGGCATTGTGATTGGCTCAGAGAATCACTTTTGATTATATCAGCCATGCAGACAGATCAGAGGCAGAGCCAGCAGCAGCAGCAGACTTTAATAAAAGTAAGATTTTGCTAAATTTAGGGGGGCAAGTGAGCGCCAGGGGAGCTAGATGGTGGTTTTGACACTATAGGGCCAGGAATACATGTTTATGTTCCTGACCCTAAAGTGTACCTTTAAATATTAAAGAGGATACAGTATCTATTGTCTTGTGTTACTTTGTAACGTGTCTGAAAAAATATCACATATACTACTAAGTACCATTTTATTACATATTGTTGGTCTAACAAAAAATATGTAAATAAAAAGAGTAAAAAAGTGATTGTAACATGAATAAGAATGCAGGATAACAATGTATACTGCATAATTAAAAAAAACAAAAACATAAATATACCATAACAAAAATGTGTAACAAAGTAAAATCTGTAACAAATTGTATTGCAAAGATTATTTTCAAACCATATAGGTGATGACTACATAACTCAGAATAGCATAGGTATAAAACATATATCGTTAAAGTATTATTTGTAAAAACACATGAATATTTGTGCTCTCAAAATAGAGAGGAATTTATTGATATTATATCTAAGGCCAACAAGAGAAAAGGGGATGTAGTTATTATTAACATTACTGAACCACGCAAAATTAATTAGCACAGAAATATGTGTATCAAAAATGTTATGTTCATCATTATTAAAAGATATTTGAAAATTTGCCAAGGTGAAATTTACTGGGCGATATGCCAACTGTCAGTGCTATATGCCAATTTTAGGTTTGCAAGTCTGTTTGTAACAAAGAATAAAACAATTTTAAAGGGATCAAGTAATATTTTCAACAAGAAATAGTATGCTATCAATGGCTTGTGGCAACAGTGATAAAATCTGGAAAATATTAGAATAAATAACATCTTTTTAGAAAAAAAAAAGCAGTTTAAAAAGGAGATGTCTATGAGTTTAAATGTTTTACATTAACACCAATTATAGATAATTAATTCAAAACAGTATTATTAGAAATTGAAGGAACACTCCAAGCACCATAACAACTTGCTATAGTGGTTAAGGTGCCAGCAGTGCCCTGCCCCCCCACCCCCCATTCCTCATTGTAAATAGTCTAAACATTTTTGATTAGTTTAAATTCTACCCTGGGCTCCACCACCACCCCCAACGTGTAGGATGTTCTCAAAAAGGAATTTGCATTAGCTCTCCAGAGACAAGTCTGAAGTGCAGGGCTGAGCTCACTGACTGAGAGCTTCAGCTAATTTCTCTCAGCCAATGAGACTGTGAGAACTACCAAGAATCACCCCTGAGCTCAAGAATAGCAAGTGATAACGTGTCAAAATTGAAAAGGAAAATGTCATAAACAGTCATCAACAATGTAGAACAGTATATGAGTCTGGAAGTTAATGCACAGAGTGAAGTCTTACTGTGGTCAAGCCATGGTGAAGAACAAGCTAGATGAACATTGATAGCTAACCTTGAAATTGTTTCTGGACTACATTTCCCATGATGTTCAGCTAGCTTTTAGACTCTAAAAGCTAGCTGAGCATTATGGTAAATGTAGTCCAGAAACAATTTATGGTGTCAAGGTTAGCCATCACTGAGCTAAATCCAAACAGCCTACCACACGATGGAGATGAGGGAAGTAATCGGGAGAAAATGCCAAAATATAACTCACTGTTTTTTAGTTACCAGGGATTATCTAACCACCAGACATGACCACCATGCCATATTCAGGCATGATAGATTAGATATTCAACAATCAATCAGCATTGCCATTGTATGCAGCGTATGTATGATATTACATACAGATATATTTGACATAACGTTTTACAATGTGTATTTACTAGAATCATCTTATTATAAGCAATGCCATTCTAGTATTAACCATTTATGACTGTCACAATTAGAGTCTTTCTGGCATTAACTTTCCAATTGAATAGTTTGCCATTTAAAAAAAAAATAACATATATTGAGTCATTATTCTAAACCATTTTATTGTAACTCGTTTGAAAAGTAAATAATGACTTTTTACATCAACATTAATATATATAAAAATCAACTTTAAAAAAAATGAAAACTAGAAAACATATTTCTCCTTGCTTATATTCATAAATCCCAATCAAGTTATTATTATTAGTAAAAAATATGTTTTAATCTTTTGAATAAATTGGGAATATAATCAAAAGTAGGACAATGCAGTTGTGATGTGCTAGAAACAACAAAGAATTCATTCTGATAGCAGATTTCAATAAAATGCAGATTTCTCTTTGTGTCTTTTGATATGTTTGCGTGATGTATAAAGGTGACAATTTTACTCAGCAAGCCAAAAATGGATGAAAACGTCAGCGATAACTTAATAGGCCATCTGCCGTAGTTCTAATGAGGCTAGTAACTATCATTGTTTACAGCTGAGCTCCAGGGGTCATAAGTATTTGCCATAATGAAGAAGCATGGAGTGCATCATTACTGAAACTAAGCAACATTTTTATTTAAGGATGGCTAATTATATACACTGTGCAATAATGTATTTCATAACATATAGTTTTGCACCCGTGGAGATAGGCCACACGGCAAAACCAACAGTAGTACCTTTGAAGAGTCAAGGCCTTCTGTTAAAACGTCAACAGCAATTATCATTTATAGAATTTTTTGTGAAACTGGATATACAGATACAATTATCTCAAAGTATACATAACTAATGTTGCTTTTGCACACATTTGCAGTATACGCTGAAATACTACAGTCATAGCTACAGATCTCGTTTTATTACAAGGCTTTCCATTGATTTATCCCTAACCTTTGGAATGCATTTATTCCTCCAAAATACATCAAGCACCTATGTTTCCAACCTTCAAGATTTTCTTGAAAGCCTACCTTATAAAGTGAAGGATATTCGAAGCACTCCCGAACTCTGTTTTAATCGATTTTTATTTCTATTTCTAATAAGATTTTAAGCTTGTTACATCACTGATACTTAAAGGTAAATGGCACTTATCGACTGTATGTTTCATGATAGTGGCTTAAATATGTGAAAATTACGGCAGTGCAGTATAGTAGCAAGAAGCAAAGGATAGAAGAGGTCAATTGGCTTGGCAAAAACATTCTGGATTGCTTAAAATATGGGGAAATAAGGCATGACATCACCATATGTGAAAAAAGATGCCAGGTTAAAAACACCTTCATCAGATACAGGTGTGATCCATCTTGCTGGGGGATATAGCGTGAATATGTTCTATACCACCAGGTTAGTAGTTTAGAGGAGGATTCTTGGTAGACATAATGATTCTTTTAATATCAATTATGAACAAGTTACATAGTTACATAGCTGAAAAGAGACTTGCGTCCATCAAGTTCAGCCTTCCTCACATATGTTTTTGCTGTTGATCCAAAAGAAGGCAAAAATCCCAGTCTGAAGCGCTTCCAATTTTGCAACAAATTAGGAAAAAAATTCCTTACTGGCCCCAGAATGGCAGTCAGATATCTCCTTGGATCAAGCAGCTATTACCCCACTAATTGGAAATGATATCCCTGTATGTTAGTGATCCCTTGAGTATCAATACCTGTGCCCCAACATTCTGGATTATTTTGCAGTGTTCTATTCATCTGGGACACCAAAGTAACCAATAAAACTGGTCAACTGCCATCAACCACAGATAGATCGAAGACACTGTTCATGTGCAATAGCATTTAGAGGGCTCTGTGCATCTATCAATAATTATTAACTTAAAGAGTTACTCCAAACACTATGACCACTTCAGTGATTTGAAGTGGTCACAGTGTTTGCAGTGTGTAGGTGCAGCACTTCAGTTTAAATTGCTGGATATGCAGACATGTAGTCCATTGCTACTGGAGGTGTAACTTCACCTTTGGCGGAGAGAGTTCAAGGTTGTGAAAATTCTCTGCATATTGGTGGCCTGTTGTCAGCACACCTAGCATGCTGGCAACAGATGGCCAATGGTGGCACACATATCCTCGTACTCGCTAAGTAATCCTTTCCACTGTTATCTCTTACATCCCACCCCCTACATGCACCTTGCATCCCACTCCCTACAATGAGAAGGAGTGATACCACAGGAGGAGGATTGGGCTGCAGGGAAAACATGGTCTCAGTAATCTAAGGGTTTTTTTTGTTTTTTTTTATTTCTTTCTTCTTTTTTGTGAGGCTGGGGGGGAGTGCAACTCAGTAAGGGTTACCCTAACCAAAACCCGTGTTTTATTAACTGAACTAATTTTTATGATTTCAGTCAAAAAATATAATAGATCTAAGCTAACCTGCATTCTCCAGTTGTCAATGCAGGACAACTCACTGTTTGGCTAATAAAACCCAAGTTATAATTATTCTGCTTAATTGCTCAATACAGAGCACTGAAGGGTGTTGTAGTTGTCGATGAACCATTTCTGAAAACACTGTCATTTGCACTAAACACCAACTATGATTAAATCGTAGACTATAGCATAAAAGCAGTAATTGGCTTTTATATCATAACACGCTTGTAACATTTTAATGACAGTTTTAAGCCAGGGAGCTGCAAATTATTTTAGATGTCATTCAAAAGCATATTTAATTAACTCTTTTCTAATAATTTCACATTTCAACAGTTTTTAGTTTTCATTTTTTTTTAAATATATAAAAACTAGTCATCAATAATTCTTAAAATAAGAAAAACCGGTAATGACATGCAAGTGTATATTGATTATCATTTAACTACACCTCCAGAGAGAATAGTGACCTCGTAACCCTATCAAGTGTTCCTTCTATGTCTAATAGGGAATTTCACACCTGTATGTGTGAAATAATCTATGGAATACATTTACAAAGTCATTAATTACACCTGCTAGAAAATACACGGGAGGGAGAGACATGAAGCACTCAGTTATAAACTCTGTCCGAGCCTTGCAATACTTTATCCTTCATTTTGTTGGCAAGATGGGGAAGGCTGTGAAATTCTTTTCATGGCAGGATGACATTTGCTAAATATGGAAATTGATCCACCACTTTACATTACACCAATAAAAGTCAAGCTGTGAGACTGTACATCACTGTGAATACAGAGCTTGATAAACAGGTCCCAGATGGTCAGAAATAGAAATAATTCACACTTGCTTATTCACACTGCAGAATCTCAGATACAACTTTCTACCATTTCTGTCTCTCTGTCTTATGGAGGGAAATGCAGATGCTGATACACTAAAGCAGGCGCAGGCAATATCTGCCATTGGAAAGGGTGTGAACTAAGAGAGGGAGAATTATGAAATGTATCATTTATATATGCAGTCTTCCTGCTTTAAAACATCTTGAGTGGTGTAGTCCACATCTTGCGTAACAGATTGCCTATCACTGAACTAGATACACGTCTACAATTGGATAACTGGGGGCCCATAGGCTGATGCAGCCCCCTGGAGTTTTCTAAAAACCACACAATGAAATAACAATATTGTTTTAGTTGGATTATTAATCTAGGGAGTTCCAGACACTCAATCAATGCTTATTAAATTATATTCAGCTATGGGAAACAAAGATAATGGCTAGGAGACAGCTAGCTAGTAAATGCTGATTTTATTCACAGATCAAGTGAGAAGAGACCAATATAGGGTAAATGGGAGAAAGAGTAAAGGAAACAAATCTATATTTAGATAAGATATATAAATATATAAATATATATATAGATTGTTCCTCCTCTTTTTATCTCTATTGGTAATCTGTGAACCAAATGGCAGCAAAACACACCTATCAGTGTACTGCAATGCACACTTTACATGGTGCATCTATATGTACATGCTGATGTTTCACAAACCTAGCATTCATTTTTTCCACATTTATAGCTGCAAACTGCTTGTCACTTGCTAGAGCTCTATCTGTCTCTGTACATTTGATGATACCTCTATGTTAATGAAGTCACTGACAGCTCTCTGGAATCCTTGACAAGGAAATATTTATAAACTTGAAAGTGACAACAAGATAATAGAAATACACCCAGGGAAATGCAGTGTATTGGAATTGAAATGTTGTGTGTTAGCCCCACATCCTCCACATGCTCTTTACCCCCATAAGAATAATTCCAGTAATAATGGGTAAGGTATGCTCTGCAACTTGCTCTCTCTCTGCTACCTCTGTACCTCTCCTAACCCCCAAACTCGGATGTTACAAGACTATATATTGCCACCGCCGTAGGGATATTGTGCTTGACATTTTCATGCAATTTGATTATTGAAAGTAAATTGGACTTTAGATGCTGATTGGGCCACTCCAGAGTACTAATGTATTAATATTTATGCTTTTAAGGCACTCTCTTCAAAACAACCTCATAAGAATTAAGTTGTTGCGAGGGCTGGAGTTTATTGTTGTCTTACCTTTTGGTCATTTTCAAACTTTTTAACTCCTAAGTTGCTTCACCTGTTACTCACAATGGGTGTCCACTGAGAAGCCAAAAGTCAATGGCAAGAGTCGCTTGTCTGGCTAGTATGATGGCTGAGTAGAAAAGGGACAACCTAGTGTGGACAGGTGTCCGGCAAGCAATTTGAAAAAAGATTTAACACCTTAACACCTCAGGCCTCAAATCAACTTCATTGAGATTAAGGTGTTTTGAGATAAAAGAGACCCTTTAATAAAGAGTAGGAACCATTAGTTGCTCACATTAAAATCAAGCAACTGTTGCCCTTTCCTCTACTGAAACAGAGTCCAATGTAGCATCCTTTGCTTATCCGGATGTAATTTGAATGTACTTGACATACATGGAACTGGCCATGTTGAATTCCATACAATTCTTGGCCAAGGTTTGATAAGTGGACTAAGCACAGAAACGTGAAAGCATTCCCTACTCAGGGATTTGCAAGACCAACATGTTATTCAGCTCCAGTACGTTCTATCCAATAAGGCGAGTATAAATATACTCAGCAAACTTTTGCACAGAGTTCTACATCTGAAACTACAGAAGAAGATAAACAATATATAATGAAAGACATGCTATTGAGAATGGAAGTATTACTTTACTGAGAGGGTAGTGGATGCATGGAATAGCCTTCCAGCTGAAGTGGTAGAGGTTAACACAGTAAAGGAGTTTAAGCATGCGTGGGATAGGCATAAGGCTGTCCTAACTATAAGATAAGGCCAGAGACTAATGAAAGTATTTAGAAAATTGGGCAGACTAGATGGGCCGAATGGTTCTTATCTGCCGCCACATTCTATGTTTCTATGATATTTGAGCAAAAACTTCATATGTGATGAGTGTGTTTGGCAGACTGGTCAAAAATTGTAGCTGCAATAAAGCTATATAGTTTTATAATGCAGCACAACTGTTCATATGACTCATTCATTCTAAATCTGACAGTTCGTTGTTCTGTTTCAAAGCTAATGCCTGTTTTAATACAAAGTTGAATGCATTAATTTGAAGCCCACTAAAGTTCAGCAAGCATAACTAAATGTAATAACATTGTTGAACCCTAGTAAAACAGCAAATACAAAGTCTTTTATATATCGTATTGCTATACCATCTTGATGGACATGCTTAGTTGAAAATGTACTGTTGTCTTAATTAGCATAGAAACATAGAAACATAGAATGTGACGGCAGATAAGAACCATTCGGCCCATCTAGTCTGCCCAATTTTCTAAATACTTTCATTAGTCTCTGGCCTTATATTATAGTTAGGATAGCCTTATGCCTATCCCACGCATGCTTAAACTCCTTTACTGTGTTAACCTCTACCACTTCAGCTGGAAGGCTATTCCATGCATCCACTACCCTCTCAGTAAAGTAATACTTCCTGATATTATTTTTAAACCTTTGTCCCTCTAATTTAAGACTATGTCCTCTTGTTGTGGTAGTTTTTCTTCTTTTAAATATAGTCTCCTCCTTTACTGTGTTGATTCCCTTTATATATTTAAATGTTTCTATCATATCCCCCCTGTCTCGTCTTTCCTCTAAGCTATACATGTTAAGATCCTTTAACCTTTCCTGGTAAGTTTTATCCCGCAATCCATGAACCAGTTTAGTAGCCCTTCTCTGAACCCTCTCTAAGGTATCAATATCCTTCTGAAGATACGGTCTCCAGTACTGTGTACAATACTCCAAGTGAGGTCTCACCAGTGTTCTGTACAATGGCATGAGCACTTCCCTCTTTCTACTGCTAAGCAGAATCATACGTCATGATAAAACATACTGCATGCCATCGATTACCACTCACCTTTTTCATTCAGACAGGTTTATTTATTAAACTATGGATTGTCAGTAATTCACCAGGAAATTGCCAATGTTAGACCAAATTAATCTGAGCCGGAGATATAGCTGACTTGGCGATCCTTTCCAATTAGGCTATCGTGGCCTAATAATTCACCCCTACCAATTCTTGATTTAGGTAAGTACTCTGACAGTATTAGAATCAATCTAATAAACTAAAACAAAAATAGATATAAATGTGTAAACATGCTGCAAAATTGTGTTCACTATTTAAAAGCATTATAATTTAATTTATGCAAATGTCCACTAGGTGGAAGCATTGAGTGTTAGAAAGAAAAGAAAAAAGTTAAATGAGACATGTATTCGCTAATATGTGATGATCTATATAGAAAAAAGGAAGAAAAATCAAAGGAAGCAATGCACCACTACACTATTTATATCACCTACATAATGGATAGGTGGAACTAGGGACACAAGAGGCTCCTCAGCTTTACTTTTAACACATGGCTTAATTATGATTAGCATTGATGCTTCTTCTGCTAAAAATGAAAATAGCTTCATGTCAGACCTTGATACCTTACCAGACTGTCAAACATCTTGAAGGAGCTGCACATGGTCCATGCACTCCTGTCTCAAGTCTTTCATTGAACAATATAGTAAACAGAAAGCACTCAGTCAGTGACAGTTCTAGACAGAACACGCCTTGTTCATGAGACTGAGAGCAGTTAGAGGATAATGGCCAGATTCACCCAAAGCCACAAAAAATAAAATAGCCAATCTAGTAACAGGAGGTAACTTATAATATGCACAACAGGCCTCGGTCTCAGTGGCTGAATAAAGACGGGAGGTTGGATAAATAGGTTTTGATTTTGAATTTGACAGACGGATACACAGGACTTCGGGAGGAGCAGGTCTTAGACAGGCAGAGCCAAGACTTCATACACTGTGCTGTACAGCACCACTGACATATCTCAAAAGGAGCTATCTAAAGGGGTGTTGGGGACTTGAAAAGTTCCACAACTCTGATCCACATCAAAAGGGTAATTGGTGTTAACCAACAGATTTAACACTCAGGCTATTACACAAGGGTTGGATCCACAACTCTACAACATGTAACCGGGAACACAAAGAGGGATTCTATTCATACTCTACCATTAGATCCTCAGCAATACTGAGTAATCTGTGATTCATTCTGTCTCCTGTTGAGATATAATGGTAGAAAGGTTATGTACACCAGTGCTCCTAAACTCTCTCCTCAAGGCATACCTAACAGTCCAAGACTTAGGGATTACCCAAGTGTGTCTAAGATGTTTAAAAAAAAAAAAAAAAACTAAGACTTTCTTTTTCTAAACACCTTAGACACACCCGAGTAATTCCTAAATCTAGACTGTTAGGTATGCCAGGAGGAGGGGGTTGAGGAGCACTGGTGTACACCACTGATGTATACCACTGTAATAAAGAATATACTGCACAGTTAGGTTTCCTTTCTGCATATTTTGTGTCTCTCATTTATGTTTTTTTTCAGAGCTATGGCCCACAGAAATGCAGGTTGCCACTTTTATTGGCACAAAAAGACTGCACGAGATCCACATCAGCGCCAGTCTAAGGGATTTGCCTAACATGAATGACATACCATGGATGTTTAAATACTAAATATATAATTTTTTACATTTTACCCCATATCTTGTTTTGACATGTTTTTCTTCTCATCTAGAGACCCCTAATAAATGTGATCCTACCACCCTCTGCTGGTCCAGCATCTTTTTACAGTCATATACAGGTTGTTTATTTTGCAGTAGGGCTTCTTGTTGACTCCATGTCATTTGTCACTAAGTTTTGTCATTTGTCACTAACTAAGTTTTACAACTACTCACTTTAATAATCTCAGTCAGACACACGGCTGAAACCCTTAGAGAAAACAGGGCACTTTAACCCTTGAGTGAAAGACATCACTCACTGTTTTTTCACATTCTACAATTAGAAGGAAGCATAGAGCTATGGCTCTTCTTGGGGGTATTGTGTCTGTGAAAGGACCTATTGATTGGCTGTCTGCAGAGATTTTTAGCAGTACATAAAAGAGTTCTACACACTGCAGTATGAAGTAACACGTTTACAAGTGAGATAGAAGCCGAGAAACCATGTTCCTTTGCTGCATGGTTGCCATCATTGATGAAGTCTTAGTTTGATGCACATTTAAAACAAGCCTTCTAATGTATCATCCCTCTGTATTCTTCACTGAATCAGCCAGCCCTGTATACAAAAAAATACAGTGCATTATCCAGTGAGGTATCCTGGTTTTGTGCTGCCCTAGGCAGGACAAAACTCAGGTGCCCCCCAAACCTCCCACGCTCGCGCATCCCCCACCCATCCCTTCCCCCCGCCCCGCCTTCTAAATACACACACTTACTCACTGACAGATACGCATACACTAGCTAACAAACTCACTGACACACACAGACACTCACTCACTAGCAGACACACAGTAGCAGACACACACACACTCACTGACACACACACTCACAGGCAAACATACACACACAGTCAGACACACACAAACACACTCACTCACTAGCAGACACACACTAGCAGACACAAACACTCACTGACACACACACTCACAGGTAATCACACTCACACTAACAGTCAGACACACACACACTAACAGTCAGACACACACACACTCACTAACAGACACACTCACACACACACACTAACAGACACACTCACACACACACACACACACACTAACAGTCAGACACACACACTCACTAACAGACACACTCACACACACACTAACAGACACACACACACACTAACAGACACACACACACACTCACATTAACACATTTATTTATTTTAACCCCCCCCCCCTCCTTACCTTTGGGAATGCTGGGGGGGTTCCCTTTCTCTCTGGGGGTCCAGTGGGCGCTGGGCGGGCGGCTGGCAAGGGAGCACTTCCTCTGAGCGGTGTGCTCAGCTCCCTCGCGCGCCTCAGAGTGAGTCTGGGAGCCGGAATATGACATCATATTCCGGCTCCCAGCCTCACTCTGGGGCGCGCGAGGGAGCTGAGCAGACAGCTCAGAGGAAGTGCTCCCTCGCCAGCCGCCCGACCAGCGCTGCCCGCTCGGCATGTCTGTTAGCCGCAAACCTAACTAGGCATTTGCCATGGGCATTTGGGGGGTGGCTTTTTTTGCCTTGTTTGCCTCGCGGCTAATACGTCCCTGGCAGTATCTGTTGATCTATGGTTTCATACAATATGGGGTAGATTTATCAAAATGTTCTGTAATAAAGTGGTGCAAAATGGGCGACGGGTTTCCCAAGGAACGTGCTTGGTGGTTCCACTGGTTTCCATGGTGATTGCCCCACATATAGTTGATACATTTCCCCTAATGTATCTGTGAGTTTAAGTTGTATAAGTAGACTCTAAATAGGCCAAGTTAAGTGAATTGTATTCTCATGCACAGCCAAATGGCCAATCATGTATTTTAGACTCTTTGGGGTTTATTTACTAAACTGGAAATTGTGGAGAATTAATAACTGGATTGCAACGTTTAGACAGATATAACTGAACACGAAAATAGCCAAGTTGGATCATTTTTCTCCTCTGAACTCTCCACTATTCCAATTTTAGTAAATAACCTTCAATAAAATGTGTTTATTGCCAGTGCAGTCTGTGCATTTTAATCAGGCATAGCATTTTATAGCTATATGAATATTTCAAGTTTCCATTTTTATTTTGACAAGTGTGTGTTTAGAAAATACACAATGGTCCATTACACTCAATTACACTTGCCTGACTGCATTGTAGTTGTATTGAAACCTGTTTTTAGTAAATTATTACTGTAGCATCTTGAATTATTAGAATAATATCTTTATCACAAATTGCAGAGCTGCTTCTTGCAGTTATTATTTAGTTATTACAGTTATTTATTTATGAATTTAATGCTGGACAACCGCTACTTTAAAATGTTAAAAAAATAAAGAAGCCTGTCGAGACAATAAGACCCCTATATTACCATAAGGGACTTTTTAACCCTCCCTATGACGCCACCAGCCATGTGGCAGAAGGGGGCTTGTCTACTAAATGATTAAAACGAACATCTACTGCGGCCATAATGGGAGCATTGGGTGGGGACTTTAAATAAAAAATGTTGTGTGGACAGATCACTGCCCACCCCCTGCCAATACCTATGGACAGCGGGGTTGGAATATTTTTTTTTTTTTAATTATATGCTAATAGTTAAAGGGACACTATAGGCACCCAGACAACTTCAGCTTATTGAAGTGGTCTGGGTACAATGTCCCTATTGCACTTAGTGCTGCAATGTAAAACATTGCAGTTCCAGAGAAACTGGAAACTTTGGTCTGGTAACTGTGGTAAATTATGATGGATGTCCTCACAGTCAGATTGTTCTCAATAGGAAAGCATTGATTTAATGCCTTCCTATTGGGAGGTCATTAGCACCCGCTCGTCGAAGGACGTTGGAGGTGGCTAAGCCACAACCAAGCTTGACAAAGACCGTGTAGGTCGAAACGTTGCAGTGGGTTCAATAAATTTCCCTTTTTGTATCCTGAGAGTGTCTGGACTTCTCTTCTATATTTCCTCATCAAATATTTGGTTCTTGGTGCTGGGACTGGTCTGGCGCACCTGGATACATTTCAAATGGGTTTGAGTGCAGTTCCACATTCCTGCTATAAAACCAGTGACTTGGCAACCATTGCTGCCTAGTCTGTAGAAAGTCATGTAAAATAACTTTCGGATATAGCCTTACCGGTGTCCCCACCTGTGGGCTCTGGAACGTTTTTTTTAAGACAATCTTTATTTATGTAGTTGTCAGTTTTCCAGTGCCTTACAAAGAGTGAGAGTTAGTCAACAGTTGAACATCGGGTTTGGTGAATACAACAATGCACTCATTAACATAACAGCGTTTTTAAACTTTTATGGTTATTGAATAGTTGTAACCTGTTTTGAGGCAGCGCCTTTTTTTAGGCGTTTGGTGGGTGTGCCTTGTGTTGCTAGTGTTGTTGATTGTCATGTGTGGCGGCACTCCAGTTGTGTCGTCGTGTGGGGTGTTATAAAGTGGTTGATTCCGATTGTGTGTGCGGTGTTCGGGAAGAGGTATACAGATCTGGCTGGTGTGGTTCTTTTTCTAGGTAGGAGGCTTTAGTATGTTGGGTCGAGTACCAGTTCCAGGGGGTCAGAGTCATATGTCTGTCCGACTGGGTCGCGGTCTGCTATCCTCTGGTTGTGAGGGAGTAGATACCAGCTGAAGATGTGGTAGGATTAGGAAGATGGAGGATTAGGAAGAGAAGGAGAAGTAGTGGGGAAGGAGAGAGAGAAGAGGAAAAAAAAGGGAGGGGTGGGGCTGCCTAGTGCATACAGGGTCGGTGCAAGGATTTTTGCCTCCATGGGCAACAAAATCTTTGCCACCCCATTTGCTCCACCCACTCATGTAGACTGACATACATTAACCCAAGCAGACTGACACATACCCATGCAGACTAATGCACACGTACTGACCCATGCAGACTGACACGCATGGATCCATGCAGACCGACGCACACGTACTGACCATGCAGACTGACACGCAGTGACCCATGCAGACTGACGCGCACACACTGACCAAGCAGACACACACATACACACTGACTCATGCAGACACACATTGGCCATGCAGACACACTGAAACAGATTGATCCATGCAGACACACACTGACCCATACAGACACACACTGACCCATATAGACACACACTGACCCATATAGACCCACCCATACAAACACATACAGACACACACTCGCCTATACAGACACATACAAACAGACACACACTGACCTATACAGGCACACAGTGACCCATGCGGACACAGACATACAGACACACACTGACTGACCCATACAGACACACACATACAGACACACAATGACCCATACAGACACATTCTGGCCCATGCACACACACGCACATACAGACACACAGACTGACCCAAGCAGACTGACATACACAAATTCTTTGAAACACACATTGTGATGTCTCATTGACCCTACATATATGACTTTTCGTGTGTTCCTGGCAGCTTCACTGCTCCTGGCTGCCTTCATCTTAGCCCTGCCCCTGCTATGCTCTCACCCACTTGTTCCCATGTATAAGCCAAGTGGCGGGAGCGAGAAATTGAAGCGCCCTTGCACTGTTGCGGCAATGGGGGTCTTTGTGGGGGGCCTGGCTGAGCGGCCCGTGGTGGATGCCGCTGGACCGGTGTTATACCGGGTGCTAGTCAGCAGCCATGTAGGTGCTCCCTAGCGCCCGGTACCATGGTCGCCGGCATGATTTATATAATTACTCATCCTAGAGGGGCGGCCAAATGAACAGAGCAGTAAAGCCACTGCCAGCGTCCCCCCCCCCCCTAAATCAGCACCCTAGGCGGCCGCCTAATTAGCCTGTAGGAAGTGTTGGTCCTCAATGCATACATCAATGCATTTAGTAGGATTTAATTCAGAGTCATGGTGGGATTTAATTTATGTTACAGTGAACTTTAAGTAAAACATTTTTTCATTTTAATATAGAATATATAATATAATAATATATAAGGATACCTGTACATGGTCACACGCTAGCACCCACACTGCACACACTGTCATTTACACACTCACTAACACACACACTATCACTGACATACACAGTGTCACTTACACACACTCTCACTGACATTCACACACATTGTCACTTACATAAACACACAGGGTCACTTACACACTCTCACTAACACACACTCACTGACATACACAGTGTCACTTACACACTCTCACTAACACTTACACACTCCCACTAACACTTGCACACTCTCATTGACACACACAGTGTACTTACACACTCTCACTAAAACAGACACACTCTCAATGACATACACACAGTGTCACTTACACTCTCTCACTAACACACACACACACACACTCTAACTGACATACACTGTGTCACAAATACACATACACTGTCACTGGATCTTCTTCCCATGCAAAGCCATTTAGAGGATCCTGGCAGTGATGATTTGTCTCTGCCCTCATTTATCCATATTCCATCTCATGATGTAATGCACGCACGCTAATATACTGTTTTCTAGGATCCCATGTCCTTATTTAATTGGTAGAGACAAACTGGATACCGTACTCACCAAGTAGCCCAGGTGCTCTAAAGCTAGGGCTGGCCAGGCCTCCCTTCCAAGATATGCAGAATAAATCATGATTTAGGCACTCTAGGATAACATAAAATAGCAGCTTTATTTGGGCAAAAACAGCCTTTCGACTCTATCGCATGTGCGTGCTCGGGTGCCGCGGCTCAAGATACCTGCTGGAGCAGCGACGGGATAAAGGTAAGTCGTGACAGTAGTCCATATTTGTCTTATGTATTTATGAGTAGAAGATCAGAGAGGAGGTATGGTAGAAAATATTCAGAGAGAGGAAGAGAAGAGGAATCAATTTAGGAAAGATAAGTTTGGTGTGACGGAGTTGCTTTAAATTGAACTTATGGCTCTTGTCATTCTTTCAATGCACTGAAACTATAGGTTGGCATACAACCTCAGCCTTGTCATGCCCTTTAGATATCAATTCACTGGATAACAATTGGTCTCTGTTATTATATAACTGTTATATTAGTAATGAGTCATCCTCTACATTCTGACAAGAGAATCAAGAGAATGATGTTATTTATATAGAAAGGTAAATCGGACAGATATTCTCTCAGTGGAACTATAACGCAACAATACATGTTTATACTACCTATATATTTATTGTGCTTGCTTTGTTTTTCAACAACTGAACTCTGAACATAAAAAGAGGCACATGACTCCTTGATTTACTTTTCTATTAAAACTTATTTTTTTTGTTAGCAACAACTACCGTATATATACTTGAATCCAATGTGCCATCTAATCTAATGTGAACCTCAGTTTTTGAAACCTGGAAGCTGAAAAATGTTTTTGCTGATGGATGTAATGCACATTTTATACAAGAAGATATACTACTATACAACATTGTGCTACAATAAAAATGTTTATTGCCACATACCGTAGTAACATTGATGGTATTTCAATTTTAGTGTTACATGTTTAGTCTATTCTTTCTCAAGCCCTCTTTCAGGACCAAAATTCGCCTGTTTGAATTCACCAGTTTTAATTTGCCTGTGCGAATTCGCCGGAAAGAAATTCACAGGAAAATTTCGTAATTTGCCCTGAATGTAATTAGCCATCGAATCTAATGTGCATGCAATTTTTTGAAACCGCATTAGATTCGCAATCAATATGGTATTTTATTTCTTGCTAGCAAAGACTATCATGCCAGATTCCAAACTAGTCTTGGGTGCAGGTAAATTTTCGAAAAAAGTCTAGATAGAGACACAGTACCATGTAGGGACACTGTTAGATGTTTTTTTTTTTTTTTTGCTAGTATATATGAAACCTGTAAGATTATTTTCATCTGTTTCTTCTTTTGCACCCTAAACATTATTTTTGCATATACACTATTTTTTCAGCAACGCAACAGATTTACAGATTTAGCATTTTTTCAGTCACGTTTTGTAACAGAAAAGTGTTGAGTACCTTCTCTTTTTCCGCTGCTCTAAATTTGGCGGTCTCCTATAATGGAAACGGGTGGAAATTGCTATAAAAAAAACTATCTTTCATTAAATCCCTTTTGAACACTAAGCTGACTTTAACCATCACTTTTCAGAACAATTTGATAAATATCCTCCGAAAATATGATTACTTTGAATATCAACTGCAGATACAGCGTGCAGATTAGATTGAAGCCCAAGTAGAGGAACAGTTTCCAGATTAGATTGAAGTCCAACTGCAGATACAGCGTGCAGATTAGATTGAAGCCCAAGTAGAGGAACAGTTTCCAGATTAGATTGAAGTCCAACTGCAGATACAGTTTGCCGATTAGATCGAAGCCCAAGTAGAGGAACAGTTTCCAGATTAGAATCATATCCAGCTGCAGATTAGTCTGATGCTCAGGTGCTGTTTCCACATTCAGCTGCATATAGATGCCCTAAAGCTTAAAAGTACAACACTATATACTATTCCAGTAAGATTAAAAAAATCTATTTATTTTTCGAGTTAAGAGTACAATGACATCAACTATGGTTAAACAAATATTTGACGATGCAGGCACATTGGTAAGCCACTCAACTCTTTGCATGACCTGTCGACCACCCAAGAGTTTAGCAGGACAAAGTTATAGAGAAAACAGTGAATGTTAAATGTTTCGTAGAAGACATTTCTAAAGTACTTTTTTTAAATAGATGTGGTCAAGATATACAAGGCCATGTCTCATAGAGAAGGAAAATAAATTCTTACCTCACAGTTAAGGAATGCAGTATGTATTTACAAAGCGGCCCAACTTCCATTGTGCGATTGAGTCATCTCAAGATAAAAAAAGGGCTTTGTGGTTCCATTTCTTATTTTACACAGTATGTCCAATCAACTTGAGTTATCATGGTAAATCCACGCCTGTGATTCACGTTGTTTGAAAATATTTATATTCAACATTAATTATTTAACTTATTGATTTATTTTTCTTTAATGGAAAACAATTATCCACCTTTGGTATTCTCTGCTCCAACAAATCCAATTACATCCTGTGGTCTAATATGGCATTTTACACATTTTCACATTGTATATTTCTATATTTTCACAGCCAGAAAACATTTTAAATAAGCAATTCTTAATTTTGTGAAACAGCGTAAATCAGAGGGTTTTGTCATGTAAGGCACACGGCAGCTCATGTTGATGAAAACTACAAGAATAAATCTGCTCAGCTATTCATAAAATATAATATACTCAACATGGGTCAAAGTTAACAACCCTTAATATTATTATTATTATTTTACATACTATATAAAAGATATATAGCACTAAATACAATCAAGTATAAACCAAACACAATAAGTACTCTTTTTTTTTTTTTTTATCAACCTCAGAAGCACTAAGGAATGTCAGTTGCAAAGGGATTATAGCTTTATTTTATGGATATACCTATGGCACTGAGAAACAAAACTGTGCTTTTTAGATGTTAAGTAAAATGGGTATTATCATTCATTTTTACCAGTATCCATGGAGAATGTTTTCTCTCTATGCTGAATCTCTGTCTACAGATTGGCACCTCTTACAGTACCAGTAGTGGTACAATGAGCAAAGGAAAGAAATACCTAGACGTTTGGCATGGACACCACAGAATTTGTAGATTGGCATTGGATGCACTTAGGTTGGGTGGAGGACACCAAAATTGAAGACACCCATCCTGCAGGTATTAATGTTGTTGCAAACATTTGAAAACTTGCCAATTATTGATACACTCAATAAGCCACTTGAATATGCATTATTATTTAAAAAGATGTGATATCAACAGCAACAACATATGTGAGGAAGGCTGAACTTGATGGACACAAGTCTCTTTTCAGCTATGTAACTATGTAACTATATCTCTGATTATCATATATGAAGCATCATTCTAATAATTATAAAACATTCTAAAGATGGATTCCAACTGTGTCGCCACCTACACCAAGTGTAGGTCTGCTCTGTGGCCAGAAGGTGGTGCCAGGGATTCTGTATGTAGAAATATAGTAGTTCCATTGTTACATTAGTATATTTGTTTCCCCTTTGTTTAATTTCATTTACTTTTTAAATAAAAATTCCTTTTTTCATTTAAAATTGGCAAATTAATCAAATATATTTTATAGTGCTAATGTCTCTCTGATCCTCTACTAGCCATTCTTAATACAAAAACATAGCCCGCATTCGCCCCTTTCATACGCAAGATGCTACCAAGGAGCTTGTCCATGCTCTAGTAATTTCCCGCATGGATTACTGTAACCCTCTCCTGATTGGTCTCCCCAAAAGCCGTATTGCCCCGCTACAGTCTGTAATGAATGCTGCAGCTAGACTGATTTTCCTCTCTAGTCGGTCCTCTCACACCTCACCCCTCTGCCGGTCCTTACATTGGCTCCCTGTATGCTATAGGAGTCAATTCAAAGTGCTAACCCATACATTTAAAGCACTGAACAGTTCTAGCCCCGCTTATATCTCTTCACTGATCCATAAATATGCCCCTCCACGTACCCTCCGCTCTGCCCGTGACCACCTCCTGACCGCTGCTCGCACCCGTACGGCCAACTCGCGCTTGCAGGACCTCTCGCGGGCGGCTCCTCTCCTATGGAATAGCTTGCCTACTGCCATCAGACTCTCCCCTAGTCTTCAATCATTTAAGAAGGGCCTTAAAACCCATCTCTTCAGGAAAGCTTATGGCCTCCCAGAGTAATCTCTACCTTACATACCTGTCTCCTGCTCTCTCCTATGGGACAGTGCTTTGCTCTCTCCTCCAGCTCTGCTTCACTCCTACTTGATATTTATTGTCCTAATGTTTCAAATACCCCACCTCCAATAGTCTGTAAGCTCGTTTGAGCAGGGTCCTCTTCAACCTATTGTTCCTGTAAGTTTTCTTGTAATTGTCCTATTTATTGTTACACCCCCCCTCTAAAAATATTGTAAAGCGCTACGGAATCGGTTGGCGCTATATAAATGGCAATAATAATAATAATAATGATACCAAACTGGGGCAACATTCTGGCCATTTCTGTAGGGTATGGGTGCCTAATAGGTAGATATCCAGATGTTGTAGAACTATGACTTCCATGATGCTTTGGATGCCTTTAAAATGCTTTAGAATGACAAAACATCATGGAAGATGTAGTTTTAAAACATCTGGGGATCTACCTTTTGGACACTCCTTCTGAAAGGGATTAACATCAGTTTAACTGATTATAAAGAATACATACCATAACCTGATACTTTATTAGGCACTCTTATGATGGTGAACCCTAAATCCTATTACATTGAAAGCAAAATGTACATTTGACCTTCCCCATGATCATTATTTACCCACCAACCTCGTTCTTCTAATTCAATTGGTTCCCCCAATCCCCTTTATTTCTCATCCATTGTGTGCTCCCTAGTAATATTTTCCCAGAACCCCATGGCTTTTACTTGCTCCCTTTACTTTACTTCTGTACCAGTCTCTTCTTCTCTTTAATTGTATATGCTTTCTTCTTCCCCTTCATTCATATATCATCCATTAGTTGTTGTAATTTATTTACCCACCTTCACCTATTTCCTTTTCACTAAGGATATACGAGAGTAAGAGTTTTTTCCTCTCAGAAATATGCTTATCTAAATCAGCAAGTCAGCTGACTACAATCTAGAACTGATTAATTATTAGTGTCTTGCAAGACCTTGGAGGACCCTGTTTTGTTTACCACTACAATCAATATATGATACCACTGCTGGAGTCTCCATACCAAATGATGAGGCTCCCTACTGCATGCCAATATTGTGCAATTCACTACATCTACATTGTGCATATGAAGCTTTGATTCAATGAACTTAACACATGTAAGAGTTATTAAGCACTTTTAGTATCACACAATCTAGGTTACAATGCTGCCGCCCATCCCATGTGTTCCCTATAAAGGGTTAATAAGTATATAGGGGTGTATATAAAAAATGCCCTTTTCTGTCTCATTAGAGATATTTTTGCCAGAAGCTCAATGAAGCAAGGTGAAGGGTCAGAGTAGGACTCCTCTAGGGGGGGCTGCCTTGACATTGGCAGGCGAGCGTTCCCTCCAGTGGCCATTGGAGTAACTAAATGACCTCCATTTGTTTAAATATACATAGGGAGTAAGGAGAGAGCACAGGTAACTTTTTTTCTTTGGTTTTTACTATATATTGGGGCTGATGTGTACTATGGTCATTGCTGCCGCCCAGGAGTGATAAGAGTGAGCACAGGACTTTTCTTTTTGTATTTGTATTCACTTTTTGTATCACACAGCTAGGTTACAATGTTGCCACCCATCCCATGTGTTCCCTATTAATGGTTAACAAGTATATAGGGTGTATATAAAAAATACCCCTTTCTGTCTCATTAGAGATATCTTTGAAGCTCAAGGAAGCAAGGTGAAGGGTCAGAGTTGGACCCGTCTAGAGGGTCTGACTTGATGTTGGCAGGCGGGCATTCCCTCCAGTGGCCATTGGAGTAACTAAATGACCTCCATTTGTTTAAATATACATAGGGAGTAAGGAGATAGCGCAGGTAACTTTTTTTTCCTTTGGTTTTTACTACATGTATTAGCTGATGTGTACTGTGTTTGTTGCTGCCGCCCAGGAGTGATGGGAGTGAGCACAGGACTTCTCTTTTTGTATTTGTAAACCAAGAATTAATTGAGACAAAGAAATGCAACATTTAGGACGAAATATTTAACTGATAAAATAGCTGAACTCAAGAAGTTTTCCTGGCAGACTGTTTGTAGTTAAATTTGCAGCTCCCTGATTCTCCACAATTAAAATTTGATTTAATAATGCATTTATAAATCTACACAATGTGATGCGTGTTAAACCATGGCCACTAAAAAAACCAAGATTCAGTTATTGGATGGTCCTCTTCTAAAGACCACACACAGGCTAGATCCTCCTCTACAGGGATCCTCTCATCCACCAGAAGCTTGACTTCAAATCAAATCAAATAGAGGGGGTGTAAATAGAATATATTGCTATTAGTTTATACAACCTTGGAAGCATAATGACTTTAAAAGGTCTTAGATTGATTCAAGGAATGTTTAGTACTGGAAACAATGATAAGAATTATCAGAACCAGGAGAACAGGTTGTTTCTGCCCTTTCTGGGTAGGTCACGATTTAATCACTTTATTCACACAGTTGTTTTCCTGGATAACAAATTTCATTTATCTGTGGAATGTTGGGCAAGCACAAGGGAGTCTGTTCACTAATGGCTGAATTGGCCCAGTACAACTAAGATATGATGAGCCTCATTAAGTATACATTAACATGTGTACAGGGTTCGACATGGCATTGACCAATATCGCATGTCTTGGTCAAAGATTTAACAGCCAGAGGTCAGCTCTGGAATAGACAGTCAGTGTGGACAATGATCAAAAAAGCTCAAGAAAAGAATAAGAGTAATTCAGTGTGATCCAAAATTATATTTTGTTGTTTCAAATTCTAAAATAACTGATGCAGTTGGAGGCAGAATTTCAGACGTGTTTCATTGAACTTTTAATCCAACATTTGTAAACCCATATCTGAGAATATCTGCACCAGCTGGAAATGAAAGCTCATCATTCTTCAAACATCCCACAATACAGAAAAACAGAAAAATTACTTGGGACTGAATTCTTGAGAAATCTCCAAACTAGTCCTATATTTGGTGAAATTATTAACTTAATTAAATAAATAATTGATAAAGAAGCAGGGCTGCAATTGGGATGATGCATTTATGATAGAGGACAACTACCAGACAGACAAACTAACAACAATAGTATATGTGGAACGAAACGTTGCTGTTGTGGTTCCTAATAAAATGCCTGCCTTGAACCAAGGATTGCCTGGACCTCTATTACTAAACTAACAACAATAGTCCAAAACATTGTCCCCTTGTTTATTGTGTGCAGGATCATTTGCTAAATTACACCTTCAACTAACTGACTCATGGACAAATTGATTATTTGATCTGATTTTATGCAATAAAGGAGGCTTTACAGGATTACTCCTCACACCCTCCCAACCTTCCTTATACCTTTCTTACTCTATTACTTTTGTTTTTTTTTTTATTCTTTGTTGTAAAAGTTTAAAAACTGGGACATGCGTTGAACTTGCACATGTTATGTGTCTCTTTTATGTACAATGGATCTTGACACTTAAATAAAAAAAAAGTGAAGAAAGAGTCAGGGCTTTACTGGCACACCACAAGATGTCCCATGAGCCACCCCAGCTTGGACTGTTATGGTAGAAAGTGAGGGTAGATATGAGTCAGTTACTGGCCTGCCATTACTGTATTGGTATCACAAGTCTGTAACACCAGCAAACTGGAAGCACCATATACTGTGAGTGAAGGGTTAAGAAGTCATGAATGTAGTCCATTAAGTCCCCTGTAAACAATGAAGGAGCATCAGGCTCTTCCTCTTCCTGTGCCTACAACCCCTGTGCACAGTGGCAGAACTACCATTACCGCCGGGGGCCGCATTGAAGGGGCCCATTGGCCCATGCTGTTAGGGCCACCCGATGGCAATGTCTTTTCAGGGGGCCCGGCCAGCGCTGCTTAAGCAGCACGACTGCCCCCCCAACATGACATCAGCACTGGGAGGAAGTGACAGCCCCAGTTACTTCCTCCCAGCAATCAGAGAGAGACGTGCGGGAGGAAGGAGAGGAGGAAGTCAGATTGGGAACTCTGACTCCCATCAGGCCGAGCCACTGGACCCAAGGGAAAGTCACCTTCCTGCATCTAAAAGGTAGGAAACAGGAGGGTGAATAAAACATTTTGTATGTGTGTCTGTTTGTATGTGTCTGTATATGTGTGTGTTTGTGCATCTGTATGTATGTGTGTATGTCTCTGTCTGTGTGTCTGTCTGAGGGTGTATGTCTGTCTGTATGTGTGTCTGTATGTATGTATGTGTGTGTGTGTATGTAAGTGTTTGTATGTATATGTGTGCCTGTATATGTGTGTCTGTATGTATGTGTGTGTCTATGTGTGTCTGCATTAGGCATGTGCATGGGGAAAATATTCGGCTCGGTTCGGCATTCCGAAATTCGTGACTTCGCAATTCAGCACTTCGGAACTTCGGCAGCTTCAGCACTTCGCCACTTCGGAACTTCGGCACTTCGGAACTTAGACACTTCGGAACTTCGGGAACTCCGGCACTTCGGAACTCCGGCATTTCGGGACTTCTCTTGCAGCAGCTTGGTAGATTACTACCTAATTCCAACGGTATTAGGGAGTTATCCACCAAAAGGCTGAGAGACCTAAATTGGTCTTTCAGCCAAATTTACTAATACTAAGTAAAGATTACTTAGTATTAGTAAATTTTGACCCTACTTGCTATACCGCGAGTAGGGGCATGTCCATTAAACAGAGAGCAGGGTGCCCTCCTGAGGCCCACCCGCGACGCATGCGTGGGGGCTTTTAAACTAAAGAGGGGACCTATTGCCCCCCCCAGCCCCCACCCCTGAGCGGCGGATGGGGGCCCAAAAGTAAAAAAAGGGGGGAGGACCTATTGTCCTCCCCACCGGCCCCCACCCCTGAGCGGCGGGTGGGGGCCCTAAATAAAAATTGGGGGGGGGACCTAATGTCCTCCTCCCTGGCCCCCACCCCTGAGCGGTGGATGGGGGCCCTAAACTAGAATAAAGGGGGGACCTATTTAGGGCCCCTACCCCTGAGCGGTGGGTAGGGGCCCTAAATACAAATTGGGGGGGAACCTAATGTTCTCCCCCTGGCCCCCACCCCTGAGCAGCGGGTGGGTGCCCTAAATACAAATGTAACCCCCTTCCCCTCAGGTGACTAGGGGTCCCCAAACCTCTAGTCACCCCCTCCCCCAAAAAATGAACCCCTAAATATAAATTGTCCTCCCACTGTCCTCCCACTGGCCCCCACCCCTGAGCGGTGGGTGGGGGCCCTAAATACAAATTGGGGGGGACCTAATGTCCTCCCCCCTGGCCCCCACCCCTGAGCGGCAGGTGGGGGCCCTAAATACAAATGTAACCCCCCTCCACCAAACTCCTAGTCACCCCCTCCCCCCAAAAATGAACCCCTACATACCCCCCTCACCCTAAAAATAATGAGGGGGGACCTTTAACTAAGTACCTATAAAAATAAAACTTACCATTTGATGTTTTCTTTCTTCTAAAATCTTATTTTTTCAGCCCCAAAAAGGCCAAATAAAAATCCATAATAACCGACGCAATAAAAAAAAAAAAAACCAGAGCGCAAAAAAAATCTATCTTCACCCGGCGAGGGCTCCACGCAGACTGAGCTCTGCAGAGAGCCCCGTCCTGCAATTAGGCTCAGAGCACTCTGATTGGTGGGTTTCAGCCATCCAGAGTGCTCTGACAGGTAAATGAAGAGACTGACAGGTCTCTACATTTACCTGTCACAGAACTCTGATTGGTTGGTTTGAAATCCACCAATCAAAGTGCTCTGTGTCATTTTACACAGAGTTGGAACGTTCTTTGGAATTTTCCCACGCTGTGTAATTTGACTCATAACTCTCTGATTGGTTTAAGCCAATCCAATCAGAGTGCTCTGACAGGTAAATGAAGAGACTGACAGGTAAGTCTCTACATTTACCTGTCACAGCACTCTGATTGGTTGGTTGCTCACTGTTTAATAGACATGCCCCTACTCGCAATATACTCGCGATATAGCGAGTAGGGGCATAATTTACTAATACTAAGTAATCTTTAATTATTCGGATGAATTTTAATTCGGACCGAAACGAATTGCACATGTCTAGCCTGCATGTGTGTGTGGGGAAAGGGGGGACCGTATGGGAGGTAAAGGTTATGGAGGGGTGGCAGGGGTAGATGTATGTGGGGACCCCAGGGCAATTTTCGCTTAGTGTTTTCTAGTTATGCCTCTGACTGTGCACTTTACCAAGAAACAGTGCCAGCCCATCCTTATAGTTTTGGTGAATGGAAATACACCGGGCAAATATTGTGATAACATACAAATGCAGTGCTGTGTAAACGGAGTCTCCTGACAGAATTGTACACATTTATTTTATAGATTTAGTCAATGAAATTAATATCCATTTTAGTCCAGACGCGCCACAGAACACATTGTTTCTGTTTCTCTACCTTCTGTCTATGTTCAATAACAGAAAAGGTCAGAGCTTATAACAATAACTGACAGGGTACCAAGATGGATGTGCTCAGTTCAAGGATAGAGTGTTATAGATTTCTACGCTAAATTCTATTTTTCAAACCTCACAAAGGGATATTTTCCACGAGCATGGGAAAGGTATCTCCATGCAGCAACAACAATAAAGATGTAGTATTCAATGCCTAAAATACGTTGTGTTTTCTGTAAAGATTTAAAAAGAAATAAAAAAGCGTGGATGCCATTTTATAATTGTTAAATTGTGTGGAGAAATGTGATGAACCTAGGAAATATGCAGTGGCGAACTAAGGAGGGGGTGCCCGCCCCGAGTGCCACTCATTAGGAGGGTGCCATAACTGCCAGTGTCATGAGTTACCCCCCATTAATTCGTATAGTGCGCGCCGCACTGCCTTTCAGCCACATCTGTGCCCGGCCGCACTATACTGCACTGACCCAGTAATGTAGAGTAGCAGGGGGAGGAGTTTTGCGGCATCGCGCAACATCACGCCGACATGCACCACTGCCGCCTGTCTGCCTTCACGGAGCGAAAGGATCCATGATCCTTTGAGGCAACAGTGGTTGGAGGCTCGGAGCAGAGCAAGTCAGCGCAGAGGCATCATCAAATGTGAGTAGAGAATATAATGTTATGTGAAGGGGGGTGGGGAGGGGAGTGTCTAGGTTTTCTTTTTTAAATTAAGGGGGGTGTGCATGTGTTTTTTTTTATTAAGGGTGGGTGTGCAGGTGCTTTTTTATTAAGGGGGAGTGCATGGGGTATTTTTAATTAAGGGGGGGGTGTGCAGATTTTTTTTAATTAAAGGGGTGTGCAGGTTTTTTAATTAGGGGGGTGCATGAGTTATTTTTTATTAAGGGGGTGTGCAGGATTTTTTTATGTGTAGGGTGGGTGTATGAATTTGATGTGTAGGGGGAGTTGCAGATTTTTTACCTGTAGGGGCTGTATGAATTTTGTGAAGTGGGTGCAGGGTTTTTATGTGTGGGGGTGTATGACCTTTATGTGATGTGGTGCAGGGTTTTTATATGAAGGGGGGTTTTAACTTGATGTGTAGGGTGGGTGCAGGGTTTCAATGTGTGGGGGGTGCACAATTATTATGTGCAATAAGTATTCTTGAAAAAATATTTTATATTTAAAAGTGGGGAGGGAGTAAGGGGTGCCAAACACAGGGTCCACCACGGGTGCCCAATGCTTTAGGCACGGCCCTGGAGATATGTGGCTGCCATTTTGGAGTCAGAAAGGAAATATTTTCTTTTTTGTGACACAGTTAAAAATTGCTTCAAAGTGAGATTTTTTCCTTCTTTTGTATCAAGAAAAAACAGTTATGAGCAATACTGAACTTGATGGACATGAGTCTTTTTCAACCTCAACTACTATATTACCATGGATGTTAAATGTAAAAGAGAAGTAATAATACAACAAGCCCATGCAAAACAGTTTGAAAATAAAATGGAAATTAAAGCAAAACTAAAACAAACTATAAATAATATAAACTTAGAGTATGATGATCTCTGTAAGAAATCTTGTAGAATTATTGAATTTGAATGTATATTTAGTTATTACAATGTTAAACAAAAATCTGCACATCAGTCAAGCCGTAACACGCTTTTCCCATAGAAATCACAAATTTGCAGTGATGTTACTACCGCAAAGGATTCTGGTTGGACATATGCAAATTAGTTTAACAAAGAATCCCAACCATGCACACCCCCCTCATTCCATTTTCAACATGGATTCCTTTGAGTCTGTGTTTGCTACATACAACAGCTTTGAAACACAACTTAAGAAAAGATGCAAAGCCAGTACCAAGCCTCAAAAGTAAACCAGTAACCAATCTAATGCTGATTATTTGCATTAACAATGAAACAGGTGGACATGAGTGTTTCACTAGTTATGCATCTTTTCCTCTCTGGCTGCTGCTTCCGAGGAGCTCCGGCTTTACTGAGAGCGTTGCCATGGTAACCCACGTCAATGCTCTCAGTAACCGAAGCTCGCGGGAGCTTAGACGAACTCACCAGAGCAGGGAATCCCCACGACGGCTCGCACTTACCACTGGTCGTAAACAGGTAGGTCGCAAAACGAGGAACACCTGTATTTAAAAGAAGAAAAACGGGGGCATGGTCAGCTGAGCAACCGACTAGTTGTGTCTGCGAAGAGCTCTGGCTACACAGACTACTAAATAGCCATAAAGCCAGAAAAACTGCACAAAAAACGTGCCATTCTGCAGTTTAAACCCCCAACAGAGAGATGGGGCGCAAACACAGAAAGTTAGCCCATGCTGAAGGCTCATATCAGCCCGATATCCGCAGGTCCATTGATAGGTCGTAACCTCAGGCCCAGCCCAAGATGGCCCCGGCACTTCAGATGACTCCGAGGGGGAAGAAGGATCAGTAGCCTCGCAGGCACCTAGCAGTATACACCAGAGAACAGACTCTGATGCTGACACATCCCCATCTACTAAAGGGGACATAAAAAAACTGCTCCTGGACCTTCGCGCCGTAAGGAAGGCAGACCTCAGAATTTGGAAGGCCCCCACAGCTCCTGCTGATGCACCTCAAGACACCATAGTGGTCACATGGGACATATAGATCAAGACATCCCTCTTGACACGCTCCAGAAGCCACCCTATTGTTGCTGTGGAGAACACCCAGATTAAAATTTTTGATAACTTACCATTTGCATTGTTGGTGGAGCGCAGAGGATTCCAGCTGATTACTAGGATCCTGAGAGACCACAGCATTGGGTATCGATGGGGAGCATCTAGAACTCTGGTGGTGCCCCACGGCGACTCCGTGATGTCGGCAGATGAAGATCCAACTAAACTTTTCAGAGCACTGAAATTGCCTCCCACGCCACTGCAACCACAGGACATTGCTGCGGACCTGATTGACCCTGCTCCTAGACTGAGAGAATCAGTCCAGGACAGAACCCGAGACCCTCCATAGACTGTCTCACCCTGCAGAGAGTTACGTAACTTGGGGTTCCTATACAATATACAGTGAAAGTTGGACTTGCCATAGGCAGCCAGGTTGTACCTGTGTATAGTTTTCAGTTCCACCTCTTTTGTGTTATGTTTTAATTTGGTTTAATTTTGACATATGGCTAGCCCCGGGCAACAATATTGCCAGAATAACAATAATCCGAGGACAAGCCCTCGAGGGAGATGGCTGTGCCGGGGGTGACCCTGATGAACTAGAGCACCAGACACAGGCTTAGCCCACATGCCTTGGGAACAGGAGGGTAACAAAGAACACCTGTAACCGCACATAAGCGGAGGCAAATTCAAGGATTAATGCTGCACGCCTCTTTGATTCCCCTCCCAACCGGTAATGATTCATACTTTTTATGGGGTGGCTTATCACTTACTACTGAGAGGAGGAGTATAGATGTGGGTGCCCTGACAGGAAAGAGGTATTTTCCCTAACTTGATCACCCATTATTATTGGTCCTTTACATACGCCAAATTTCTAATATTGTGTTATGTTGGACTTTTATGATTTTTTGATACACAGAAAAAGTGTTGTGCAAGAGGCTTTTTGTATTGTATTGCTATGATACCACCTTCAAAAAAAAGAAGGAAAAAAAAAAGAAGAAAAGCCACCTCAACAAGAGGACATAGTCTTAAATTAGAGGGGCAAAGGTTTAAAATTAATATCAGGAAGTATTACTATACTGAGAGGGTAGTGGATGCATGGAATAGCCTTCCAGCTAAGGTGGTAGAGGTTTACACAGTTAAGGAGTTTAAGCATGCGTGGGATAGGCATAAGGCTATCCTAGACTTAACATAAGGCCAGGGACTAATGAAAGTATTTAGACTATTGGGGAGACTAGATGGGCCGAATGGTTCTTATCTGCCGTCACATTCTATGTTTCTATTTGCATATAACAAATTCTGCAGGCAGAAGAGATATTTTTAGTTATTGTCTTCGCCATCCCTTTATGAATATGCTATTATGCTAGTATAATTTCCTGTATATTTTTGACATTTTGTTATTTGAATTTTATTATGTTTGTCACAGCAATGTATATGTAATGATCATATGGGCTAATCCCAAGTAAAATAAAGTTTTGTATGTTAGTCAGGGGCGTACCTAGAGCATTTGGCACACAGAGCGGGTCCTATTTTTGGCACTCCACCGCCCCCCCCCCCCTCACTTCATCTTTAAATGTAAAAAACGGAGTATGTGTGAGTGAATGTAGGGGTGTGTTTGTATGTAGTGTTGGCGTTTGAATGCAAGCATGCATTTGTGTGTTCTGTGGTATTTGAATGCAGTGGTATAGTTATATATAATGGTGGGGTTTGTATGTAGTGTTGACAGGGCCATATTAAGAGCCCAGTGGGCCTGGTGTTGACAATTATGATTATGGGCCTAATTACAAAATCTTATTGACCAACAACACTAAAACAGTCCTATCTCCTAAGCGTCATGTATCTGATGGAGATGGTGCTGGAGGAATACCTTACCCCCTAACAGCAGTGTCCAGTAAAACAGGAAGTCTATGGATGGGGTAAATGGGTGGGCCACTGACACAAATCACATAACCAGAACTGCCGAAAGGGGCGAACATACACAAAAAGGGGGCATGTCTATGTCCCCATGTCTCCCAGTCCCTTAGTGTCTGTGTCCCTATGTCTCCCAGTGTCCCCATGTCACTAGGACACTAGGGGACATTGAGAGATATTGGGACACTGGGAGACATGGGGACACTGAGATACTAGGGAACACTGGGAGACCTAGGGACATTGAGACTCTTGGGAACACAGAGACATAGGGACACTGAGTGACTTTGAGACATGAGGGGACACTGGGAGACATGGGGCACTGAGAGACTGAGATACATAGGGGACACTGTGATATATAGGGGACACTGGAGACTCGATAAAGACCTGGGTACAGGTCAAAACATTGCAGTGTCCAATAAACCTGCTTAAATCTATCACAGTGAGTGCCTGAGATTTTTTTCTTTTATACTAGGGGACACTGAGACACTTGGGGGCACTGTGAGACATGGGGACACTGGGATACTAGGGGATTCTGAGAGACTAGGGGGCACTGAGACACTATGGACACTGGGAGACACCAGGGACACTGGGAGACATGGGGCACTGAGACACTCGGATACATAGGGGAAACTGTGATACACAGGGGACACTGGAGACTTGATGAAGACCTGGGTACAGGTCGAAACGTTGCGGTGTCCAATAAACCTGCTTAAATCTATTACAGTGAGTGCCTGAGATTTTTTATTTTATACTAGGGGACACTGAGACACTAGGAGACATGGGGACACTGGGAGACATTGGGACACTGAGACACTGAGAGACTAGGGACAGTGGCACACTATGGACACTGAGAGACATGGAGATACTGGAGGACACAGGGAGACATGGAGATACTGAGATACTGGGGACACTGGCTGGGAGACGTGCCCCATATCTCCCAAGTATCAAAGTCGCCCAGTGTCCCCATGTCTCCCTGTGTCCCCCAGTGTCTCCATGTCTCTCAGTGTCCCCATGTCTCCCTGTGTCCCCCAGTGTCTTCATGTCTCTCAGTGTCCCCATGTCACCCAGTGTCCCCTAGTGTTTGTATCCCCATGTCTCCCAGTGTCCCGATGTCACTAGGACACTAGGGGACACTTAGAGACATTGGGACACTGTGAGACTTGGGGACACTGAGGCACTGGGAAAGACATGGGGACACTGAGATACATGGGGACAATTAGACACTAGGGCACTCTGGGAGACTAGGGACACAGACACTAGGGACACTGAGAGACAACAGGCACACTGGGAGAAATGGGGACACTGAGAGACACCAGGGACACTGGGAGACACTAGGGACACTGTGAGACTTGGGGACTCTGAGGCACTGGGAGAGACATGGGGACACTGAGATTCATGGGGACACTTAGAGACTAGGGCACTCTGGGAGACTAGGGACACAGACTCTAGGGACACTGGGAGACATGGGGACACTGAGAGACACCAGGGACACTGGGAGACACGGGGACACTGAGACACTAGGGACACTGGCTGGGTGACATGGGGACACTGAGAGACTAGGGGCCACTGGGAGACATGGGACCATTGTGTCCCTAGTGTGTCCCAGTGTCCCAATGTCTCAGCGTCCCCAAGTCTCTCACTGTCCCCATGTCTCGCAGGCTCAAAACTGCTATCTGGACTCTCTGTGCACAGCTGCTTCCCTGCGGATCAGTGAGCAGAGAGAGGCAGGGAGGGAGATGCTTCTTATCCCTGCCTCTCTCCACACAAACAGTGACCCCTACTGTCCGGCGCTGGTATTGCAGAATAATCTCTGTTTATACTGAGACAGACATTTGTATTGCCGGTATTCCTGCAATACTGGCACCGGCTAGGCAGCCTCAAATACCTGGGAAATACTTCTGAGAAATACCTGGCAACCATAAGAAATACATGAGAAATACTTGGCAACCCTAAAAGTGGTGTGTAAAAAGAAAAAAAAAGTCTGCACATATACACATACACAGACATATACACATGCAGATACATATACACACATGCATATACACAGAAACACAGTCACACGCAGATACAAACATGCAGGCATCATGGCGACTCTAGGAACAATATATGTGGGGTGGGCACATAAGATACCACAGTCAAAACGGGTGGGGGAGGTAAAACGTCTCACTAGAGGGTGGGGTAAAATGCTGCTATTGGCTGTCTGATGCCAGCATGCCGTGTTCTGCATGCTGGCATCTGACTACACATTTGCATATAATTCACATTAGCCACCCAGATTCCTTGTTGTGGGCTGGCTGACACCTCTTAATTTCAATCTTTGTTTAGCAGGTAACGCCTCTATTTGCTATCCTTATGTGGGATTGCCATATTTAAGGACACCAAATAAGGTGCTGCTAAACAGCACCCTCATTTGGTATCTTTAAATATGGAAATCTCACAAACGGGCACTAAATCAGTGAATTATCTACTAAACAGCTAAAGGATCAAGATTTAAAAAGCCCTTTTCTTATTTTCAGTTGTTTAGTACATAAATCCCTTTTTTGTTATCCTTATGTGAGATTGCAATATTTAAGGACACCAAATAAGGGAGATATCTACTAAACACATACACAGAGATGCACACAATCACACACATAATCACAGATATACACTGTAATGGCACCCCCAGGCATAAAAGGGTTAAACCGCCGTTTAGTAGATCTTCCAGAGACACAGGCACATCTACTGTAGACACCAATCCACCGAACCGGAGAAGCATATGAATGCTGTAAACAGCCGAACCGGAACCATATGAATGCTGTAATAGGAAAAACCATACGAAAGGTTTACACTCCTAGCAGTCGAACTGGAACAGCATATAATAAATCACTCCCAAGAACAAGACAAAGCTCCGTGTTGAGGGTCAAGCAGTGAACAGACAGAGCTGTGGGTTTATTGTTCTTATATACACATTCTTACACATTAGTACCACCCACAGGGTTTAGTAAAACAACCAATAAACACATACAATCCACTCAAACACTCCCACACAAAATCCTCCCCTCTGCCTGTGATACAATTACCTTACACAATGGGTTAATGTAATTACCACAGGTAGAGAAATACAGTTTTTCCACATTATCCATAACTTTAAAAGAATGCATCACATTTACATGATCTGAGCGCACATTATTACTGAATGGCGCTCAGATCACATACATACAGTTCAATTGCCATGGAGCCAAAGTCTTTCACATAGTCTTTCGTTATACGAATGGGCTCCATGGCATAGCTATCTGGGGTATCACTGTTCAAATAGGGCCAGTACAGAATGACCCGGCTTTCGTGTCTTTGAAGGGGAAAATCAAGAGTTTCAACATGGGGCCATAGTCTAAAGGCAGCACGCGGGCAACCAGGCTCCTCCAATGCACAGTGGCGAGATTGGTCTTGTCACATACACAAACACAATCACTGACCCACACACATACAATCACAGACACACAATCACATAGACACACAAACATTACATGCATACACACATTTAATAATTAAGAGGTCCACCCAGCCTCTCTACCTTGCTCTAGAAGGGCTGGAGTGGATTATCAGTCCCTGGTGGTCAGTGGTTGCTGCTGGGATCTCTATGCTCTTCCTGCATAGGTACATCGTACGCCCTGTAATGACGCCGAGGCCACGATTACATCATATCCCAGCTCGCTGCAGGGCGAAGACCGTCAGACACAGTCAGATGCACACAGTCCCACACACATTCACTCACACACAGTTACAGGCAGACAGTCACACATATACACACACAGTCACAGACAGTCACACACACAATCACAGGCAGACAGTCACACAGGCAGACAGTCACACACACACATGCACACACAGTCACTCACACACACACACATACAATCACAGGCAGACAGTCACACACACACACACACACAGGCAGTCACACACACAGGGTCACACAGACAATCACAGGCAGACAGTCACACACACAGTGACACACACACACACACAGTCACAGACAGTCACACACACAATCACAGGCAGACAGTCACCCATACACACAACACAGTCACAGACAGTCACACACACACACACACACACAATCACAGGCAGACAGTCACACACACAATCACAGTCGGACAGTCACACACACTCACAAACACAGTCCCATACAGTCACTCACACACACACCCACAATCACAGGCAGACAGTCACACACACACACACACACACAGAGGCAGACAGTCAGACACACACACACACAGAGTCACACAGACAATCACAGGTAGACAGTCACACACACACACACAGTGACACACACACACACACACACAGTCAAAGACAGTCACAATCACAGTTACACACAGCAAACACTCTCTCACTTACAGTAAGCTTGGGCTGGAGGAGGAATGGATTCAGTGCCTGCTGTGTTGAAGTTGGGGAAGCAGGGACTCCTTCCTGCTTCCCCTCTGTGTGAGCAGTAAGAGGCTGCATTTAGCTCTTCCCCACACATCTGGTTTGGCTCCGCCCCCACAACCATTCTGGCTCCGCCCCAAATCTCCATGCAGGTTTCCTGCTCCTGCTCCCAGCTCCTGCGTGTGTGAGCTGTGTCGGCTACCCAGCGGCCCTGCTGCTATGGTGCCCGGTGCAGCCACAGAGCTCACTGAACTCCAAGCCTGGCCAGCCCTGGTGGCACCCCCCTGCCTGATGGCACCCAGGGCGGACTGCCCCCCGCCCTCCCATAGTACGCCACTGATGTTAGTTCCTTTTAGAACTTGGGTCCTGTGTGTATTTTTAGGGATCCCATTTACAGTCGTCAAACCTGTTTGCTGGCTGAAGATCCCTCTAGCCCTGCGATAAGTCAATAGTGCTAGGCCTGAGAGCTGCAAGTGCCTTTGTAAAGGCAATAGCAAGTACTATAAGCATAGCTCCAGAAGAATAGGCAGTGGGGACGATACCCGCCTGGAAGAAGGGCTACAGCAGAATAGGCAGAGGGGACAATACCTGCCTGGAAGAAGAGCTGCAGCCTGGTTGGGTGGAAAAGCTCCAGAAGGACCCCAGTCAAGCTATGGCAACTGAGGCAGAAGCGCTTCAGGTCTCTTGGTTCCAGCTAGGGAGCGAGCTTGGCGGAGGTACCCAGCGGGGATACAGGGAGCTCCATCACATTATGTCTCCCACTTTAACTAACTGTGCCACAAAAGGATATAAGATTAGTTATGGAGTTTACTATTCAACTCCTATAGCTATATCCTCCTATTATAATGAATAATCAGCTCCCTATCTGTATCTCTGTGCTGTTTCTCCCCTATTTTACCAATTTTTTCCCATCGCTAAAACCAGGTGAAATAAGTGCATTGGCAACTAGGGAATATATATTCTTCCACTTGGAAGGGAATACTTGTTTTCACTACTGTAGTTAATCTTTCTTTTATTTGTTTCCAAAATTGTGTCCAACAAGGGCAGTCCCAGAATATATGTCTAAGGGACCCCGCTTCCTGCTTTTATCTCCAACTTCCCGTCCCAGAAGTGACGTTGCAGCAACTCACACACGTCACTTCCGTTTACACGAACATTATCAACAGCTGAGCCGGAAGATACCTCCTTACATGGACGGACGGATGTGCTGATTAGAAAATACCAAGACCAATCAGAACAGGACTTCCTGGTATAAATACAGGAAGCTAATAAAAAGCAGGTATCCGATTGAGAAAGCCTTTTTGATAAGGTGAAATGCGTTTCGGGCAGCCAGGACTTTTCAACAGACCACTTATAGATGGTCTTTTGAATTTATCTATTATTATTTTAAGTTTTTTTGTACAAATAAATTGTTTTAAATTTATACCAAGTCCTATGAGCTCCTGCATTTTGCTGCTTCTAAAGAAGAGTTGTGCCCTCTTAAATGCACAGTGCTTTTTATACTGAGAGTCCAGTCAATTTGGCTCTCAACAAGGTGAGCAAGTACTTGCACCATTTTTTATTGATATATATGTATTGAAGATAATACACAAGGAATTCGTTCCACTCTCTTTTCTCTTTTTCGCGTATCCAGATGTCCACATAGAAAAATTTTTGTATTACCCCGTATATACTCGAGTATAAGTCAACCCGAATATAAGTTGAGACCCCTAATTTTACCCCAACAAAACTGGGAAAACTTATTGACTCGAGTATAAGACTAGGGTGGGAAATGCAGCAGCTACTGGTAAATTTCTAAATAAAATTAGATCCTCAAAAAATTACATTAATTGAATATTTATTTTGTGTATATAATGAATGCAGTGTGTGTGTATATAATGCAGTGTGTGTTTATGAATGCAGTGTGTAACGGATCACCTGGCACCCCGACTGGGTACCTCCGTTGAAGGATGCTCCTAGCGCTTCCTGAGGACTCCAAGCACTGCAGCAGACACCACAACCACCGAACCGGAGAAGCATATGAATGCTCTCAAGCATATGAATGTTGTATACAGCCGAATGGAACAGCATACAATAAATCCTCCCCCAATAATGAGACAACACTTCACTTTGAGGGTTAAGCAGGAACTGACTGGACTGGCACATACAGCCTCTTTTATTCCCAATCAACAAACTTAGTACTGCCCACAGGGTTTTACAGAACAACCAATAACACACGTACATTACAGAAAGACACTCCCACACAAAATCCTCCCCTCTGCCTGTGATACAATTACCTTACACAATGGGTAATCTAATTATCACAGACAGAGAAATACAGTTTCATAAAACACATCACAGGGACCCCAAAACATGCAATAACCACATAAAAAGTATCTGGGTGAACCACATATCCAAAATTCACCCAGATCCGTTCAGTACTTTGGAAGATACAGTTTAATGCAGATTCTGCAGAACAGGCTAAATGAAAAACAATCACTGTATAATGTGTCCCCTGCTGTATAGTCCGAAACCATTGCACGATGTCTCTGTGCACCAAATACTGGCGAGATGGCACCGTGTTGAAAAGTCCAACCAGTGTCTGTGAGTTAAAATGGCCGCCATCCATTGTTCTCACCATGTGCCTCTGATACAGGAAATGGTGGCCACCCAGTAACTCCACAGTATGTCCCCAGATGGTTCTTAAAGGGCCAGCAGCAGCACAACACAAATCCCTTATGCCCAAATCATGTCTTTAAAGGGCAATACATCCCAGGGGCCATAGTCACATGGCAGGAGACTGGCAATCAGTCTTCTCCAATGCCCAGTGGCGAGGTCGGTTTCGCCACACAGTGTGTGTAGTGTGTGTGTATATAATGCAGTGTGTGTGTATGAATGCAGTGTGTGTGTGTGTATGAATGCAGTGTGTGTGTGTATGAGTGCTGTGTGTTTGTTTATGTGATGCAGAGTGTGTAACCTTGGTGGGGGGTGGGCATTTTTTTTTTAAATTATTATTATTATTTTAATATTACATTTTGTTTGTTTTTTTTATATTATTAATATTTTTATTTTATTTTAATATTATTACATTTTTTATTTTATTATATTATTATTTAAATTTGTATTTATATTTTTTTTGTCCCCCCTCCCTGCTTGATACATGGTGGTCCAGTGGCATGGGCTGTGTAGGAGGGGGGCTGGCAGTGAGCTGTAACTTACCTTTCCTGCAGCTCCTGTCAGCTCCCTTCTCCTGCGTTCCGGTCAGTTCCAGTGTAAGTCTCGTGGTCTGAGTGCCGCACAGAGCCGCGGCTCTTGCGAGACTTACAGTGGAGCTGACAGGGGAGCTGATCGGCACGGAGGAGAAAGAAACTGACAGGAGCTGCAGGAAAGGTAAGTTACAGCTTGTAATGAGCCCGGCGGTCCTGGTCTTGATTATGGCAATGTAAGTTGCCATAATACAGACATTGACTCGAGTATAAGACGAGTGGGGGGTTTTCAGCACAAAAAATGTGCCGAAAAACTTGTCTTATACTCGAGTATATATGGTATCTATAAATACCCCTGCGTTTGTGACTTGAGCCTAGCCTTCAAAGGCTCTAAGCCATGTGAGTTTGTTACATATAGATTTCCACATTATCTATATTATTCAGACATACTGCACCATATTGTGCCCATTTATCTTTTTCTCTAGATATCTGATATATAATTCGTTTCCCTTATTTTAAGGGTAAGTGTTCTAAAATCAGCGCTCCACTGGGTTTTCTTTGATGTGATATATTTCTTTTACTCAAATCACTCCATACTTTTGCATGCATTTATGTTAAGTTTAGAGGTACTTACACATGTGTTGAGCTGCTAACTAATCTAAACTTGGTTCTGTATTTTAAAATCTTTATATTTACACAGTTCACTTTGTCTTTATTACAATAGACAGAGTTCCCCCACTTCGGAGAGGTCCTGTTATAAAAGGAGACCACGTGGGGATAGGCAAAGGCTCCTGTTACAAAAGGAGACTCTTTCCCCAATGGGATTGAATGAGGACTACGACTTGAAACATTTTCTATGACCTTAATTTTGTATTTCTTATTCCGTCTACTTATATATATTTTGTATATGCTCTCTACAGTTCCTTATCTAGACCATTCTTGGTCCGAAACTTTTACATGGTATGGTTTTGACCACTTTGGTCCGCGACTTGGCTCTCAGGGTCCTATGCTTGGAATATGTCGACAAATGGACACCCCAGCATTGGTAAGTGAGTATTACACTTTGATCCTTTTTTGTTCTCTTTTCTTTTTTAGGCTCTAAAACTAATCAGCTATACTTAGTGAGTCCCCTTGATGGATGTTGCAGTGGGTGTGATCAGTATCTCATTTGATTACAATATTCTGTATATAACCTCCATTGGAATTTGTTTGTTAAAATTGAGCATCCTTTCATTTATATTTAGTAGCATTTCAATGTCCAATTATTTATTACTTTCATGATATGGTGTCACAATATTCTGGATATAACTGTCATATTCTGGTTAACATCCTTTATATATATATATATATATATATATATATATATATATATATATATAGATAGATAGATAGATATAGAATTACTTTGTTTGTCTTTATAACTCCCATCTGAAATTGTTTTTGCTATAAAAACACATACAGTCTCTATTTGAGCATCCTTTCACTTATATTGAGTAGTACTTAAATGTCCAATCAGTTATTAATTGCATATGGTGTTCACTAGAGAATTTTAATTGATACCCTAGGTGTATTATTGTAAATTGTAAATAAAGCTTTTTTCTTTTGTACTCGCACTCAGAGTCCCGTAAGTCCTGTTGGATTGTGAACATGGGGAGCGTCACGTGAATGGGTCACATGGAGTTTGGTTGCTATACCAGGGCCTTTGAACTGACAGTGTAGTCCCGAGCATACAGCCCACAGCCCACAGCCTGACGGTCACCTATTCCTGCATCTTTGCCTGAGCCCAGTACAGCTGCTGGATTACAACGATCACCTATTTACCAACTACTATCTCCAATGGCCATCTTCTATGAACTCACTCATTAGATCAGGATCAGGCCTGATTTATCACACAAAGGGGTGAGATCAGGGCTGGTGCAAGCATTTCTGGCGCCCTAGGCGAAAACAAATTTGCCACCCCATTTGCTTTACACAATCATGCAGACTAACACACACGCTGACTCAAGTAGACATACACTGACCATGCAAACTGACACACACACTAACCCATGTAGACTGACGCACACAGACTCATATACACACACTGACCCATGCAGACACACACATACAGACACACTGACCCATGCAGACACACACAATGACCCATACAGACACACACAATGACCCATACAGACACACTGACCCATACAGACTGACACTGACCCATACAGACTGACACTGACCCATACAGACAGACACACTGACCCATACAGACACACACACTGACCCATACAGTCTAAGTTGACTGACCCTGCAGTACAGTTACAGGCTGGTAACCTTATTGATTTATATTTTGTTAAGAAACACACTATACAGTCAAGGAGAGATCATCACCTCTAGCGGTTGAGGCTATTGATGGGAGACCCCTATCTCAACCATTGATTACCCATGAGACCTTGCCTATTTGCATTACGATAGGAGCTTTGCATAAGGAAGACATTACCTTCCAGATAATCGCTTCCCGTTCTTGTCCCATCGTATTAGGTTTCCCTTGGCTCATCAAGCATAACCCTCATATTGACTGGACTAAAGGGGAAATACTGGAATGAGGTAAAGACTGTCAGGAAAACTGCATGTTTCTCATTACTAAAAAAAATGGGCATTGCTGCTTTACCCGCTGCTACGTCTCTGACACTCGAAATTCCCGTATAGTATTGGGAGCTTAGGGAGGCATTTAGTAAAAGCCAGGCTGATGTTCTTCCTCCACACAGGTCATATGATTGCTCCATTTATCTGCTAGCCTCCTAAGGGGGCAGAATATGCCCTATCCCCACAAGAAAGAAAGATCATGGATGAGTACATCAAAGAATCGTTAAGAAAAGGCCATATATGTAAATCAGCCTCGCCTGCTGGAGCAGGATTCTTTTTTGTAGCTAAAAAAGATGGAGAGTTATGTCCTTGCATTGACTACAGGGCATTAAACAAGATTACTATAAAGAATGCCTATCCCATTCCCCTTATATCCGAATTGTTTGATAGACTTCAGGGTGCTAAGATCTTTACCAAACTTAACCTTAGGAGTGCATACAATTTGGTGAGGATTAGGGAGGATCACGAATGGAAGACAACATTTAACACTAGGAGTGGGCACTATGAATACCTTGTCATGCCCTTCGGATTATGCAATGCTCCGGCCGTATTTCAGGATTTTATTAATGATGTACTCAGGGACTATATCAATTCATTTGTTCTAGTTTACCTGGATGATATCCTTATTTATTCCCCAGACCTCCAGACTCATCATGAACATGTTAAACAAGTATTACAAACATTGCTTGATAATAGACTTTATTATAAACTTGAGAAATGCATATTTGATCAGCATGAGGTTCAGTTTTTGGGGTATAATATTTCTGCCTCCAGTTTCCAAATGGATCCTTGCAAACTAGAGGCCGTTCTACACTGGCCCAATGGGTTAAAAGCCATCCCAAAGTTTATTGGTTTCTCTAACTATTTTAGGAGAGTCATCAAAGGTTTCTCTTTGGTAATAGCCCCCATCACCAATATGACACGCAACAAATCTTTGCATCTGCTGACATATCTAGACATCCTGACACTAGTAAATCTTTCCTACTTGAGATTGACGCCTCCGAGACAGGGGTTGGGGCTGTTCTTTCTCAGAGAGAGAGTCAGGATACCCCTTTGCATCCATGTTGATACTTCTCCAGAAAGTTGTCTCCTGACGAGCGTAACTATGACATTGGTAATAGAGAACTGTTAGCCATCATACTAGCACTTAAGGAATGGCGACATCTTTTGGAGGGTTCAAAGGAACCCATTATGATTATTACTGATCACAAGAACCTGGCATATATTGGGGATGCCAAACGACTGTCTTCTAGACAAGCTAGATGGTCATTATTTTTGTCTCACTTTAACTTCATTATCACCTACAGACCAGGTTCTAGGAACGTTAAAGCTGACGCCTTGTCTAGGCAAAATGACGTTGAATCGGATCGAGAACAAGAGACATCCCCTATTATTTCTCCAGAGTGTATTATTGCATCCACGGTCCTTTCTTTATCATCCCCTTTTCTCCGTGCTATCATGGCGGCTCAGCATCAGACACCTTGCAACAAACCTCAAGATAAATTGTTTATTCCATTGCCTGACAGGAAAGAGGTACTGAAGGTATTCCATAACAATGTGACCACTGGGCACTTGGGTATTAATAAAACTGTATCTGCCATTTCCAGGTAATTTTGGTGGGAGTCACTCAGGAGGGATATTAAAGATTATGTAGAAGCCTGCTCTGTGCAGTTTTGAAGGTTCCTCATAAACTTCTGTGTGGATTGTTAATGCCACTTCCTATACTCAGTATCCCATGTTCTCATTTATCAATGGATTTCATTGTTGAACTGCCTAGTTTCAATGGGTATACATCCATCCTCATGGTAGTTGAGCGTTTTTCCAAAATGGCACACTTTACTCCACTTAAAAAATTGCCATCGTATCAGGATCTGGTGCACATATTTATATGCGATATTGTCAGACTACATGGTATTCCTCAAAGTATTGTGTCTGACAGGGGTTCCCAATTTGTGTCACGGTTCTGGAGGGCATTCAAATAAACAGTTGGGCATTGAATTGTCATTTTACTCTGCTTACTGTCTCCAAACTAATGGTATGGCTGAAAGAGCTAACCAATCACTTGAGCTGTATTTACGTTGCTTTGTGAATAGTACACAGTCTAACTGGGCTGAATTATTGCCCTGAGCTGAATTTGCAAGGAATAACGCTACCCATGACTCATCTGGGCATAGTCTGTTTTTTGTCAATATGGGTCGTCATCCTGCTGTTCTCCCTGCTGTGTTTTCTGATACAGCGATTCCTACTCTGGATGATCACCTCACCTCTATTTGTGATACCTGGACTAAGGTTCATGCCGCTCTTAAAACTGCAGCTGCTCGCTTTAAGTTTTATGTGGATAAACGACGGAGCCAATCCAGTTTACCAAGTGGGTGATTGGGTTTGGTTATCCTCACGCAGCATCAGGTTGAAGGTTCCCAGCATGAAGTTTGCTCCGAGGTTCCTTGGTCCTTTTCGTGTGGTTAGGAGAATCAACCCTGTTTCTTATTCTCTGGCCCTTCCAACATCCTTACGTATAAAGGTATACCTAATACTTTTCATGTGTCCTTGATCAAACTGCTTGTTTGCAATCAGTACACAAGTCCGGTTGTTCCCCCTCCTCCTTTGGTTGTTTCTGGACAGGAGGAGTACAAAGTCTCCTCCATGACTGATTCCAGGTTTTCTCACGGTTCCTTACAGTATTTGGTTGATTGGAGGGGGTATGGGCCTGCTGACCTTTCCTGGGTTTCGGCTTCTGATATCCATACTGGCCATAAAATTTGTTCTTTTCATGCCAAGTTTCCTCTTAAACCTGGTCCTGCTTGCCTGGTGGGCGGTCTTCAGGTGGGGGATAATGTCACGTATTCATCCGCACATAAAAATGTGTTTTATGGCATTTACTGTCCTGACAGGAAAAGTTGTGCCAAGCAACATTACCGTCCTGACAGGAAAAGTTGTGCCGAGCAACATTACCGTCCTGACAGGAAAAGTTCTGCCGAGCAGCAATCATGCACATGGAAACCTGGTAATTACTTTTGGGGAAAAAGGCCAGTTACAGACAATCAGATCCACTGGAGGGTTTGTGCTGAGCAACAATCATGCACATGGAAACCTAGTAATTGCTTGTGGGGTCAAAAGCCGGTTACGGCCAATCGGATCCACAGGAGGGGTATTTAAACCCAATTCTCCTTTTGCTCATTGCCCTGTTGTGGTTTCATCTTGATGGTAATCCGAGAGTGCGTTCCTGATCTTGATTTTCTGGTATTTCACTTTGGCTTTGTTTTGACTTCCCTGAATTCTGGTATCTTTGACTTTTGGCTTTCCCTCATCGTTGTGTCTGATTCTGTGTTCCTGACCTCGGCAAGTATTTTGACTATTCTTGGATGTGTTAAGTCCGGCCATTCTAAGGTCCGGTTATACGTTATCCTTAGTCCTAGGTGTGACACAGTTCTGTGTGCTGGATCAACTTAATCCTGACAGATCCAACCTTTTCAGCTATATATATTTTTGACGGATTCTTATTTTTTATTTTTATTGTATGCAGTCCCCCTTTTTTTTGCCATCATCTTCTACATGGATTACACATATGTACTCTAACCAGTGGTCTGGATATAGATACTATTTTTATTTTCTTGTTTTTTCATCCTTTTTTTCTTCTGTTATCTCATAAGTGTTTGTTTACACATTGCTACCTTCATATATCAGGGGGTGGATCTACCTGTATTATCTTTTGTCGGTATCTACATGTTGTATATTTATTTCGGCATAGTGGCCCTTGTATACCTTGCTAAAGAGGCATAAGATCAGGTGATTTATGGGCTTTATGTATATAGTAGCCCTTTTCTTGTCTTCCATAGTAAATAGATAGAAATATTTTGATGTTCCTGTGAACAAAATCTAAATACATATTTTTTTGCATTAACTTGAGTGCGGTATATTTTTTATTACTTGTATTTCTCCTTAGGTTACCTGTGGATTTTTCTTTGTATCCCGAACAATTCTTCTGGTAGTTGCGGCTGAAATCTTTCTTGGTCTACCTGACCTTGACTCAAGGTCAAGGGGATTGAGCAGTACTGACTGTTATTTTCAAGGCTTTGGATATCTGTTTATACCCCCCAGGCATCCTTATAAAGTTCTCTTACCTTACCAGGTCTTTTGACAGTTCTTGTCTGCTCCCCATGGCTCAGTATCTAGCCTACTCAGTGTATCCACGTGAGAGTTATCAAACTCATTGATTATTTATACACAGATACTATTTGCAATTTAAAAAGGCACATGTGCAGGAAATTAACTTTAATTGCCATTTTAACCTGTGTGTGTCACAAAGTTTAAGGGTATGTACACTTTTGATCAGGGCCTTTTGAGTGATTTCTGTTATCATTATGATTTAAAAAGAAGCCAAACAGGTTTGAGATAATAAATAGCTTCATATGATCACTATCCTTCAATAAAATAATATTTTTTTGCATGATCAGTCATATTTTCAAAACATATGCTAAAATTTCTGCCAGGGTATGCAAACTTTTGAGCATTTAGGGGGTTAATTTAACCAATTGCTCACAAGAGTAAGTCATGCCAGGGCATGACAATTCTTTCAAATTTACATATATAATTAGTTTGTATTTAGTTTTAAGTGATTGTTAATTCCACCTGTTATCATCAGATCAACTCTTGAATTCTGGAGTGTAATCAATGAGTTATTTGCCTTGTATGAAGAATCCAATTGCAGATTGGCTTCAACAGACAGGGTCAGATTTCCCATTAGGCATAGTTTTCACCTGCCTACAGCTGCCTGTCATGAAGGGGTGCCTATTTATTGTACTTATAATGTGCTTTTTTTGGAGCTAAGCTGGGCTTGTGAGGGGACATAAGGAGCTTTGGCTAGCGTCCCCTGTAGTCCAGCCAGCCTTTTATGTTTGATAGCATAGCTGCAGAAACAGTTTTAGAGGGTGTCACAGCTCCTCCATGGTCTCTGTCTGAAGATGGACACTCACAGTCTCTCACTCAGGAAATTCCTTACAAGAGGAGCAGGGCTGAGTGATGCACACTGTATAACAGCTTCTATGGTACTACTACTATCAATTATTGGAGGATGAGTATTTTGGAAATTGCCCTTAAACTCCACATGCCTGTAGAACACAGTTATTCCCATAGCCCTAGATTTAACTACTCCAAAAACCTAAACAAACGTATTACTAAGTCCCAATCTAAAGCATTCAAGTCCTAAACTGAAAAAAAACAAAAAAAACTTTTACCTAAATCCTAGGATTAACAACCCTTAAAAATTAAATACCCTATGTGCCCCACTACTAAACTTAAACCCACTCTTACCCTAAACCCAATATTTCTAAACACTCTTATGCAACAACTATAACCCTTCTCAAGGTATTAATCATTTTAACACTAAACACCCTATGTGATATACCTGTGGCATTAACACCTATCTAACCTTAACCCTTTACCCTAACTACGTTTAACATTATTTTAGCCTTGTAGGCACATATACCACTACATACACTCACTATACTCACAAACATCATACATTACAAGTAGAAATATGCACCTGCATACAAGGAGGGACAGGGACAGAGGGCTTCTTAGAATTCTTGCCTACAGTCACTTGACATGTAAATCTGGTCCTGACAATGGAAGCTTCAAAAAAAAAAAATGAAACCCAAAACAAATTCACAGAGTCAGAAACAAGATCATTGGTCTGAGATCACTGATAAAACCATTCCAGAAGAAAGGTGCTGAAAACAAAGTCAGTTACAAGAAGAAGACAAAAACACAAAGCTAAGAATGGACTTAGAGTTAAGAGAAAGGTTAATTCCTAAAGATGATAGGACTCAAAGAGTATGAACAGATGTTTAATTAAGGCATTTAGACCTTCCACCAAGATACCTGATTTTGGAAATGGAACATTATGTCTGGGTGACTATGGCATTATACCATGGACAGTTTGCCTCTTCAGGTTACCAGACTCTTCTCTATTAAAGATTGGTTTGTACGGAGATAAAAGTAAGTAGGCGTTACAAAACTTGTATGGATCTAATGAATCTTAGGCCAGCATATACTCTTCGTGTGGAAGAATGAATGAACAAAGGACACCATGCTTCCTGAGGGGAGTCTGTCTTCACTTCTGTTCAGATGTTCCAGTTCGCTGACTCTTCCATGGTTTATTTCACCACTATTTCCAGTCTTATCTCAGCAGATGTACTATATGATGTTACGGCACTCTCTGACCTTCTGCGGGCATATATATTCTCTTGTTTTCCCATAACTACATCTAAATGAGACTGACTGGCCGCCAAACTCGGTGCCCATTTCCTCTGCTAAGGGACTTGAAATCACGGTCTTGCCATTACTTTGCTGCTGTGGATATGCAGTTCAAGTGGGACTTGCTGGAGTGGTTTCACTGCTAACATCTACATTTAGTGGTGGTTACATGGGGTCATCTCGCGCTTGTGGAACTTGTCTAGTTTCTGTGTGTGATATCCCACCTTCATCATCATGAATGAGTAACATATCTCCTAGTCCTACATTTTCTTAGCAACCACAGAAATAAAGATAATCGCATAGTTTGGTAATTGATTTCTAGATGAACTTGAGACAAATTCTTGCTTTACTTGACATTCACAACTATTAATTTGGCTGGTACTAGAAATATTATTTAATATGTATAATTCTAGGTCAACCTACCCAGCAAATTATGGGAGGTCACCATGCGCTCCCCATGATTGCGATAGTAATGAGGTGTATCCTGGGAAATACCAGAGCTATGCATGAAATAAAATATGAATAACTAATAGGCATAACATTACAAGTCATTAGTCACAATGCCAAAATATTCTGGGGTAGAAAATGGGAACACCAGAGAAGGATGGATCTGGGTTTCAGGAGAAGGGAGTTTCTCTCCATAAAGCATGTTCTCTATACCTATGTTATATCACTGCACTCCCAGGACAGTCACTTTATTGCTCAATGTCCCAGGAAACCAAAAATTGTTATCTACCGGAGAGTGACTCATTCTTTAGCTGCACAGCGCCCATTCTTATATAACAATGTATTTAATATTCACAGGAATGTGCCTAAAAGATCATCACTTAAAAATGTATATCTGAGTGTGTGAAACTTAGACAAACAACAACAGCAACAAGAGGAAAATCATCAATTGGAATAGACTCTAAAATTCTAAAAACTAAAAAGAACAAACAAAGAGAGAACAAATGATTGTCATTGATCTAAGTTAAAACCACAACAACAACAAAAAGAAAAACAACAGCAAAAATCTCAAGAAAACTAAATAGACATAAATAAAGCTAAAGTCCTCCATGGCAGGAGTGTGTTAGGACCCAGCCACACGTGGTTGCAGTGCTGTGGAGTAGAGTTTGCCGAGTATAGCTGGGGCAGGCAGTAAGGGGTTAAGGCTGTGGAATGCAGCAGTGTGGAATGTGCATGCAGATGAGACGGATGCTAATCAGTCTGTGGCTGGGAACGGGCCGAGGTTATTGGCTTCCCCGGATTCTAATCCAGACGGCTCCTTGCTGCTCGCTCTGTATAGAACTCCAGCTCTCCCCCCCCCTTCCTACAGAAGCCCCTGGCCGACATGCTGCTGCCTTATACCCAGCTCAGCCCCCTGCCCACTGGGCCAGCTTTTGGCTTTCACTAGTGGGTTTCGGCTTGGTAGTGGAGGGCAGGCTTCCTTCTTATTTTAGTACATAGCACCCCCTCCATCTCAGCCTAAAGCCCTTGCTACTAAGCCACCAGGCCCCCCACCCCAGCCTTCTTTCTGTACTTATGGAGGAGTTTGCAGAGCCTTATCATGCCTAGGAAAGGAAATGGGCAGCTGCCTTTACCGGATGGCTGGGAAGAAGCCAGAGATTACGACGGGAAGGTGTTTTATATCGATCACAACACCAGGCAGACCAGCTGGATAGACCCAAGGGACAGGTAAGCTGACAATTGTCCCCAACAACTATAACTTTCACCCCCTCCTCCTCACTAATGGCTCACGTCCCTAACTGCTGTGGTCTGCGTGCTCTAGGATGCTTATTGGCTGAGCATCATGGGAAAGGTAGTTCACAGCAGCTGGAGTGTCAAAGATCAGCCATCTCTGTGACCTATGGGAGCCTTGTGTGCCTGCCAGGTTTTGAGCGCCAATGCTTTAGTGGCTTGTGAACAGTGAGAGGGCATTTAATATACTAATTTATTGCTGGGCTGGGATAGGAAGACATATATGTATATATTGAGTTATAATGTAGCAGCTGTTTGAGTTGTAAGGTTCTGTTGTATCTGTACTTTAGAGGGGGAGGGAGTTTTGGAAGAAAGACAGGACAGGAGGGGTGGTGGTAGTACATGGGAGTTGGAATTGAAGTATCAGTCACTTTGGGTAATGAAAGCAGGAGGAGTTAGCTCAGGAATGTTGGGCTCTGCATGTAGAGAGAAAAAGGAAAGGGGAGAGAGAATGTGGTGAGGCAATGGAGCTTAACCCTGAGGGGGGTGGGGACACAGGACAACTTTCCATTGCTGAGAGTCAAGAAGTTTTTTTTCCCACACTCTACATAAACAATCTTCATAGGCCTTCAGTGCTTTAATTCCATACTTTTATTTGAGAATCATGGAAAACGTAACACTGGTTATTTATTGGTTAATGTGTACGGATACTACAGAACGCCTCACACAGTATGGCTAAGGAGTGCTACTTTGTTTATGTTTTATTATTATTATTATTATTATTATAGATTAAATATCACTTTCAGGGGTGTTGAATGCAGTTTTTCTTTTGTTTTGTAAAAGGTTGAAAGGCAGACTACCCTCAGCATTGTCCTGCAGAATTTTATATTTTTTGTTTTGAAATATTTTGCCACTGGAAGAATGTCACACAGGACATACTCTAGTCTAGTATCACATTCATAGCTGTAAAAGTTGCTGTTAGGAATGTGCATTGCTAAGAATACGATCATGATTTTTGGTTTTGTGTCGGTCTGGTGTACAGGAGAAATATGGTTCCAGCCCAATAGGCCTTGTATATTTTATGTATAGATTAAATATGTTAACCCTAATGAAGTAGAATAAAATAAAGAACTAGGGGTTTTCCAACTATTGTCCATTACCTTTCCAAAAAAAAGGTGAAAGTGCATGCCTGGGGTTTTCTTGCTAAGTAAGCAGTGGCCTAGGGCCAAGTCAGGCTTTGTCTATTTTATTCCGAATTTGATTCATGGGATGTTTGAAAAAGATCAATGGATTATAGTGTTTTCTTTATTAGACATAGTTTTTGGGTTGCATCAATACTGATCCGGGGGCCAAAGCAAGGTAGACCCAAGTTATATTACCTGATACTGTTATTTTATAGAGGAAGTATAGTAAAATAGCTTATAAAGCCAACTTGTGTATGTGTAGTCCAATGGCTTGACTGGTGTGCAGATTTTTGTTTAACACTGTAATGTGTGTGTGTGTGTGTGTGTGTGTGTGTGTGTGTGTGTATATATATATATATATATATATTTTTACCCAGAATCCTCTGCACATCTACACTCATACACCATCGTCATACATACCATATTTTTGTGATTTATCTTTAATTTGTGTATGTATATATATATATACACACACATTACAGTGTTAAACAAAAATCTGCACACCAGTCAAGCCACAGGACTTGCTTTTCCCACAGAAATCACAAATTTGCAGTGATGTTACTACCGCAAATTATTCTGGGTGGGCATAAGCAAATTAGTTGAAAAAATAATCACATTTTTGCCTCATTCTATTTTAAACATGGATTCCTTTGAGTCTGTGTCTACTGTATACAACAGCTTTAAAACACAACTTGGGAAAAGACCAGTGACCCACTCATGGACAGCTGTTTAATTGTTAATGCAAATCATCAGCATGAGGTTGGTTACTGGTTGGCTATTGAGGCTTGGTAGTGCTTGGGAAGCAAAAAGGTTATGGTGGGGGGAAAAAAAGTGTGATTGAAAACCCCTTCCACCTGAAGTCTGTGGATAGTTAAAGGGATCCTTTAGTGCTAGGAAACAGTTTTCCTGGCACCACAGGCTCTTGGAGTGCCCCCCCTCCCTCGGCGCTGAAGGGTTTAAAACCCCTTGAGCCACTTACCTTAATCCAGCGCCGGGCTCCCTTGGCGCTGTTGACTTCTCCGCCGGCGTCCGCTCCCAAATGGAGCCGAATGCGCATGTGTAGCGAAAGGCACATGCACATTCAAACTCGCCCATAGGAAAGCATTACTCAATGCTTAACTATGGGGATCTTTTTTGACGCTGGTCCGTGAGTATGCACAGCATCAAATAAGTGTGATTTACTCAGTGTAAATTGTGGAAGTGCCTCTAGTGGCTGTCTCCCTGAGTTAACCCTGCTGTGTAAACATAGCAGTTTCTTTGCAGTTTTCCGCTGCAGGGTTACTAGGGGGATCTGGCACCCAGACCACTTAATTGAGCTGAAGTGGTCTGGGTGCATGTAGTGGTCCTTTAATACATTCTTAAATAAAAATCTGCACACCAGTCAAGCCATAAGACTTGCTTTCCCCACAGAATTCACAAATTTTCAGTGATGTTACTACAGCAAAGGATTCTGGGTGGGCATATGCAAATTATGGCTTGACTGGTGTGCCGATTTTTGTTAAACATTGTATTAACTATCCACAGACTTCAGGTGGAAGGGGTTTTCAATCGAATTTTTCTCCCCACCATAAACCTTTTGAGAGAGAGAGAGATATGTATGTGTATATTATATACAATTTTAATTTAGATTTTCCTTGTTTTGTTGTTTGTTTTTTCTTTGCATTTATTAATTACAGGTAACATAGCAATGCTTAACAATCTAAAATGATTTGTTTAAGACATTAATAATAATTATATAAATGAGAGGGGTAGTTCAATTGTATTCAATAAAAAAAAAAAAACTCGTGATCAAAGGATTGGGACTGGAATTGACTTGTGTGCAATTTTACTTTTTATTCTTCTCTAAACCTTTTACGTAATTATTTTCTAAAATTTGGGGATTGGAGTCAGGTTTTGTAAAATATGTGTGTTTACATTGTCCTTCATACTGTGTCTGTCTCCATGTGTGAGGTAAATCTAATTTTGTAGCTTCCAACAAATAGTTAATAAATTTTTAGAGATTATTATAATAACAGAAAATATCTATGAATGTTGATGGGGTGGGGGGGAAAGTCCAAAATGGCTGTTAAGTATATAGAGCGGTTATGAATATACCCCAAAACGGACTCCCACAGCAGTAATCTCGAGGCATGACCACCATATATGTGATAGAGAACCCGTTAATCCGCAACCTCTCCAGCACAGGTTGTGAAGGAGAAATGTTGGCTAATTGGTTGAGAGTCCAATTCCATTGCAACGGTAGTTTTGCATTCTTTGTTTGTGGGAAGAGCAATGTGAGAATCTCCTCAGATTTTAATGTACTGTTGCTTTCAAAGTGTATGTCATCAGAAATATGGGCAAAATAACATTTTTTTTTCATCATTGAAAATTGGGATCTGCTCAAGATCTTCACAGGGGTTTGTAGAGTGGAGAAATTTAGGTCGGAGTAGATTGGAAAAACTCTCGCATTTCACTGTCTTCAACTGTGCATTTTTGCCTAGTATTTTGATTGGCTTCTAACATCACAATTTCTTTGCAACTTTATCAGTAACTGTCATTGCATTCCTAGATGTCTGCCTCCACTCTACAAAACAGACAAATCTTCAAGTGGTAATTCAAATAGTTACTTTTAGCTTGGTTAGAGGAACAGAATTAATATTAATATTGATGTTTTAAACTGGTTTGTGTGAGATCGTTTTCAGTAACAGTGCTCCTTGAAGTAACATAAATGTTTAGGACATGCTAAGCTCGTCTTATGTTTGTTTTGGGGTTGTAGGTTTTTTCAGCCAGTTTTCCTTTTCTTACTCTTTGTGCTACTGAGGAAATGTTAAAATTTTGAATACTATTTACCCAGAATCCTCTGCACATCTACACTCATACACCATTGTCATACATACCATATTTTTGTGATTTATCTTTAATTTGTAATGTATGCAAAAGTGCTGCCCTATAATGTGTACATCTCAATTGCTGCAAAAAGGAAATTGGCTGGCTAATTATGGAGGAATCCAAAAGGAATTGCTTTGATTAGTTGATTTATTTCCTTGCAGTTGCATAAGTAATACATTTTGCAAGGCAGCATGCCTCAGGTTCTACCGCAGAACAAGAAGTTCTATTCATCCAGGAAAATATAGTGGATCTTGAAACCGTCCATTCATAACCTATACAGCACAAATGATCAACCTCAGTTATATTAGAGGGATCTCGCAGACTGGAGTTGCCACCTCAACTGTTTTCTTTTGTTATTGTTCTAATCATAGGCATGTGCAGCCTATTTTATAAGGGTGTGCACCCTAAAGCCGAAACACACACGCCGCATGTGTGTATATATATATATATATATATATATATGTATGTATGTGTATATATATATATATGTGTATATATATATATATATATGTGTATGTGTATATATATACACACAGCACACACTAACAGCACCCTTTACACACACACACACACACACACACACAACACTGTGTGTGTGTGTGTGTATATATATATATATATATATATGGAACAAATTGAGAGCACTCATTGGATTTAGTAAACAAAAAAAATATATTAAATCAAACGCATATAAATCAACGTTTCGACCGTCTAGCGGTCTTTATCAAGATGCTATGACGTGAAAATCTCAAATTTTTTTTTTTTTTTTTTCTCTTTATTCAGCATGCATACACACATTAACCTGTTCTGGTTAACCCATTTTCATCCATACTGCTGTCTTTAACATTCCACACTCATACACATTTAAGACCATGTAATCTAACTTTATTTCTTCCTCCTCCATACATGCTTTTAATTTTACTCCGATTGTTTTCTCTTTTAAAACAACTTTGCCGTTTCTAGGCAACACTTGGTGGCTGTGCTTTATGTCACTTTTCGGCAGTATGCTTGACAGTCCTCGGTTTGCGGCTCTATTCACAGAGCAGACCGGACAAACAAGGTGCACTTGGTGATTGGGTAAGTTTAACACATTAGATTGTATATATTTGAGATTTTCACATGTCATAGCATCTTGATAAAGACCGCTAGACGGTCGAAACGTTGATTTATATGCGTTTGATTTAATATATTTTTTTGTTTACTAAATCCAATGAGTGCTCTCAATTTGTTCCATTTGTATATTTTGCACGGAGAGGCACCTGGTCATTGCTGAATTAATGCTTTTGCTATGGGATGAGTGCCAGAAACTATTGTGATATATATATATATATATATATATATATATATATATATATATATATATATATATATATATATATATATATATATATATATATATATACACACACACACACACACTGTTGTGTGTGTGCTGTGTATGTAAGGGTGATGTATGTGTGTAATGTGTGGGGGCCCTTTAGTTAATATCCCCCCACCCTTCTTACCTTATGTAGGGAGGGGGGACCGTGCTGCTGCCATCCCTGGTGGTCCAGTGGAGAGTGAACTCCAGCGAGATCTGAGCGTTGCTGCTGTAACCGCACAAGAGGAACCCGGCGGAGCTGCTGGCAAGAGCTCCCCGGGTCCTCTCCTGCCTCCCTCACTTCCTGTGGGTCGGTGAGGGAGATCTTTGATCTCCCTCACCGGCCCACGGAGGGAGGCACATAGCGCATGCCGCAGGGATTAGGGTGTGCCTAGGCACACCCCGTGCGCACGCCTATGGTTCTAATACAATATATGGTCATCCACAAATCTTCTGTACATTGACCTCTTCAAGGATCAGTAATTGACAGAGATCTTTTCACAAATTATTGCCTCTCAAAAGGAGTAATCTATGTACACCTTAACTTAATGAGCACAATGGTCTATGCTCTATTTTGTACAAATTTTAATTTAGTAGGCTTAATTGTAAATTATTTAATTTATTGAAAACTGAATGAAACTGCTCAAGCAAAACATGTAGAGTGGGTTATAGCTATATACAGGTCATCCCCCCCAAAAAGTGTAGATCATGATACTAAGAAACATTAAAGGGTTACTCAAACCAAAAAAACATTATTTTCATAAAACACTGTTTTTGATTAGAGTAAGTGCTGGTCTTCCTCTTGTCCAAAAACAGGATATGGAAGCAGCATTATTAAGTTTGTTGCTTATAAATTGTTCTGATCTTCTGTTATAATTGCTGGCTTGGCCATGCTTTTCTGTAAATCCAGGATTTTGCTTTGGCTCATTGTTTACCAAAGCTTGAGATGTTCCAAATTATTAGTATCCATGTTTCCAGCTTTCTGAGCTATGCTAGAGCACTGCTGAGTTTGCTAAATCTTATTTCTGCTGCATAAATTGCCTAAATATATAATAAACCTTTAGCTGCTTGAATGCTCAAGAGTGTAACTGTAGAATACTTAGTAGTTTGCCTACATTCCAAGGCAATGCAAGAACATTCTATCTGTCAGTGTGTTTTTTTTCTTTTCATTCTTTTTTTGTCATTCTGTTGGGCACCTTACACATACTAAAAGTGGGGTATTTACATTGCTCGTGGTTTCTCAGTTTATTAAAGATTTCTCAAGAACTGTGAAATCACATGTTGATAGGAAACTGCTGCTTTAAAAAAAAAAAAGCCTGTTCAGGTGTTTACCCGTGTATGTAACAGAACAAAATAAACAAACCTGGGTCTTTATGTTGTGGTTACGCAGTGTTAGCTTAGTGTGTCAGCCGTACCATGACATACGTGTTGCAGGAATGTGTTTTAGTCCAGAATGCTGATAAATTTATGTTTGCCCCGCAGTGCACTTTGAAACTAATAGATCATTGCACACTCTGGCTGTTGTTAACTGATCTAGCAAGGAACACATTTTTGGCAGCTGTTTAATATTTGGTTATTTCAGACTTTTGTCACCATTACAGGTTTATGAGCAGATAGAAGGCTGTTGAAACAATGCTCATTCCAAAATGACTACTTTTTGTATTATACGAAATGCTTGGCAAAGGCTTTACGATGGGAATTTTTTTTTTTTTAAAGATTTACTTCCCCTGGGAATTGATCTCCATCGGGGGCCCCTTGAATGTGCTGCCCGGTGGGTTGCTGCTGAGGCCGCAACATATGGCGGCGGGCACCAGGTCGCTGCGACCCCTACGACCGCGGTTTGTACGCCTCTGCTTAAAAGAGCCCTATAGGGTCAGGAACACAAACCTGTATTTCTGACCCTATAGTGTTAAAACCACCATCTAGCCCCCCTGGCGCCTCTTGCCACTCTAAATATAGTAAAATCTTACTTGTATTCAAGTCTGCAGCTGCTGGCTCTGCCCCTGTTTTCCTGCTTCTGTCTGCTGACATAATCAGAAGTGGTGGTCTGAGCCTATCACAATACTTCCCCATAGGGGAACAAGGCAGATCAGGGGCAGAGCCAACACAAGCCAAACACAGCCATATGGTCCACAGCAGCTGCAGCATCTCCTCATAGGTATAAATTGAATCAATGCTTCTCTATAAGGAAAGTTCAGCGTCTACATGCAGAGGGTGGAGACACTGAATGGCAGTGCTGCACACTAGGCAGCACTGCCCCAGGAATCACCTCTAGCAGCCATCTAAGGAGTAGCCAGGGGAGTTATCACTAGGCTGTAATGTAAACCCTGCATTTTCTCTGAAAAGGGGGGGGCATGGATCAGATTTACACCAGGCCCCCATGGATTGTCTGTACGCCACTGTGTAGATATGCACAAACATTTTCTATCCATCCTCTATCCATCAAGCCAAATCTGAATGTGTTCTTTTATAACCTATACATCAAATTGTTACGTTTAGGAAGAAACACAGCACTGGTTAGGAATGGAACAAGTCCATCTGCCAGGTTGTGATGGTTGAAAGATACAATGGGGCCTAACCCCTAGAAGTGCAAAGAGAAAATAGGACTAATGGGTTGCAGATTATAAACAATCTGCCTCCCAAAAAGACCTTGTATCCTTATATGAAAAAAGCTACTCTGCAATTATAAATATAAAAGTGGAGCGCAGAGAGCAAAAAATGAAAAACTCTTTATTAATCCCTCTTGGGGGAGAAACACACAGTTACTAAACAAACCAGTAATAAAATTAGGATCTAATTGGATAGAATCGACTAGTCAAAAAATAATAGTAATATGGTCAGAAGAAATGCTATAAGTATGAGTGTGGCAGAATTGCCATAAATAGTAGCAAATAAATATGACCAAAAGGGGGGAGATACATTAAATGTAGTAAACTGAAGATCTCTAAATGCAAAAGTAAATAGACTCTATAATTAGAACAAAGAGTATATCAAGTGCATAAAAAATATATGGGGTACATTAAATGTAGCACAGTGGTCGTGGGAGAAGTGCAACAAGGAGAAGGCGATTCTAAATAATAGTTTACAAATAATCAACCTTTCATCTCATCTCCTCACTACTCAAGAAACAAATGTGCTTTCAAAGGGCATCTCTTTTGTGCCAGTTCCGCCCTTTAACAGATTTATATGGGTTAAAGACCTACATTTATTTGTTAGAAAGTTAGCCTTGTGTAAATATCATCAAATCAGAACTGACAAAAAGCTAAAAGATTTGAGTCTCATTGATAAAGACTATGACTGTCTTATGACTTTAATATCTCTCCTGGATGAGAGCGACACAAATACCACGTTACAACAAACCAACTTAAAACCTCAAAGTCGCTTTACACCTAATCTGGGGAATTTTAAGAATATTGAATTCTTTTTAAAGTCAGTCAAATTTGCAATAGAGAACATCAATCATAAGGATTTGAATTTCTTTCCCAATATGAATCTTACAAAATCTGAGAACAAAGCTCTCCAGTCTTTAAAACTGGATACCACAATTACGATCAAACCGGCTGACAAGGGAGGGAATATAGTCATTTTGAATTCAGCAGACTATATAAAAATGAATCTCAAGATTCTTGATGATAGAGATACGTACCATCTTCTCAGAACAGACCCCACCAATACATTCTTACAGGACTACAAAGCAATTTTGGACATGGGCCGCAGTAGAGGGGTGCTATCCAGAGATGAATATGATTTCATTCTGAATAAATTCCCCAGGATAGCAACCTTCTACTGCCAGCCCAATGTCCATAAAAGCCAGATTAATCCCCCTGGGCGCCCCATAGTTTCGGGTGTTGACAACCTTACCCAAAATGGTAGTATTTATCTGGATAAGGTTCTCTGCCCATTTGTGGAATTGTTACCTTCCTTCATTCAGGACACCAAGCAAACTTTGGTTCGTCTATCAAGTCTAACAGTGCCCGAATCAGTGGCACTTTGTAGTCTTGACGTTGAAGCATTATATTCATCTATACCACACAAGGGGGGCATTCAACATGTTAAATTTTACCTGGACAAAAGGGGTTCTGACCTTAATGATCACTCTAACTTTGTCTTGGAACTTCTTGAGTTTATCCTCTGCCACAACTACTTCCTCTTCAATGAAAAATTCTACCATCAGGTACAGGGCACTGCGATGGGGACGGGAGGAAGTAGTTGTGGCATCTGATGTTTTTTCATCATACAGGCCCTTTATTCATCATTGGGCCCGTTATATTGATGATATTTTGATTTTGTGGACAGGTAGTAGGGAATTTTTTGATGAATTTGTATCCCTACTCAATATCAATGAGTTTAACCCACATTTTACTTTGGAGTTCGGGGGCAATACACTTAATTTCTTGGACCTTACGATCATGGTCAGTGGTAATTCCATCACCACTACGCTGTATAAAAAGCCCACATCTTCTAACAGTCTCCTTCGTTGGGAGAGTTTTCATCCCCAATCCCTTAAACGTGGCATTCCGACGGGGCAATATCTTAGAGCCCGTAGGAACTGCAGCGATGTTGAGGATTTTAAGCTTCAAGCTAACATATTGCGACAACAGTTCAAAATGAAGGGCTATCCTAATAAATGCCTATAGAAGGGCCTTAGAGGCAGACAGAGGCACTCTACTATCCTCAAAAATAGTGGATACCTCCATCAAACCTCAAGCCCCACGGATGATAGCCACTTACGATTCAGGCTGGGAGGCTGTTAAATTTGAGATCCAAAAATTCTGGCCGTGTCTGTTGGATGATGTTCACCTTAAAAGGCTCTTAGGGCCAAATGTGGATATGACGGCACGTAGAGGCAAAAACCTTAGGAACCTTTTAGTCCCAAGCCATTTCCATCGTTCACCCACACGCACCTGGCTACACACCCCTATAGTGGGATCATACCAATGTGGCCATTGTGTCGCGTGTAAATACATCAAACGTGACTCTAAGTCTATTATGGATAGCGATGGTAAAAAGGCTTTTGGGATTAAATCCTTTTTCAATTGCAATACTTCTGGTATAGTCTATCTCCTTACATGCACCTGTAAGCTACAATATGTAGGAAAAACTTTCAGACCGTTTAAGGAGCGCATTAAGGAGCATGTTAGATCTCCCAAACTACCTGTTGATACTCCCATAGGTCGTCATCTGAAAGACTTCCATGCGGGCAATCCGCAGGGACTCCGGTTCTGTGGATTGGAATTGGTGCGCAAGGATAAACGTAGGGGTAACTATGACAGATTTCTGAGACAACGGGAAAGCCTCTGGATTTATCAACTTAGAACACTTTACCCAAAAGGTCTCAACGAAGGTTTTTCTTTTGCCCCCTTTATTTAAAAACTGTAATGTTTTGATAAACTGTCCATCATCATTAATATCATCTATTTCCACCATTACCTACTACTTTTCAGTTTTGCGACTTATTAGTTATTTTCACCAACATTACATGATATGTGAATATGGATATATTATACTACTTCACTTTCCATTCATTTATTCATTTATTTTTTCATTTTTTTCAATCTCCATCTCTTCTTTCATTTTACCATTAATGGAGTACTTTTCAATTTGCTACCTAAGTCAATACAGGATTTCTACTTTAACGAATTCTCTTTGAATCAATATTTATTCTCCCTCTTTATTTTTTGAGTTTACTTTATTTTCTACTTTAACCACACTGTGGGGCTTATGTTTCTATGCCCTAATTTATTATTCTATTCATATAATTTTGAATATCCCTCTAATGTTGTTTTCTCTGGGCTCATTATATTTACTACATGATAGAGTTTATTAAGACATACAAAGTCACACATGGTGCTCAATTATTACATCTTTACTATATGTGATGAGTTTTACACTGTGTGACATACTCATACATGTAGTGCCACTGTTGCGATATTTATCATGATTACTAGGGAATTGTTCCCTAAATGGGCTCCATTTGTTTTACCCTGTAGCGTTATGTTCATCTATACGCTACTTTCGCCAGCTCTTCTGTTTAGCTACATTTTACATTTTGTGCCTTCACTCTATGAAGATAGAAGATATGTGCTAGCTTCAATTCATATTTTGGTTATGTGAGGGTTAAATCTACAATTAGCTTCACTCCTGTTGAGCTTGGTACTTTTCTCCACCCCCTATTTCCTGATTGGACAACAATGGTTACATCATGCTTATGGGTGGAGCTTTAAACACATTTAAAAAGAGGCTCCCTTCAGTCTGCAAATTGCTCTTGATAAAGGCGACTTGCTTCGCCGAAACGCGCGTTGGGCACTTTACTAAAGCGGATGATGATTTTAATTTAGGATTCTATTTTGTTTTCAGACTGTCCTATCATTCATTTATGGTGGGATTAGATACTAGTCTATTACCAGCATGATATTAGGGACTCCTTCCCCCAAATCTCCTACAGCTGTTTAGGCAGTTTGCTTAACATTTATATTGCTGGCTACTTAGACTGCAGGCTTTTTTCCTGCAATGTTGCAAACGTATTTTGGTAGATCTTTTGCACATATATATTTTTTTGTGCACTTGATATACTCTTTGTTCTAATTATAGAGTTTATTTACTTTTGTATTTAGAGATCTTCAGTTTGCTACATTTAATGTATCTTCCCCCCTTTTGGTCATATTTATTTGCTACTATTTATGGCAATTTTGCCACACACATACTTATAGCATTTCTTCTGACCATATTACTATTATTTTTTGACTAGTCGATTCTATCCAATTAGATCCTAATTTTATTAGTTGTTTGTTTAGTATCTGTGTGTTTCTCCCCCAAGAGGGATTAATAAAGAGTTTTTCGTTTTTTGCTCTCTGCGCTCCACTTTTATAGTTATAATTGCAGAGTAGCTTTTTTTCATATAAGGATACAAGGTCTTTTTGGGAGGCAGATTGTTTATAATCTGCAACCCATTAGTCCTATTTTCTCCTTGTTACGTTTAGGATTTGTTTTATTTTTTATTATTTGTATCCAGTCCACGTCTCACTCAGCTGACATTTCCCTAATCCATCTACTAAACCTTACTGGCCACTCATTGCTAAAGTATTACTAGTAATAGTGCATACTATTATTCGCCATTGGCAGGCAATGATAAGTGTCAGCTAATGCTGTTAACCTTCACTGGTCACCAAGATAAACCTTCCTTGACAGAAGAGGTAATGTTGCCTTTGGATAAACTTTGGGGGTTAAAGGGAAACTATAGGCTCCTAGACCATTTAATCTCAATTAAGTGGTATGGGTGCCATACCTCGCTCATATTAACCCTGCAGTGTAAAACAGTGCCATTTTGCAGGATGTAAGAACCACTTGAGGCACTTACGCAGAAAGCTGAGTGAATTTTTGTTTTTTCTTCTCCTCACAGTGGGCAGTTACCTAAATGGTGACTTGGATGTTATAGCATTAGGAATACACATTTGCTTTCCTAAAGTATAGTGTTCCTTTAAACTGTTTTGTTCAATTGAATGTTTATATAGCGCCAACACATTCCACAATAGATAAACCAGTACATACAAATCTGACAAAACAAGTTTGACATACAGAAACTGACTGAATGAGCTTGTTCGAAAGCAGTTTACCTTCTGAAGGTTAGATGGTGTCTAAGCACTTATGCCCCCTTAGCAACTTAATTGAGAGCAAGTTGTTATGGGGTGGAAGTGTTCATTTAAAATATTTATTTAACACGCTATATGATAAAGTGAAATGTACATAGAATTGTATCCCTCCATGTGAAATGGTGAGACAAGAATACAAGAAACAAAGTTACTTGTTCTAACTGCATTTGCCAAAATACCCTTTTGTTAAAAATCGTTTAAAACTCTCCTCATGATTCTGAAGGTAAAGTGATAAGAAACAATACTTTGAGATTTTATCATGTGTAGAAATAATTACTGTCAATTTTATTATAGTATCTGACATATTTTTGAGGGTCCTGCTCCTTTTCATGTCTTCTGTGTCACTGAAACTGACGGGAGATTGTGTTTTAAAGTACTTATTAAAGATGCCCTGCCACCCACCGATAACAAGGTTTGTGTTGACAGGCACATGAAATTGGCCTCGTCAGGTTCCTTCAAGTGTATAGTCCATGGGTTTTTACCACTTATCCACCATTTATATTTATTAAATGAATGAAAAACAGACATTTTGAGCAGGAGTTTACGTGATCCATACAGCTTTCACATTGTCTTGTTTCCCCAGGATCACTGATACAGAGTTTGTATCTTTTTTCTATTTTTATACATTCTCTCTCTATAATAACAGAAAAGGTGATGAGGCGGAAACAGGCAGATTTAATAATTGTAAATGTTCATTTTAATTATGCACTTGAGATACACACTGGGTTTTCTATTGAATAGCTATCATCGTATCATGTAAAGGAACACTGTCAGGTCCCCAGTACTTCTCCACCTGTGTGCTGCATTTTAATTAATCCTTTGTTGGGAGCAAGTGCATTCCCTTCATCCTCAAAATATGAACTTACAGCTGTGGAAAACATTGTTCTCTTAGAGAAGAGTATACTCCCAAATGAGGTTTACCTATGTGGCAGCAAACAGGTGGACCGAGGCTAGGGTCTTGACAGTGTTCCTTTTTAATGAGTAGTTTGTAGTGAATGTTTGTAGTTGTGTGTGCCATTCTATAGCTTGTTCATGTTTCATTATTCTTAGCATTATTATTATTTTTTTCTCATAGCATGATCTATGTCTAATAAGAACGCAAGAATAGAGTAGCCACAATATTTTCCATATCCAAGAACAGTCTACCGAGACACTTCTATGTTGAATAGAATCAGGGCTAGTTTGATATGTTGAAAACGTAATTTGTGGAGCGCGCAATTTATTGCAGTGTATCTTCAGATTAGTGACTCCTCAATCTTCTTACCTTGATCAAATGTCAGTGCTTGGGTTTTGTCTAGCATTAGGTGTCTGCGATTTACTTTTACCATGAGGCTCAGCCAGTTTAAAAACATGATTTTTCCAATTAAGTATTGCCAATGTTAATCTTCCATTGAAAAAATATCCCTAATATCAGCCTTTCCTTTCAAAATACTTTTTTAACCTGTAAATTGTGACTGCCACTGGAACAGCCTATGGCATCTTTAAAAGTATTCCGAAGAGTACTTGTAGCACAGGTTGCAAAAGTTAGTGTAGAAAACTGTAAGGTGAGTTTGTAGCAGAACAAACCGCTATTGCCAATTTTAGAAAATTGTGACATCTTCTATCCTATTGTTTACAGTTAAATTAAACCTGAAGATGTACAGTGTAACTTTCTCTTTATGTTGACATGGCTTTCTCTAGTTTTCATTAATGTTCAATAGTTATTTCATTGATCTTATTTCACAGTATTGCAAAGCAGTATAAGGTTCTGAAAACCCTTCATTAATTCAGTTTAGAGTGCCCTGGCATTGTTTTGTGTGTATGTGGTTTAGAAACTGATGCATACTCTCAGATAAACCAGGAATGTAATGACTGGGCACAGTTGCAATGATGTGTTGCATAGAATATATAAAATTTATGCTTTTGTTTCCTACGACAATTGGTGTATGGCAGGGCCTGCTGGAGTGGCCTGGCAACCTTCCACAGTAACTAGTCAAACTGTTGAACAGTTTTCCTACTTACCTGGGGTCTGCCGGACATCCATTATTGCCTCCACAGGAGCTGAAAACTCACTAATTTAAGAGATTGCATTAGCTCCACTGAGCTTAAAGTTGCACTTTAGGCACCCAGACTACTTCAGCTAATTGAAGTAGTCTGGGTACTGTGACCCTTTTGCACTTAGTGCTGCAACGTAGAACATTGCAGTTCCAGATAACTCAATGGGCCTATTCCATGGGCCTGGGCCTGGAGCTGCAGCTCCATCAGCCCCTATGTTAATCCGGCCCTGGTACCACCACTGCATTGGGTTGTAGGGTGTAATTTCATGCCAGTGAATTGGGTGGGGGAATGGTTTAGGGGGTCCAAACTAATGCTTGCCCAGGGTCCATTCAATATTAAAGATGGCCCTGACTATAGTGTTTCTTTAAATAGTCTGTTTCTGTTTCTTAGAACTGCAGTGATTCTTAGAAATAGCTGCAGCTAGAACATTAGCCCTTTAGTGAAAGTAATTTTGACATGCTTCTGCATATGTCATGAACATTCCTACCCCCATTAACTATTCACTGTATATTTTTAATGTGATTTGGCTAAAGAATCTGCTAAAGAAACATAGTCAAAAAAGTTCCCTTTCCATCATTTCATCAAAATGTTTGATTAATAATATTGAAAAAATATTTATCTTTTTAGAGATCCTCGTGGTATTGCACTTGTACACCAAGGTTTAATAGTTGACAGGCACCTACCTAACCAGGATGAGGTTGAACCATTTAGGAGTCTCTTATTTTGTAGGGCATTATTCCAAACCTGCTCCCTACCACCATCCCCACCACCATAAACCCTTGTCTAGCAGTGTTTATTGGAAAAGTAATTTACCTCCTGCAACAAATTTGATAGGATGAGTTTAACTGCACTGCAATGTGATAGCAGCATTACAGTGGCTGCTAATAAATTGCACACAGACCATTCTTCTGTTTTTGATAAGGGGGATGTGTTGCACTGATTGATTGCACTGCGTATTTGAATTTCACTGCCCCTCTTGGCTGAAAGAGTCATCCGTCCATGTGCTCATGCGACATGTAGACAAGTACAAGTACTTGTATGGTATTTACATGATTACTTTTGACCAGCTCGTTCATATGCCACAATTGTATCTAGCTTCATTCATTAGACACATAAATTAAGTTATTTTAATCAGCTTATCTCTATTGGTTTGCACACTGGTTTTATTCATGTTTTTCCATGAGACCACTCTGCTGATTTACTCGTCTTCTAAGCCTCTGTGGATAGAAGTTCAAGCAAATACTCAGAACTCATTGACAACGCTCCATCCGGGTCCTCCCATTATACTTCCTTTTTTTCCCCCCCATTATCTCCATAATACTTTAAAGGGACACTATAGGCATACAGACCACTTCAGTTCATTGAAGTGGTCTGGGTGCAATGCAGGGCCGGCCAAAGACATTGTGTTGCCTGGGTCGAAGGGTGAAATGCTGTCCCCTCTCTCACCAAAACCACACCCCTGAAGGCTTTTTTAAAAGGCAGTGTTTACAGTGCTGCCTAGGAACACTTCTAGTGGCAGTCACTCAGATGGCCACTAGAGGTGCTTCCTGGGTCAATTGATTCAATGCATCTCTATGAGAAGATGAAAACTGGGACAGCGTGGTGTTTTTGCTGTGCATGCGCAATAGTCTCCCATTGCTTTTCTATGCCAAGGAGGCAGAAAGAGACTGGAAATAAGTTGAATAAAATCACCTTTTACTCCACCTGGGCCCTGGTAACCTAAACATCACTTTTACAACTATAGTCTTGACACTATAAAAACATACATACACAAACTGACCAATACAACATACATGCACACTGACTAATACACAGGCCCACACATTTAATAATACATACCCACACAAATACTGCCTAATACATGCACACATTACAAACATAAACTGCCTAATGTATACACGCGTAAACTACCTAATTAATACATACATACATACATACACACAGTCTTATTCACAGACACACATACACTGCCGAATACATAGACATACCCATACATTCTAATAAATGTCCACACAGACACACACACGTCATGAGAGAACTGTTAAGTGTTCACCCGATACACAAAATAAAGGAATAGCTACAAGGAATAACAAATAAAATTTATTTAAAAAATTCACTTTATTGAATTTAGAAAATACAAAAAGAAAGTGACTGTGTATTTACGATAAATGGTCTAAAGAAAACCATGTGTAGTTATTGTATGCAAAAGCAATTTTTTTTTTTTTTTTTTTTTTACAAGTACTTTTAAGCCAAAACTACTTAGCAAATCAGTTACTAAACTTTACATGTATTGTATTGAAGCAAGGCCAGCACCTTGAAAATAGAAGTATTGAGGTACTACAAAGTGCCTAGTAATTTTGCACTTTAGCTCTGGTAAAAAGTAGAATGTTTCATCATAAAGTATTGATAATATACTTGGTTATCTAATCAAAGGATTTTAGTGATATTAATCAAAGGAATCAATGTATTAGAAACTGTGATGCACTGCCTTCCAATGAAGTAACAAAATCTATGAAAAACAAATGGTAAATTGTGAACTAAAAATAAATTCCATAACTGCACAATTGGCATTAAACTATTCTACCAGAGAAAAATGTTTTAAAGTACAGTTAAAGTTGTGCACTGCACCATTACACTTCCCCTTTAATGAACCAGAGTATCCTTAGAACATGGAGTAAATGTTTCAAAGTACCTCAGAGCGAAGCACTGTAGAACAATTCTACCAGAGAAGACAGTTGCAAAGTACAGGAAAGATTGTGCCCTGCATTATTGAACTTCTCCTTTAATAAGCCATTAATCATCATTAACCCAGACAGACCAGATATAACTACTGATAAATACAGCATTGTGAAAGTGCTTTATGTTTAGTGAGTTAAAGGGATTCTCTAGTGATGGGGAAAACAAACCTGTTTTTCTGGAACTAGAGAATCCTGGAGTGCCCCCCATCCTACGTCGCTGAAGGGGTTAAAACCCCCCCAGACACTTAAAACCCTTAAAACCCAGATGCCCTTCGGCACTGGGTCAGACTCCACCCACGCTCCTCCCCCACCACCGTCCGTCAATGCTTTCCTATGGGGATTCCGGCGACGCTGGAGGTCCTCATGCATAGAGTGAGGACGTCCAGCGTCATTTAAATGACCGGAAGTCGCTCTAGTGGCTGTCTGGTAGAACATTGGTAGTTGCCCTCTTGCGTGGTCCTGATCTTCAGAGGCCATGGGCTGTCCACCTACTGCCTGCTCCCCTTACTCAAACCCTGCCCGTATGTGTTCAGTGGGGGCACTACAGACTTTAAATAAAGCTGCTGTGAGCTCACCCTGGGCAGTGGAGTATTTAGCAGTGCTTCTAGAAGTGTGATAGAAACACAGTTCAGGGACATGCAGGGCGGTAAAATGCTGCCCCTGTTAAAGTTAAAATATGAAGCAATGCTTTCCTATCGGCGGGGCCTAATGCATTTTGTGGCGTTTGCGCAACTCCCATGGTGACATCGGAGGAGGCAGAGCTCAGTCACTAAGTACTGGGATCAGGTAAATACAATAAACCCTACAGTGCCTGGGGGTACGTGGTAGAGGTTGGCCAGAGGGAAGTATAGTGTTCGGAATACAGGTTTGTATTCCTAGCACTATAGTATCCCTATAAAGGGGAGATAAATTCTAACCTGGATTATTTATTTTATTCTCAGTTTAAAAAAAAACAAAAAAAAAAAACAGAGAGATTTCTTAAAAAGTAACTTATGATGATAATGTTATTCTAATTCACTAATAAACCAGCTAGAATGCAACCTTGATTTATAATGTTATATTTTCCACCTTTCTCTTCCTCATAGTCTCATTATCTGCTTTCTCAAGAATGCATAGCTTCATGCCGCAGTAATATGTAACTTCTACATACCAATTTGAGCTTCTCTTTATGCCCTATTTTATATTAAAACTATTTATAATAAGCCGTAAGTGACCTTTTGAAGTTTGTGAGCCCCATGGGCTCCCCTGCTATCTTTCTTGTGATCCTGTGTCTGAGAGCATCTTGGTTTTGTTTCTATAACAAGATTTCAGGGACAATATCCCTGTAGCCACCTTAAAATATAAAGTTGAAAACTTGTATTTCAACAAAAATAGTTTTGTGTTGGTCTTGCTTTTGAAATCTGGGAATAATCACTGTTTAATAAAATCTGAAATTTATATGGCCTTGTCCGACAATCTATTTTTATAGGGGTTTTTTTTTTGTGTGTGTTTTTTTTTGTGTGTGTGTAATATTTCCCAAGTGGCTTTACCCCAGATAACATTTATTTACTTTTGTTATTCACTTGACTGTGAGTGTTGTCCATATGTATATATTTTAATTCTGTTATTCAGCCTCTGAACTTAAGTGTGTGTAGTCCCTACTCTTATTAGCTGGATGCTATCAGATGTGAATGGGTGACCGAGGTAACATTGGGAGCTCAAATCACCAGACCTATCCTTACCGTTCTGCCTATTTGGAGAACAATCTAATTGCTATTGTTCATCGAAGCAGAAAGGGAAACAAAATTCTTGAAGTCACACTTTGATTCTTTGGAAAGAAACTATTTGGCAAATCTGATTACTGTAAGATTGTTCGGTTACTGTCTGGAAATGCAAAGTGGAAATGTGTGATTAAAACTGGTTGCTTTGTGTATAATATACTTGGCAATTTTACTAACAAGCTCTCTAAGAAACTGAGACAACCAGGGAAACCTAAAACGTTCACCCCTATGTAAAACAAATGTTATGTATGTGCAAGCTGCAGCTTTGTATTAAAATTCTGATGTGCCGGAACTAGTTTACTTGCCTTTCAGAGTCAGAGCTACTTCTCAAACTCAGCTTGTCTTGTTAGAAAAATGCACTTCCTATGCAATGTTTAAAGGGACCGCATAGGCACCCAGTCCATTTCCCCTTAAAGGACCACTATAGTGCCAGGAAAACATACTCGTTTTCCTGGCACTATAGTGCCCTGTGGGTGCCCCCACCCTCAGGGACCCACTCCCGCCCGGCTCTGGGGAGAGGAAAGGGTTAAAACGTACCTTTTTTTCCAGCGCCGGGCGGGGAGCTCTCCTCCTCCTCTCCTCCCCTTCCGCTGAATGCGCACGCGCGGCAGGAGCTGCGCACGCATTGGAGGCTGGATTAACCCATTTATAAACATAGCAGTTTCTCTGAAACTGCTATGTTTATAAAAAAAAAAGGGGTTAACCCTAGAGGGACCTGGCACCCAGACCACTTCATTAAGCTGAAGTGGTCTGGGTGCCTAGAGTGGTCCTTTAACTTTGCAATCGAAAATATTACTGCAGTTTCAGAGAAACTGCAATTTTTATGTTGCAATATTAAGACTGCTTCTTGTGGCTGTCTACCAGACTGCCATTAGAGGTGCTTCCTGAATTTATACAAAGTTTAATTAGTTGAAACGATCATAGACCATCCTTATGCACAACGCATGCGCATTAGGTTTTTCCTCAGCGCTGACGTTGAGGATAGTTGAGAAGGAGCTAGCACAGAGGGACTTCAGAGCTGGAAGTGGACGCTATAGGCACCGAGACCACTTCAGCTCATTAAAGTCATCTGGGTGCAATATCCCATGTCCCTTAACCCTACAGTGGTAATTATGCAAAACTGCAATAATTACCTTGCAGGGTTAACTCCTCGTCTACCAGACAGCCACTAGAGGGACTCCCGGGTCTTTGGAACCTCCACGTATGCTTTATACCTCTCTATAATTGTTCGAACTTAGAAAGTATAACATTTGTATGGAGGCCTGCAGCACTTTTACCCATCCGTTACCAGAATTAATTTTCAATTGACCTTATTATGACAGTTGCTTTTGGAATCAGTAATTCCTCTTGATTTCAGTATAGATGCTCACTGATGGAGTTACTGTTCAATGAAGGCACAATATAAGTTGAACTAATTATTCCTCAGCACACCCCTTAGATACCTTTTCGATACAGATACTGATGGTAAAAAAATTTCAAGTATTTTTTTTATTTTTTTTATCTTGATATTTTTTATTGGTTTGTTTTACGTAATGGTATTATATAATCATAATAACAAAGCATTTAACCAGGAAAGGTTATCGCAACAACCCCTAGATGTTGGGGTAAGGTAACATCCTCAGGACGTACTTGAAAACCAGAGTAATCTTTATGTACCTTTCCTCGTTAAATACTTTGTTGTTATTATTATTATTGTAGTCTCTCCAAGATGCTAAAATAGACAAGACAAGTATTTATGAAGAGAGTTTAACAAATGTGAGGAAGGCTGAACTTGATGGACGCAAGTCTCTTTTCAGCTATGTAACTATGTAAGATCTATACACACTTAAAAGATAAATTGTAGGCACTGTACCTGCTTCAAAGTGGTTATAGTGTCTGGACTATCACAACTCCATGGCTAGTAGGAATTGTGAAAGTTATTTGTATATTTTGGCTCATTTGTAAGCTGAATAACACTGCACATTCGGCCAGTAATTTTTTTAAAACCATCTTCTGGCACATATTTCATTAGTTTGTGGTATAATTATTATTTTAGTGCTCTTGTGTACATAGTGTTAATGTATTTTCCCATTTTTCACCATTCTTTAATTAAATGCTGTGTACTTGAGCCATAAACGATGATTGTAATAACAACTGTACTCCACTTTGGCTTGAAGGTCTGTATTGTAATGTGCACTGTTGACCTGCTATTACTTTGCTTTAGCGGACATATTGAGTAAATATATTCAATACATATTTTACTTGCTTTAGAGCTTGGTGCCTTATTGAAAGCCTTCTCTGTCACACTATACATAATTTATGCATGCTATTCTGAAGGGTCCATATTTTAGTTTTCTACAGTGGGAAGTGAATAGAACGCAAAAGCAAAGCCCCGTGAAGTAGGAATTATTTATGTTACTGTATTCATGACCCTAGTCTGAACTTTGATATCTTTGTGCGCAGGTTCCTTGTACATGTAACATAGAAGAGCTCATTACATTATTTTCCCGTGAACGAATTAATGCTTTCTCAAAATCAATATTCTGGCAACGAGTACATTCTGAAGATAATTAGTATTTATAGTATGCATCCTATTGATTATCTGTCAAACAAGAGAGTTATAAACTGGACCGGCCAGCCATAAATGTGTCGCTCTTGAGACATGCCTTTGGTGAATAATAATATGTGGTTATGCTAATACAGAACTGATGACATGCAATTGTACACATTCATGTATTCCTCCCCCTCTCTCTCTTTTATTTGGCAATATTTTAGTAGTTCTATAAAACAAGCCAGGTATAACAAAGTTTAGCATAACGGTAGGTAGTTGAGTAGGTGACAAGGGCACTGCTCAAATACTCTTATAGTATAGAGGACGTAGGGTATAGTCAGACAAGTTAAAGTGTCCTGCTTACCAGGCATTTGCATAGATTGTATCCATTAAAACACGCACTAAAAGAGATATTGCTTGCACCATAACTTCTACAGCTCATTGTAATATTAGTGCTAAAAATCAGATTAAGAAAGTTTAATAGTTTCTAACCTTTTAATATCTACAAATTGTGTTTTGTACAGGATACTACAGGCTATTTTGTGCTCTCTGTTTTATTTCTTTTGTAAGTGCTTTGATCTTTTGGTGTGAAGGACTGCCCTGACTGTTATCTCAGTGTATCCATCATGCTTTAATACAAGCATGTCAAACTCAAAGTGTGTCACGGGCCACATAATCAAGGTTTAAGTTTATGTGGGCTGCACACACACACTCACTCACTCACTGACAGACACACATACTCACTGGCAGACACACATACTCACTGGCAGACGCACACACGTACTCACTGGCAGACGCTCACACGTACTCACTGGCAGGCAGACGCACGCACGTACTCACTGGCAGGCAGACGCACGCACGTACTCACTGGCAGGCAGACGCACGCACGTACTCACTGGCAGGCAGACGCACGCACGTACTCACTGGCAGGCAGACGCACGCACGTACTCACTGGCAGGCAGACGCACGCACGTACTCACTGGCAGGCAGACGCACGCACGTACTCACTGGCAGGCAGACGCACGCACGTACTCACTGGCAGGCAGACGCACGCACGTACTCACTGGCAGGCAGACGCACGCACGTACTCACTGGCAGGCAGACGCACGCACGTACTCACTGGCAGGCAGACGCACGCACGTACTCACTGGCAGGCAGACGCACGCACGTACTCACTGGCAGGCAGACGCACGCACGTACTCACTGGCAGGCAGCCGCACGCACGTACTCACTGGCAGGCAGACGCACGCACGTACTCACTGGCAGGCAGACGCACGCACGTACTCACTGGCAGGCAGACGCACGCACGTACTCACTGGCAGGCAGACGCACGCACGTACTCACTGGCAGGCAGACGCACGCACGTACTCACTCGCAGGCAGACGCACGCACGTACTCACTCGCAGGCAGACGCACGCACGTACTCACTGGCAGGCAGACGCACGCACGTACTCACTGGCAGGCAGACGCACGCACGTACTCACTGGCAGGCAGACGCACGCACGTACTCACTGGCAGGCAGACGCACGCACGTACTCACTGGCAGGCAGACGCACGCACGTACTCACTGGCAGGCAGACGCACGCACGTACTCACTGGCAGGCAGACGCACGCACGTACTCACTGGCAGGCAGACGCACGCACGTACTCACTGGCAGGCAGACGCACGCACGTACTCACTGGCAGGCAGACGCACGCACGTACTCACTGGCAGGCAGACGCACGCACGTACTCACTGGCAGGCAGACGCACGCACGTACTCACTGGCAGGCAGACGCACGCACGTACTCACTGGCAGGCAGACGCACGCACGTACTCACTGGCAGGCAGACGCACGCACGTACTCACATACTCATTGGCAGACTCACACGCACACACACACACGCACGCATACTCACTGGCAGACTCACACACACACACGCACGCATACTCACTGGCAGACTCACACACACACACGCACGCATACTCACTGGCAGACTCACACACACACGTACGCATACTCACTGGCAGACTCACACACACACACACGCATACTCACTGGCAGACCTCGCACACACACACACACACACACGATACTCACCTCGGCAGACTCCGCACACACACACACACACGACGATACTCACTGGCAGACTCGCACACACACACACACACCCATCTATACTCACTGGGTAGACTCACACACACACACACACACGCACGCATACTCACTGGCAGACTCGCACACACACACACACACGCACGCATACTCACTGGCAGACTCGCACACACACACACACACGCACGCATACTCACTGGCAGACTCTCACACACACACACACACACACATACTCACTGGCAGACTCACACACACATACTCACTGGCAGACTCACACACACACACACACATAATCACTGGCAGACACACACACACTCACTGTCAGACACACAGACACACACACACACATACTTTTCTTTATTGCTCCTTACCTTTTGGATCATCTCCTTACTGCTCCCGCGCGCAGTTTAGTGATGCCGGGTGCCGGTATATGACGTCATATTCCGGCGCCCGGCTTCACTTCAGTTGGCGCACGTGGGGGAGCAGTGAGGAGCAGGTACACCGAGCTCCTTCGCGGCCAACATAGACCTCTCCTCCCCGGCCGGGTAAATGATAGCAGAGTAGGCACCTGCAATATGGGGAAAGCAGGTCCCTACTCTGCTTGGAACATTAGGCATATACTTGTGGCTCACCGGGCCGCGAGTTTGACATGCTTGCTTTAATATCTTCCACCAGGCTAATTCTGTATATCAAAGGTGGCCAATAGGAAGAACAGCTGGGAATGTAGCTGTTCTACACCATCAGATACAATGCTAATTAACATTATCCCAACAGGATAATTTGTTTATTAGGATACAAACGGTAAAGAACAGACTGTGTATCTCTTGTGTTTAATAATGTGTTGTATTAATGGTGATATACCTCTGGAGGCCCTAAACATAAAGTGTTTTTTGCAAAATACATCTGGAATCATGGAAAATTAAAATACAGATTCATTTCAGATTATGCACTACCATGTGCCTTTTTGCAACTTCGGTCTCTGGAATGTCCCTTTAAGTAATACAATAAACTGGCATGCAAGGCATTCAAATATGATCTGTTGGATGGGCACATATTATATATTTTTTTTATTATCCTTCTTTTTAAGTCCTCAAGACCAGCACAGAGCACACAGACAGCTGAGTGTAAGTGAGTTGTAAAATGGTGCTTGTTGGTAATATTCTGCTACTCCTGAATTTGGGCCTGCCTGCGAGAGAATGAGGCTATAAAGCATAGTGTCCCATGTGTGCCTGCCCATCTGGAGTATTTGTACCATTTTACCTGTCTATTAAGCACTGAATAAGCGGTGGATTTCCCGTTAAGAAATCCATAGAAGTAGTAAAGAATCTTCAGAATGAAAGCAGCCCTGTAGTCTGTCAAGCCTCATGCATTACCCACGCCTCATAAGCTGTAATGTATTGGCACAGACACTCACGGGAAACACACAATTGTGCCTTATTTATGATCAAGTACATTGACTTTTTTTATACTCTATATTGCATTGTGCTGTTCTTTCCTACTTTTTCCCTTCATACTTTATTTTATTTATTTATTTTTACTTGTAATGTTAACCTCTTCATGACACTTGGTCAAGGAGTCAGGCATCCATTTATATAACTACAATTCTGGCACATCACCAGGGATTAAACTGGTGTGATCACAGATTTAAGTGACACTATACTTTGAAATAAGATATCACTGTGTACCACAATTGCGTAAAAGAGACACATCTCTGCAGTGGGTTACTTTCTTTTACAACTATTGCATTTAGGATACCTTCTATAATGTATTCTATTTGTAGTGCACTTTTTCAACTGTTTTTCGACTCATGTGACTTGGCAAAAAAAAACACTGTGTAGTAAGGAACCTGAACACCACCACACTGTAGTGGCCTTCCCCCACACATAATATAAGTAGTCCAACCATTTGCTAAGGTTTGTCTTTTTACCTGGGGCCTGCCACCCCATGTCTCTAGTAGTCTCTATGGCAGCTGGCAGCTCTCTGCTAGAGCTAAGCTAAAAGTTGCAGGGCTTTATTCACTGCCTGAGAGCAATGCACTGTTACTGTCAGCTAGTGAGCTGGCACTGCCTGGCAGGCTTCGTTTACTAGAGCTAATTGAAGCTCCTAAGCAGTAGCTTCCAGTTCTCTTAAAGGCTTAAAGGAGGCAGGAAGCAGCACCTGGTGAGCCCCAAAATAGTTTGCTTACAATATGGAAGGTGTTTCCAGGGAACTCCAGACACCAAAACTACGACAGCAACTTACAGTGGTTTATGGTGTTTGAAGTAATTCTTTAATTGGACTGCTAAAATGTTGTGAGCGGAGGGAACCCTTGGTATGTTGCGATATAATCTATTGGTTTATGCTTTCAACATAGGATGTGTGTGAAATCCTAAAGGATAAAGATAGGCATTGAGCTCTGTTACATGCTTCAGTGGATACTGGTTGAATATGCTTGTTCTGAAGTCAGACTGGATTTTTACTGTTCTGTGTAGTTCTAGAGAACATCACTGCATTTGGCTCACCATCTATTTGTTCAAATATTGACAGTGACACTGTTGCCAGATCATATGTTTGTGTGGTGCCCAAAATACACATTTCAGGGCTGTAATGTAATTCATACAACCCTAAACTATTTTTTATTTTTTTATTTTATTTTTTACGAGGTTTCCTAAATCTGTTCATTATTTTGTAAACCCTACTGGTCCCTCAGTGTTTTCAAAGTTCCGTACTAGGTAGATTACATTGAGCGGCCTCTCTTCTCTTCTCTCGTTTTTTTTTTTTTTTCTTAAATACAAAAGTTTATTAAAATCAGTGCAAACTTCTAAAACTGGAGAGGTCCCCACAGAAACAAACAGACTGTTTCTGTTGCCCAGATTAAACAGTTTAATATTCTAAAGGTTACTATTTGTCTGTTATTAATAAGCCCATAGTGTTTCTCTTGCCTCCCAGTATCCCTTTATAGCATTCAAATTACCTACATGATCAAGTGATATATTTTTCTTAATTTTTTTTCTTTTCCCACCTATTCATTAATTTTTATATATATATATATATATATATATATATATATATATATATATATATATATATATATATATATATATATATATATATATATATATTATAAAAAAAAATAGTTGGCAAATTTAAAAGCTTTAGACCATAGGTAGTCAACCTTTTGATTCCTACCGCCCACTTTTGTATCTTTGTGGATGGTAAAATTTTCTTACCGCCCACCAGTGCCACAGTAATAACATTTATAGCACAAATTTTATTTTTTTAATAAAGTTTTAGAAAGGAGGATTAAAAAAATGTACTTAAATGTAACTTTTTAAAAGGTTTCTATGCTTTTTCCATGTGTGTCTGTGAGGTGTGTGTGTGTAAGGTGCTGTGAGGGTGCAGATCCTAGGCCCTTCCCTCCCTCTGCTGGAACGAAATGCAAGCGGGACGGTGAGGAGATCTTTGATCTCCTCACCTGCCCAAGAGGGCTTACAGCAAGGCTGGCTTTTCTTGGGCTGGCAGAGGAGATGAAAGGATCCCCGCAGCTGGCCATGGTCCACGGCCATAGAGACTAGGGATCGACCGATTATCGGTTTTACCGATATAATCGGCCGATATTCGGTATTTTCGGCAATATCGGTATCGGCCAATTCAGATACCGATATTGCCGATAATACCTCCTAGGACCGCCAGGCTCATTACAAGCCCGGCGGTCCTGGGGGGGCGGAGAGCAAGCGCTTACTCACCTCCCAGCAGCTCCTCCAGCTCCCCAGTGCAACTCTCGCGAGACCCGCCGCCGTCAGAGCGTTGCCATGGATCACCATGGCAGCGCGACACGCTGGCCGCGAGAGTTGCACTGGGGAGCTGGAGGAGCTGCTGGGAGGTGAGCCAATACCACTGGACCACCAGGGACTGCTATATCCCCCCTCCCTGGCCAGGCAACAAGCAGGGAGGGGGGACAACAAAACTAAATAATAATTAAATATAAAAATAATAATAATAATTAAATATAAAAAAATAATAATAATTTAATAAAAAATGCCCCCTCACACACACACTCCATTATATACACATACACTGCACAAACACACTGTGTATATAATGCAGTGTGTGTTTGTATAGTGTGTGTGTGTATACAATGCACACAAATACACTGCATTATATACACACACTATACAAACACACTGTGTATATAATGCAGTGTGTGTTTGTATAGTGTGTGTGTATACAATGCACACAAATACACTGCATTATACACACACACACTATACAAACACACTGTATATAATGCAGTGTGTTTGTGTAGTGTGTTTATATAATTCAGTGTGTGTTTGTGTAGTGTGTTTATATAATGCAGTGTGTGTGTGTAGTGTGTGTAGTGTGTGTGTGTGTATATAATGCAGTGTGTTTGCATAGTGTGTGTATATAATGCACACTACACAAACACACTGCTTTATATACACACACTATACAAACACACACACACTCTGCATTATATAAACACACTACATTAACTATACACACACTACACAAATACACACACACACTCTGCATTCATTATATACACACACTTTGCATTTAGTATATACAGCATTCACTTTACGCACACTACCCACACACTGCACAAACACTCTGCTTTCATTATATACACACTACACTAATACACACTGCATCCACTATACACAGACAAATACACACATTGCATCCTCCACACACACTACACAAACACACACTGCATCCACAACACGCACACTACACAAACACACACTGCATCCACTGCACAAACACACACAGCTCCCCTGTCACACTGCATCCACTACACGTGGCATGTATATTTTGTGCATTTACCTTTAGAAATAGTTTTTGTTTTCCAAAATGGTAAATGTACAGAATATCGGCAAATTATATCGGCTATCGGCCTGAAAGTTCACAGAATATCGGTATCGGTATCGGCTCTAAAAAATCAATATCGGTCGATCCCTAATAGAGACCCACTGGGTATTTTCTGCAGAACCCACCACCGCCCACCTGAAATCCCAAACCACCCATGAGTGGGCAGTAGGGATCAGGTTGACTACCCCCGATTTAGACAGTATACAGTATGCTGATTTTGCAATTTTTCTCAAATACATACAGTAGGTATATAGTTATTTGTAAGGACCCTGAAGGTATTACTAGCTGTACAGCTTACAGGAAAGGGCAAAAACAAAAATCAGTATTTGAGCATAATACCCACAAACAGTGAACACAGTTAAATTGCATATTTCTAAATTAAATATATTTAAAATGTAAATAGCAATTGTTCTCAATATCTGGAATGCTAATATAATGCTAAACATGAAATTGTAGAGTCCATTCATTTTTCTACCCTCCCTGGCTGTAGGAATAATCTCACCCATTGAATTTTCAGCAATCCTGTAGCCAGTAAATAATCAGTGGTTTCTGGCAGAGAGATTAGTTTTAGAGTTTTTTGACTAAATTTCATTCTGCAAAACAAATGGTTTAACCCCTTAAGGACACATGACATGTGTGACATGTCATGATTCCCTTTTATTCCAGAAGTTTGGTCCTTAAGGGGTTAATTGGCCATGCCCCTTTTTTCTTTTTCATCCTTTCCTTTTTGTTTGCTAGAAGCCTGGCTTATTTATTTATTTTTGCAACATGTTGAATTGTATCACATAACTTCATCAGTTACCGTTATGTTTTTGTTAATAATATAATATGGCTTGTTTTATAATTTATTTATTTTACTTGCATAAAGGACCATCATGAAGACAACTAAAATATTCCAGGATATCCAACCTTTACTTGTGGAATCACACATACAGTGAATGTTATATACCTGAGTGTCCCTTTAATGTATAAATATATCACCCTTTTAAACACCTAAAGTTTTTTTTAGCTTCCTGAAATACTTTAATGTATGTGAAGAGTGTGTCTCCTATTTCATTTTACTAAAAGTGCAGAATTCAATAAAAATGGGCACCTTTTGTGTTTTTTTTTGTTTATAAATTAACCTGGTTATACCACCTGGCTGCCAATCAGACAACCAGTTATTTTATACTTCCTCGTTTGGTTAGCTCAGTGGAGCTAAACTCAAAGCAAGGCAAAAGTTCCTCACAGCACCTGCCTTGCAAAAACGTCTCATTAATCTGCATTGGGAAGTCTGTGATTGGACAGCCACAGAAAGTCTGGGCAGGATTAGAAGGGGAGAGCTTTCAAAGATCTTTGGTAAGCTGGTTTTAGATAAACACCAGTGGAAATAAATGCATAATTAAATGCATGAATGTTTTCATTGATGGTATATATAATATTTTGGCCTGGACCATAACACTGATACGTACAAAATTAGCTGTAACAGTTAATTTTAGGTGGTGAGGCAAGATCAAGTAACGATCAGTAATGAGCTAAGTTTGATTTGATCATAATGACAATCAGAAAAAAAATAAAATAACACTCATATCCCACCACTGGAACAAGCATTTGCTTCAGTGAATGAAAAGGTTAAAAATTACAGTTTACTACATTACTACATGGAAAATAATGATAAAAAAAATCCCTGCTGACACCTCCCACATTATAAAAGATACTACCACCAAGGCAATTTATAATGTTTATAAATTTATAGAGTGTCGTAGGTTACCCCACCAAAATCAAATGTAGCAGTTTAACAGAAATGCACAGTACTATTCTATAAGTCTCTTCGGTAACTTGATGCTTGTATTGGACAAAGGCATAATATAAAGGGACACTCCTGGCACCAATACAAATTGAATGCATTTGATAGATTTTGGCCTCATTAAAAAGTTGTATTTTTTGCATGGTCAGATTTGTTGGACAAAATAAATAATTGTTTTGCATAATTCTGCACAATAAGCCTGCCTCCTTAGACAAGCCCCCATGCCAAAACATTTTTTTTTTAATCAAATGTATGCACACAGTCTCAGCCCCAACAGTGAGTGAGCTGTGTTTTTAAATTCAGAACCTGGCTGCAGACAGTCAGAGAAACTGTGAACAGGTAGTGAGATCCTTACTATATGCTCCCGTGGGTATTTTTAGAGCTGTCAGCAGTTAAGATGTGTGCATACCTTTTTGATAAGGAAGTCCTTTTCTGGAGTGAGGGGGTGTGGCTAAGGAGGCAGGCTTATGGTGCCTCATTCTGAAAAACATTATTTTATCTAAAAACTATATAGTGATTTGAGCATGCAAAAAATTCAACATAATATTGCAGCCAAAATCTATCAAATGCATTAGTTGTATGGGTGCCCAGAGTGTTCCTTTTAATAAATTAATATTTTACTATGAACAAAAATAATCACTGTGTATACATGCATTAATAAAATTCAAATACAAACAGATTTTACAAAGGGAGAAAATTGAAAGAAAATGATAATACTCCCTTTATTAAACATTAATACTCCCTTTCTGTCCCAAGATAAATTTTGATATGGAATATGGAAATCCACTACAAATTTAATTTCGCTCTCAAAATGAATTACAAAATTCTTTAGGTTTCATCTGGGGTTAGACTCACTTTTCTGCTTAGACCACCCCCCTGAGGGTGCAGGTGCAGGTATTCCAGTTTTATGAGGACAATAATGCATTTCAAATCCTGGCTGAAAATGCACTCTAATGTATTATATTTATGAACAGGTGTTTCTGATCTCTTTGCAACCAGATAAGGTAATATTGGTGAATACACACAATTAATTTGAGATCAAACTAAAAATATTGTGCGTATGTATATATAATGCTAAACGAACTGCAATTACTGGCACTCTAACTTACAGCCAAGTGCCCTGGTGCCTCCAACACTTTATCTATATTTAGCAATGTTTATAGATATTAGGAGCACTCTAGGGACTTTTTTATCCAAACGAAATTCTTCTTTAATATTCAGGGGATATTAAGCTTGGTTGTTACATTAGTGACCAACGTTTTGGCCCCTCCATGGGCCTTTCACATGATCAATCATAAAAATCGTGCATGGTGTATTCATACAAAAAAAAATATTAAATTTACCTATCCATGTGGACTTCTAAACACAAGCTACATCATCTGTCTGACGATGTTCTTGATTACGTAAAATCCTGTATCTCCTGTCACCATAGCAACCCGTGCAGTTTATATGTTGTTTTTGTGACGCAAAATAAAAATGGAATATACATATATGAAGTAGTTTAGCACTTGGTAGTTAGTGTTCCTTGACACTAAACAAGAAAATGCTACTTTTTATGTAATATAATTAATCAATTAAAAAATTTACTAAATAACAAATATTCATAACCCTAACTTAACCCAGGGGCTGGCTGTATGCCTAAATACCGACCGGACTGATGCTTAATTTTTAAGAATAAGTGCACTAATTTTTTCCTATGGCCAAGGTCAAATATCAAATTTTACTGAAATAAAATGGTTAATGGCCAAATACAAATAAATTGATTGTGTTTGTGAGTTAAATTATCAATAAAGCTGAAAAAATGTTTTTGGGGAATGTTCCAAACTAAAACAAAGGAAAGAATTAATATGCCAGAACAAATCTTGTTCAGGAAAGAAATAGATCTATGAAGTTTTTGTGATTTACCAAATATTATTGGGCGTATGTACATTCAGTGGTGTATCCTGGTTTTGTGCTCAGGCGCAACCTCCCCCCCCTCAACCCGCCTTCTAAATACACACACACACACACACACATACATTCACTGACAGATACACATACACTCGCTAACAGAAACACACACAAACAGACACACTCACACTCACTAACAGACACACACTCACTGACACGCAAACACACTCACACAGTCAGACACACACACACTCACTGACACACAGTCAGACACACACATACACACTAACAGACACACACAGTCAGACACACACATTAACACACACACTCACTGACACACACACTCACTGACACACAGTCAGACACACAGTCAGACACACACATACACACTAACACACAGTCAGACACACACAGTCAGACACACACACACACATTAACAGACACACACTCACTCACTCACATTAACACTTTTTTAATTTTATTTACCCCCACCTCCTTACCTTTGGGAGTGCTGGGGGGGGGGTTCATTACCTCCCTGGTGGTCCAGTGGTTGCCGGCTGGGCTGGGCAGGGCAGGCGAGGGAGCTCTTCCCCTGAGCGGTCTGCTCAGCTCCCTCGCGCGCCGCAAAGTGAGGCTGGGAGCTGGAAGATGACGTCATCTTCCGGCTCCCAGCCTCACTTTGCGGCGTGCGAGGGAGCTGAGCGGACCGCTCAGGGGAAGAGCTCCCTCGCCAGCCGCCTGCCCAGCGCCGCCCGCCAGCCCAGCCGGTCAGTTAGTCGCAAGGCTAACAAGGCATTTGCCTGGGCATTTGGGGGGCGGCGTTTTTTGCCGCCCCCTGAAAAATGCCGCCCAAGGCAAATGCCTTGTTTGCCTCGCGGCTAAAACGCCCCGTGTACATTACATAAATCTTCAAATTAAATAAATTCCTAAACCTAGTATGTAAAATTAACATGCTAAATAAATTGTATCTGTGCAGAACATGGATACAAATGTAACACTCCATTTCCTCTCTCAGATCACCACCTCTTATCATTTGCTCTCAATACCCCCTCTCTTCTGGTGTTGTCCCTGCTGCCCTTAAACATGCTACTGTAGTACCCATCTTAAAAAAAAAAATTAAAAAAAAATCTGACCCATCCTCCTCTTCTAACTATCGTCCCATATCCCTGCTCCCTTTTTCCTCAAAGCTTCTGGAAAGACTAGTCTTTACCCATCTGACTTGTTTCCTCACTTCCAACACTATCCTAGACCCTCTTCAGTCTGGCTTCTGCCCCCTCCACTCTACTGAGACTGCTCTTATTAAAGTCACTAACAACCTAATTACAGCTAAATCCAAAGGGCACTACTCCATACTAATTATTCTTGATCTCTTAGTTCACCATGTTCTCCTTCTCCAAACTCTTCAATCACTCGGTCTCTGTGACACTGTCCTCACTTGGTTTTCCTCCTATCTCTCCCAACGCTCATTAAGTGTCTCCTGAGACAGATACCTCCTCCCTTCGTTCTGTCTCTGGAGTCCCCCAAGGCTCTGTACTTGGTCCCCTTCTATTTTCTTTCTATACTGCCTCTCTTGGCAAACTTCTTACCTCATTTGGATTTCAATACCACCTGATGACTCCTAGATATACTTCTCCGCCCCAGACCTCTCCCCTGCCGTCCTGCAATGTGTCACTGCTTGCCTTTCTTCCATCTCTGACTGGATGTCCTCATGCTTTTTTGAAACTCAATCTCTTTCAAACTGAACTCATTGTCTTTCATCCTCCTTCGCTCTCCCTTCAAGTTAGTTGTATCCACATCAGTCCATCCTTGCAAGCGCACTGTCTTGGCGTTATACTTTACTCTTTCCTCACATCCAGTCTGTTACCAAATCCTGTAGATTCCGCCCCTTTCTTATGCAAGATGCTACTAAGGAGCTTGTCCATGCTCTAGTAATCTTTTGCATGAATTATTGTAACTCTCTCCTGTAATGAATGCTGCGGGTGGGGGGACCCTATAATGCAAGGAAAAAGAGTTTGTTTTCCTGGCACTACAGTAATCCTTTAAGCACTGCCCAATTCTAGCCCCACCTATATCTCTTCACTGATCCACAGGTATACCTTTCCTTTGGAATAGCCTGCCTACGACCATCACGCTCTCCCCTAGTCTTCAATCATTTAATAAGTGCCTCAAAACCCATCTCTTTAGGAAAGCTTATGGCCTCCCAGAGTAACCTCTACCTCACATACCTGTCCCTTACTCTCTCCTAAAGGCAGCACTCTATTCTGTCCTCCAGCTCTGCTTCACTCCACTTTGTTTGATTGCTACCTCCAGTCCTGTTGGGTTTTACGCCCCACCTTCTGTAGACTATCGGCTCATTATAAGTATGCCTAAAATGACAAAAGTAGACAGAAATGTAAGCATGCAGAAAGTCAAAAATATAGAAAAGCTGAAACCACTGAGGGTAAAAAATTCAGGGATTGACAAAATTGCTTTGAATCTAAAAGCCAGCCAAAAAAGGTGGTGTTTTATTTATTTAACTTACAATGGTTAAAAAAAAATAAAAAATAAAAATTATTGAATGGACAATATAGTCACCAGAACCACTACAGCTTTAATATAGTTGTTCTGGTGTCTGAAGCCTTTTCAATGTAAACCTTGCTTTTTAAGAGAAAAGGCAGTGTTTACACTTTTGCCTAGGGACCCATCCAGTGACAGTCCCTCAGACGGTCACTAAAGGTGCTTCCTATCATCCCATCTATGTTCAGCATTAACACGCACTGCATGGAGGCCCTGAATGTAACTTATAGAGATGCATTGTTTTAATACATATCTGTGAAAAGATGTTGATTGGTGCAGCATTTTGAGCATGCGTAGTGGCCTCCCATTGCTTTCCTATGGTAAACATATCCAAGTTCATGATATGTGTGTGTGGAGTCTTAACATTTAACTGGATCTGTATAGGCCAGATGACCCTTTATGTTCTTGGATCATTTGTAACTTATTGATGGGTTATGGAAAATATCTGGTAATGAAGAAACAATGAAGAAACAACTGCCAAAATGTTCCAATGTTTTCTTATTGAAGTTGTAATGTTTAAATTGGCAATTTTTAGCTGCATGTTATTTTTTTTTTTTTTAATTTTTTTTTTAAATGGTTCACTGTTATGCCATTTAATGCACCTTTTGTGTGGGGAGAATAGTTTAAAAAAAGAAAAACATTTATTGGTATAATCCCATTTTAAATCTCTAATTCTGTAATTATTGTATTTTTCCCTTTTCAATTTAAACTCTGGGAAATGTGTGTGACACTTTAGATATTAGACAACTTTTTAGCAGTAATGAGTAGTTACCCTTTCACCTGCCTTTGTAGAAAATTGCAATAATTAATGTGATACGTAGGTAGCTGATATCTCACTTCAATCAAAGGTAGCAATTAGGTAGGCAGCTCGTTGAAATGGTGCATATAATTAATAGAGACACTCATCTGATCCATCTAGCACATTAACATTTGATCACCTTAATCATCTTCCTGTATAGATCCTTGTTCCAGAGTAGTTAAGTCTAAAGGTGTCTTTGGATCAAGGATAGAAATTAACCTATGTCAGTTTCTTGATTAAATGGATAAAGCCGACCCACCCACTGCTGTTATTTGTTTTTAATTACATTAGAACCAGGGAATTTGAAAATGCAAGAAGAAGAAAAGCAGAATATGATTAATTTGGAAAATAGGGATTAAAAAAAACCCAACTCATCAATATAATAGCTCATTACCTGGCGTAAAGAAAGAAATCACAATGGGGAGGGAAGGAATTTCGATTTATTTTTGCAATATTTGAAGTATTAAAACATGTATCTATGCTTAAAAGACTACAGATTTGTCTCAAACCAATGGCCTCTGCTTGAAAATTATATTTTCTATTTGGTTTTAGAAATGCCTTTACTTTTTTTTTATTGGGCTTTGGAACACCTATAACTCTTTAAACGAAAAAAAAAAAAAAAAAATACACTTCACTAACCCATATTCTTAGTACTTTTAGGACACTGCTGTAGAATGGCACCTCATCTGAAATATTCTTACTTACTCGAATATTTTTACCCAACCTTCCTCCAGTCTTTTACATCCCACATACTAAGTTCACATAGCCTGATATGTTTTTATAGCAGTAAATAGATAGATTTTTATAGATTGGATAGATGTTTTAGTTTGGGTTGGGGGCTATAGGCTATATAGTTGTAGTATTTATACCAAGTATAATCTTCGAATTTATTGGTATAATCCCATTTTAAATCTCTAATTCTATAATTATTGTATTTTTCCCTTTTTTCAGTTTAAACTCTGGGAAATCCGTGTGACACTCTCTAGATATTAGAGAATATATATATATATATATATATATATTATAGTTGATGGCACTATTGTGTAATGTCTATATGTATTATTAGGCTGTTAAAGTTGTAGTTTTTCTTTCTTCTTTTTTTTTTTTCCAAAGTGATTTTAGATATTTTGGATGATTTTAGATATATTATGTAAAATAATATATTTTAGATATATTATGACATTATGTAAGATAATATATTTTAGATATATTATGACATTATGTAAGATAATTTTTTTTTTAGATATATTATGACCGCTAAAGTTTACACCAAGTAAAATCTTTTATTAATCGCTACTGTATTTTCTGAGCGGAGGCCAACTATGTTTCCAGAACATCCTTGAAAACGAGCAAAATATCAATGTATCCTTCCTGGTAAATTATTTTATAAATAAATACATTTCTTTGTATGTACACTGCTTCGAATCTAACCTAACAAAATCAGTTCTGATATAACTGTTACAATTTTAAATGTGAAATCTTCATCTAGCAGCAAATATTAAAGATTTAAACATAAAGACTCATTCTTGCTGGTTGCTTTAAACTCATGATTTAAGTCGAATCTTATCGACTAGTCCGTTAAATTGTTTTAAATAGACTTGATTTAAAATCCACCCTGGTGTATAATTATACTTGCTGTATATAAATTGTATTATATCCTGTGGTTTTATGTCCGGTATATTTGCTTGAAAAAGTTTTGAGAAATATTGCACCACAGGACTTCAATGGACAGTTGTGTTTACTTCTAATGGGTAAAGAGACCTCTGAACTAGTGATTTGATATGTGTGGAATGACAAGGATAATGCATCTTTTAAATGCCTTTCTGATAAGAGAGTGTTAGGTGTAAGGCAATGTTTAGCTGCAAAGGGTCAAACTCTAGCTATGTAACAAGATACATTGATGTGTTGTCTGTCAGGCTAATTATACCTCTAATTAACTTACAACACCATTACTCAGAGTAATTAAACTACTAATAATTGGCTTCATTAATTAATGCTTAAAAAGGTTCACTTAGAGTTTGGTTTCTTTTAAATTCTTGAGAATCAAATCAATATTTACGCTGATATTTAAATTTTGTAGACTTGAAATGGTAAACTATTTTTAGTTTAAATGAAAATATTTATTTTCCCTCAATATACTGTATTTTGCTTTATAGCTAAGCATCCTGTAACGTGGTTGGATGTTATTGTTGTACAACACGCATTTCTTCAGCCTGGACTAAGATTTTGGAGTAAAATCCTAGCAATAAAAAACATTTACCTGTCCCCGTATTACTATAGTTAAAAATAACACCAGTGCAATTGAAAAGCTTTGAGTGTTTTACCCAGGCTGATACCTCTGTATACTGTTCTCCTCTTGTGAATCGATCAACCAGTAATACATTTATTTTTAGAATTGTTACTTAATAGTGTGGGTTTAATATCCAGAGCCAGATTGTAAGGTTTTTCACCTTCCAAATACCAGCTCATCCCCCCTCCCCCCTTCTACCCTCACACACCAGCTCATCTCCCTCCCTTCCCCCAACCCCACCTCCACACACCAGCTCAGGGCCATCTTTAGTAATGATTGGACCCTGGGCAAACATTTGCTAGGGCCCCCATAGACGTTGCCTCCCCCCCACTCCCTAACATGCACGCATGCCCTCCACCCCAACTCAGTGGCGGAACTAAAATATAAAGATCTCTGGTGCAAGGATTTTATTTGGGCCCCCAATTGCAAGGTTGGACAAAAGGTAGAACCCTATCTGTCGTGCAACTTCAACAATACATTGACAGGTGGGGTTCTACCAATTTCGCACGGTTGTATTTTGCACTATTTGACTGTAAGCATGTTTTTGTTTGAAGTATGTTTGTCTGAATGGGTTTGTATGTGGTGTTGGAGTTTGGATGCAAGCGTGCATTTATGTGTAGTGTTTTTTTTTTTTTTTTTTTGTGTGTGTGTGTTTATATATAATTTTGGTGCTCAGACCCACTGACACACATACACACACTGACTGCTTACATATACACCGACCTATAACCTGACATACTGACAGGCACTGACACACACACAGGCACATACACCGATAGAAATACAGATACACACACTGACTACATACAGATACACAGACACATAAACTGACATACTGGCACACGCAAATACATACATTGACAGACAAACTGACACAGACACACACACTGATAGACATATTGACATTCACACAGGCATGTATACAGACATACTGACACCCACAAAGACACATACACTGATAGACCTACTGACACACAGGCACATACACAGACAGGCATACTGACACCCACAGGCAGGCACATACACTGACAGACACTGACATACACAGCCATACTGACACACCCACAGGCACATATACCGACAGACATACTGACACACCCACAGGCACATATACCGACACACCCACAGGCACATATACCGACACACCCACTGGCACATATACCGACAGACATACTGACACACCCACAGGCACATATACCGACAGACATACTGAAACATACTCTGACAGCCATACTGACACACCCACAGGCACATATACCGACAGACATACTGACACACCCACAGGCACATATACCGACAGACATACTGGCACATATACCGACAGACATACCGACACACCCACAGGCACATATACCGACAGACAGACATACTGAAACATACTCTGACAGACATACTGATACATACACTGATATACATGCAGACATACTGACACACACACACACACACACACATACTGAAACACACACAGACATACGACACACGTTGTGACGAAGTGGCCTTTGCCACTTGTGCCTGGAGGGGACTGCTGGCTAGCCTCCTGCCTTCCGACTATGGCCCCTGTGCTGATAGCTGCATTTTACCCTGCAGAAAGGTTTATTTGTGTATTTCTGCCGGGGCATTCGGGACTTTCAGTATGTGAGTAGTGCTACCCCAGATAGCAATGCCATGGAGCCTATTCGTGTAACGAAAGACTTTGGCTCCATGGCGATTGAACTGTATGTATGTGATCTGAGCGCTATTCGGTAATAATGTGCGCTCAGATCTAAGCTATCTGGGGATATGTTGCATGTATATGTTTTATGTAGTAATTGCAACATTGTGTAATTTTATGTCTTTTTGTAACCATGTGGAGTCTTGCCTGGGAGATAATTTGATTTCTTCCGAATTATCTCCAGGATACAGAGGAGGGATTGTGTTGTCAATGTGGGAGTGTTTTGTTTGTATTGTCTGTGATTGGCTAATATCCAATATGTGTGTCATTGTTCCATCAGGTCCCCTAAGGGAGTGTCCACCTGGTGGACACTTGCTTAAATACCGGGCAGGTAGCCCTCAATAAAGCAGACCTACTTGCACCTTTCTTGAAGCCTTGGCTCATGCTTGGGGGAAGGGATACCTACACTCTGGGGATTACTATAATCACTTACTCCCCAGAGTAAGCTCTTGTAAGAGCTTGATTTGTTCCTGCTACGCTCTCTGGAATTATAGAGCGGTTCATCCACTGAGAGCTGGATCCTGGTCGTGGATCCAGGGTGGGTGAGAGACGTCGAGACCCCGGCGCAGCTGCATCGCTGGAAGTGGGGCCGCAGTGCTGATGGTGTCGTTTGGAGTGCTCGGAGTCCCCGGCAAGCGCTTGGAGCATCGATTGGCAGAGGTACTCAGTCGGAGTGCCAGCGGTCCGTCAGACAAGTAAAAACATTTTTAAACCCACCCTCCAGTTTCTTACCTTTTGCTGGAGGGTGGCTTCCCTGGGGTCCAGTGATGTGCCTGAGGCTGATGGGAGGAAGTGACTCGCGGCAGTCACTTCCTTCCATGCTGTCGAAAAGCAAGGGCCCTAGTTAAAGGGCCACAGCACCTGACCGGGTTGATAGAAGCATTTAGGGCCACCCGGTGGGCCTCCTTACAGTGCGGGGCCCAAATTATTTGAGGGCAGCGGGGCCCACAGGGCAGCTGCCGTAACTTGGCCCAGGGCAGTTCCCCATTTCCCTCTGCGTTAAAGGACCACTCTAGGCACCCAGACCACTTCAGCTTAATGAAGTGGTCTGGGTGCCAGGTCCTTCTAGGGTTAACCCATTTTTTTATAAACATAGCAGTTTCAGAGAAACTGCTATGTTTATGAATGGGTTAAACCTTCCCCCTAATCCTCTAGTGGCTGTCTCATTGACAGCCGCTAGAGGCGCTTGCGTGATTCTCACTGTGATTTTCACAGTGAGAGCACGCAAGCGTCCATAGGAAAGCATTGTAAATGCTTTCCTATGCGACGGGCTGAATGCGCGCGCAGCTCTTGCCGCGCGTGTGCATTCAGCCCAGGAGGAGGATCGGAGGAGGAGAGGAGGCAGAGAGCTCCCCGCCCAGCGCTGGAAAAAGGTAAGTTTTAACCCCTTTCCCCTTTCCAGAGCTGGGCGGTCCTTTAAAGACTGCCCTGCACTAGCTTATCTCCCCTTTCACCCCCGAACACCAGCTTATTTCCCCTGCACACCAGCTCATCACCGCCACCACCCCTGCACACCAGCTCATCACCACCCCAGTACACCAGCTCGCTCCCCAACCACCCCTGCACACCAGCTCATCACCGCCACCACTCCTGCACACCAGCTCATCACCGCCACCACCACCCCTGCACACTAGCTCATCACCACCTCCACCAGCCCTGCACACCAGCTCATCACCACCTCCACCAAGCCTGCACACCAGCTCATCTTCCCCCACCACCCCTGAACACTAGTTCATCTCCTTCCTGCACACCATCTCATCCCTCCACCACCCCTGCACACCAGCTAATCACCACCATCACCACCACCCCTGCACACCAGCTCACCCCCCACCCCCAACCAGCCCTGCACACCAGCTCATCTTCCCCCATCACCCCTGAACACTAGCTCATCTCCTTCCTGCTCACCATCTCATCCCCCCACCACCCCAGCACATCAGCTCATCTCCACCCCATCAGATGTTTGAGAGTAGTTTGAGTATGATTGCTGACATCAATCACACTCCTATCCGTAATAGTACTGTACATGCTGGGATCTCACTGGCCCCAGTATGTACTGGCTGCCTGAGTGTGAAAGAAGTGTGATAGCGGTCAGAATGTTCAGTAATGCCAGATTAGTGTTAAAATTATGTTGCTTTTTCAAAACTTTAAAGGATCACTATAGTGTCAGGAAAACAAACCTGTTTTCCTGACACAATGTCATCCTTGGGGGACCCTCACCCTCAGGCTGCCCCTCCCGTGGTTAAAACCCCTTCAGCAGCTTACCTTAATCCAGCACCAGGCTCCCTCGGCGCTGGTGACCTCTCCTCCCCTGCCGTTGTCAGCTCCCGAGTGGAGCGGAATGCGAATGCGCGGCATGTGCAGCGCGCACATTCTATCAGTCCATAGGAAACCATTTCTCAATGCTTTCCTATGGACATTCTGCACGCTGAATGTGAATTTTCGCAGAAGCGCCTCTAGCGGCTGTCAGGAAGACAGCCACTAGAGGTTGGATTAACCATGCTATGTAAACATAGCCGTTTCTCTGAAACTATGTTTACATGTGAAGGGTTAACACCTGAGGGACCTGTCACCCAGACCACTTCATTGAGCTGAAGTGGTCTGGTTGACTATAGTGTCACTTTAAATGTACAGAATATTGGCCAGTTATTGGCAAACAAACATGAAAGTCGACCAATAATCTGACTCGGCTGTCGATCGCTATTTTTGGGAGAATTTGCATACACCTCTTTCCTTAACATGTATAATCAATAATTTAGTGCCTAAATGTTGAACAATATATTTATTGTATGTTTCAGTAAGAGGTTTTAAAATTTTAGTTAGTCTTCTGGCTACTCAATCCATATTTTAAATGTACATTTAAAAAATTTTTTTTTTTTTTTTTTTGTACGTCCATTCACTTTATTTCAGTGTTAAATATCCACTGCCAAACAAAATGTCCGGGTCACTGGAAAACATTTAATAGATTTAGTTTCGACTTGGCAAATTTGCAGAAATGTTTATTTTTAAATATGATTGGGTTTTTTTGGGGGGAGGGCATAATTTTAGAATGTGCAAATTAAAAAATGTTTTCAGTATGTACTGCGTGAAATCGTTTCATGTTTATTATTGAATTTTTATTTAGTTTTTTTAATCTGACCACATAGAATGGTTTAGTGTACATAATGTTTGGAAATGGTAGAATATTAATACTACCAGCACTAGTTGGGTGCTTCTATTTCTTTGATTTATGAGCACTAGAGATTTATTTTGTTTTTCGGTAATGTATATGGAGGCCGTAGTTTGTCAGATTATTTGTCATCTAACTATGGCACAGCATTCCCTGAAGTCATCAACAATTTGGATTGTCTGCTGTTACAGTATATATTATGCACTTGCCATCAGCTGCAACTCCATCTGGCTCATGGCATAGAAAGTTAGTATATTCATAGCTATAGATAACTGATATAGTCTGTACTCCAGTATGTTGAATTTGATATTACACAATGACAAAGAGGATATAGTGCACACAGCCCCCTTAAGTTTGAGGGAACTTACATCCAAAAATGTGTCACTGCTATTCTTATTGAATAACTTTGTTTTAAGGTACTGAAAGCAAATGAGCAATTGGTTGCACAACCTTTTCTTGGGAAGTGGCTAGGGCTGCATCGGTGTTGCCTGCACAAGAGGGCTGACAAATAGTTTAGAGAAGATTGTGGGGTTAAAACTTGTATTTTTACTTTGTTCCTCATGTTGAGAAGCAGCAGCAAAGACGAGTCAGTGTCTATATAAAACCTGGTACTGGTCAGGCAGAGCATCACCAGGAAATAGATATATCCTTGTAATATATTTACCTTTCCCCTTTTTACAATGCTTTTTACACCCCAGTTTGGCCTCCACTGCTCACAGAGCAATTTACACTTCCCTATGTTCCGGCTGCTGGAAACTCTACTTTTCTCAGTCTCCGCACTGCCACTGGGTGTCTCCTGTCTTTAGCCGCATTAACAGTATCCTCTGCATCCCTTCAGCTCTCCCATGGCATCACGGCACACAGTGTCCCAGGCAGTTTTTATGGAATCGTTGTCGCGGCCTTTCTAGTAAGGGCAAATTTTACAAACAAAATGTAGTTTGAAACTTGTGTACACATGATTGTGGGGTATGACTGCATAACCTGGCAATTGTGTATACACGAGTGCCAGAACAAAGGGGTTAATGTTAGACCTTGATAATTTTGATACAATATATCACTGTTTGTGGCTGGAAACACACTTGACTTTAAAATTGTACTTTATCATTGAGGTTTGTTTTTTCATTTTTTTTTTTTTTTTCAAATCTATAATTACAAAAAAGTATTTGATAAGATAAATATTTATGTAATCCATTGTATGCATCAAAAGATGGGGACAGTCTGTTTTTGCTTATGAAAGAAACCTTAACATAAAATAGAAGACAGTGTGTTTAACAGGAAACAATCTTTATTTAAAGGAGCACGATAGGGTCAGGAACACAAACATGTATTCCTGACCCCATAGGGTTTAAAACCACCATCTAGCCCTGCTGGGCCCCTCGTGCCTCACTAAATATAGTAAAATCTTACTTGGATTCAAGTCTGTAGCTGCTTACTTTGTCCCTGTTTCCTTTTGACCTGCCTGCTGACATCATCAGAAGTGGTGGCCTGATCCAATCACAATGCTTCCCCATAGGATTGGCTGAGACTGACAAAGAGGCAGATCAGGGGCAGAGTCAGCACGATTCAAACACAGCCCTGGCCAATCAGCATCTCCTCATAGAGATGGATTGAATCAATGAATCTCTATGAGGAAAGTTCAGTGTCTGCATGCAGAGGGAGGAGATACTGAATGTTTGGATGCATTTTAGGCAGCAATGACCCAGGAAGGATCTCTAATAGCCATCTGAGGAGTGGCCAGTGAAGTTACCACTAGGCTGTAATGTAAATTCAATAAGCTGTAGTTGTTCTGGTGACTTTAGTGTCCCTTTAAGTTGGTTGTTACAATATAAGGAGAAACTCTCATGTTATCTTTCTTCATGTCACAGTTATGTTCCTGTGGATGTCAACTAATGCAAAGCAGGGTGCAGTTGATGTAAATTTTCAATTTGAGCTATATAGGTTCTAACAATACTTTTAGACCTTGCCACATTTATGGAAGACCAGTGAAGGTGATTCAAATCTCTAGGTAGTTATAGTTATTCAATTTTCTGAATACTTTCAGAGTTCACTAGTCCATTACAGAGTCCATGATAATCTTAAAAACTGTAATACTGAATTTTTACAGCAATTCGGAGAACCATTAATTTGCAGATATCTGCCCCAGCATGACCAACATTAGTCACTCTTTAGCATGTTACAGTATGTAATCTATTTTTATTATTGGTGTTGGTTGTTTTTCAGTTTACAATGAAATACATTTCTCACTTTATTTCTTAAGAGAAAAATATCGATTGTCTTCAAGTAATAAGCGCTGAAGGGGGAAATATAACTTTTTGACATAAAACATATTTCTAACCTGAGCAGTTATCAAGTAAGGGTAAGAGGGCAATCAAATAGCTTGCTAGAAAGTTTATTTTCCTCTCTTTCGCTCCTCAAACCATAAGATTGTTTTATGAACAGACTGTGAGAATTCAGAATATGACAGCCTTGGCTCTTTCCTTGTTACATGAGGATCATAGGTCAGCTGATTTTCCAATCGAGTTGTGTAGAGACCTTTGCACCTTGAAAGGCTGCCAGGAATTCCTACCATTCCATTGCGCTAGTAAAGGTGTTTCCTGTAATTGCTTATAGGACCTGCAAGTGCAATAACACATTACTTGAAATCCCAACTGGTATATTGGTTCACCTGAGTATCCTGTGTTGGCCATTTATCGATGTGTCTTTCATCTCGGTTCACTTTTCTATTATCGTGGCACTAAGCCAAATGGGCAACTTCTTCTTTCGAAAATAAATGAATCTGTCTAGCCCTTTCCTACACCTGCATAGTTACATATTAATTTAAACTGAAAATAGTAAAGTACAAGTTCAATTTTCATTACCTGTGTATATTGATCCAGGAAGGGACTCCCAGCTTCTTACTTTTTAAGTTCTTCTGTTTGTACAACTTGCTTCCTATGATTTGACATGTTACATATATAATGTTCAAACAGAATATCTCTTGATTTAAATATAAGCCTGTGTTTTAAAGTCTAGCATGCCAGGGTCAAACATTAAGACATAAACAGTGATACCAATAAGAGGTATTCTTTTGAGTAAAAGAGGAAACAAAGGTGCAGCGCCTGAAGTGTCCTTTAGGGAATGTATGTAATGACAAAAAAAAGGAAAAACAAAAAGGACTGATTGTGTAGTAAGTTGATAGAGTAAGGAAATTACAAATTGTACTCTCACAATTTCAGGGAGCTTAAATACCGTTTGGATTTGCATGCTTGGGCAGAAATATCCCCACCTATGGATATATTGTGGCACAGATTATTTACCTTTTCCTTACAGCTATGGCTGTAGTATGTTGAGCCAATAAGCAGGGGCAGGTATATAGATAGGTTTATACTCACATATTATGGAGCCTCAGTATTGGCTCTAGAAGTAATGCGTGAAGTGGTATGATCTCCACTCTAGGATAAAGGTGATGTAAATATTCCTCCATGTATATAAAAGAGAAAAAAAAGCCACAATAGTGCATACCATAAAATAGAGGGTAAAGCACAGTAAAAGTAATAAAAGCCTACTCACATACGTCAGTGCAAAATGAGGTTTCCTCACTCCAATTGACTTGGGTGGTATTATCCCAACCAAGGATATAGAGCTCAGGATTCAGCAGCAGATCAGGTCCAATAAAAAAATACTTTTATTTAAAAAAAAAACATAAAATCAAAGATAAAAAGTAAAATAATTGTATAAAACCTTATATTAGTACACTTTGCCTTGGACAGGCTTTATCAAAAGTGTTTAATTCTTTTAATTGTCTTTTGATCTCCCATAGTCACCCTGGAGACAAACTCTCGTTGAATTAATAGAGGAGCAGAAATCTCTCAGCCACTTCCTGGTTTCAAGCCAATCATGTATATTGCAGAACGGCTATCTCTATACAGATTAATTTAAATGTTTAAAAATTTATCACTATTTATTTATGCACTATGTGCACAATGCAAATTCTAAAGAAATCCATAGTGTTAAGGTAGTTTATCAGTCCAATAGTGATGGCTAATCTTTCCACCTCAGATGCTCCTGAGCTTCCATATCTCTGTATATTAGGTGCTAATCATTAGAGTACTCTTTGATTTATATGAGCACAGTGTTGTGCATTCACTGTCTGGAAGGGTCAAAAGTTTCCGCTATGAATATAAAGTTCTGTGTTAATAAGCCAATTTGTTGAGCCGTCTGTCATGAGAGATGCCATATATTTGGTCTAAATTCCTTTTCACAAGACCACATGCTTGCCAAGAATATGTGATGAATGCTGTCTCTTCATCTTACCATGAATAATATTTGATTCTCTGACCCCATACTAACTTCACAATTAATACTCGGGGGGGAGGGGGGGCATCTGAACTAATTGATCATGAGATGTGTAGTAATTGCTTGACAGTCATTCGATTTGATCATTTTTGTGAGGTGTTCTCCTGAATTATCACATAGCGTGTCTGTCTCTGCATTCATAGAATGTCATGTTCAGTCACAAGTCTGCAAGAAAACACCAATTATGATAAACCATCTATTAACGCCATGTGACTGCTTATTTTGAGCGGCTTTCAACTATTCATACAACATTTCAGCCCTTGCAAAAATGGAAACACAGGATTCAGTGATACATTCTTTTTTCCTTATTGCATGTTCACATATTCTGAAATAAACCTATCAATGATATAAGTTATACAATGTAGCCGGAATGAATACTGCTATAACTATAAGAAAATGTCTATTTTGTTGGGCAGTGTTGAAGCCAGTGCAGGCATCAAGTAATGTAACAGACAAAACCATCAACTGAACTTACAGTGGTTCATGTTTCAGATACTCCTATTGTCTCAGGTGCTTCCCACCAAGCGGACCCAGCAAATCCGAATAGGCAGCAATGTAAATCAGCAGGTGTACTGATCAGCACTTACAGACTGCAACAATGGCAATCAGTACATTGAATAAAATTCTTTATAAAACAGTTATGTAGTGTTCATGTTGTATGGGAGCCAGTGTGAAATTTGTGCCAATCGGAAGAGTACGCAGCTGCCTGCGGGTACTAGGGGCACCTCGGAAGACTATAAACTTACATTATTTTAATATTTTCATACACCTTTAATTTTATAAAGTCCTAATTGTATTTGTTTTTATATGCAAGAAAGAGAGATGTGTACCCTCTAAATCAGTGGTCCCCAAACCAGTCCTCAAGACCCACCAACAATCCAGGTTTTGTCAGTATCTCCATTAGAATAAAAAAGGAATAAAAGAAGAATAAAAAATACATAAATCCTGGATTGTTGGTGGGCCATGAGGACTGGTTTGGGAGCCACTTCTCCAAATCCTGGAGCAAACCGCATTCTTTATTTTTCTGCATTTTTCAGGGAGGCCGAATGGGAGCCTATTTTATTTTTTATTTTTCTGTGCATACAAAAAGCACTTGAAATGTAGACCCTCATCTTGCTCAGGCATTGCAAGACCGTGAATTGAGCCAATACAGGATGAAGTTACAAGAATTTTACCTTTCCATGCTTTGTGTTTATATCTCCTATGATTTTTCTAGATGTACCTTTGTGTGTGTGTGTGTGTGTGTGTTGAATATATATTCAAAGGTGGGTAGAACTAACCACATTATTGCAGTCTTATCATATTTAAATATTTTACTGTACCTTGACATTTCAGTTGAGTATTTTGATTGGGGTATATGTATAGAGGAATGTCTTCAACATGTCAAATGCCTGATAAAAGCCATTGCTCAATATTTTGAAAATATGTTAGCGTTTCTTGTGAGCTCATTATTTTCATGGTTTTGGACAGTCCTGAAGAGTCTTCCATTACCCTGTGTTTGCATTGTAAACTCTCACTAGTAAAAAGCTTTGCAAAAGAAACGAGCTGGCTCTCTAGATTTGACGAGACCAATGCCTCACAAAGATTTATTGAGTAAATTACATCTGCTTGATTTTATGTACATGTTGCTGTTCCATAAATAATACATGTATAATTTATTCTCCCTCCTCGCGGTTCTCTTTTTTTAATTTATAGTAGTTAAGGTGAAAGGGGGAAGCAAGTGAGTCATTAGGATGCAGTTAAGAAAACCTTTAATCACACTCATGTAGTGTTTGTACTGTGAAACTTTACATTTTTGGGATGGAGGAAGTGAATAAATCCAAAAGTTGTCCGCAATGTGAGTTTGGTAGAATGTATGCATGTTTATATCTGTTTATAATTTTATTTCTTGACATGTGTATCCCAGTTTGAACAGTTAACTTTTCATGTGTCTTTTGTCCACTTTAAAAGGGCACATCTTTCGAAGTTGGGCTGTTGAATAAAACATTAAAAATCTTTGATAATTACAGTTAACCTATTTTGTATGATGCTCCACTTTACGTTAAAGCAGGGTTCTCCAAACTCTGGTCCTCCAGGTGTTGCTGAACTACAATTCCCATGATTCTCCGGCTGTCTATTTCATTCAAAGAATCATGGGAGTTGCAGTTCAGCAACATCTCTAGGGCCAGAGACTGGAAAACCCAGCTTTAAAGGAACACTCTGGTCATCATAACAACTTCATCTAAATGAAGTTGTTATATTGCCAGGAGGCCACCAGGCACTTTATTACCTTAAGGCAGGGGTTGGCAATCTGCGGCCCTCCAGATGTTTTGGACTACATCTCCCATAATGCTGTTAGGGCCATAATGCTAGCAAAGCATCAAGGGAGATGTAGTCCAAAACATCTGGAGGACCACTGATTGCCCACCCCTGCCTTAAGGGGTTGTCATGGCGAGGGTGCTCCTTTAAATTTATATTCAAGATTTAGCAATTCACATCACAATTCAGTTTAGTCCTAGCACAGATTGCATTGGAGGAGAAACTGTAACATTTTAATTTATTAATTTTATTTTATCTTCTCTGTTTGCTGACTGCCAGGTGTAAATGACATACAAGGCTATTCAGCAAAATTAGATCTAGAAGTAAATAGAGCTGAAAACCTAGCTGATTTAAGGAATGTTTCCCTACCAGCAAGTGTTACGCTAACCAAAAGCAGTGTTTTATTAAAATGTTGTTTTTTGATTTGGAGTAATCCTTGAAAGCTGCCCTTTACTGTTTCAATGGTGATAATCTAAAGGCCTTTCTTGAAAGGACCTAGGTATGTGGTGGAGAGAAAATATATACCCAAGCAGGGCCATATTGAACTTGAAGACACACTCCAGACCCTTAAAGAAACACCCACCTGGCTGTCAATCCTATAATCAATCCTCATACTTCCTGGATGTTTAACTCAATGGTGTAAATATTAAGAGGGAGGCGATGCTTTTCAATGATGTTTTTTTAATTTTTTAATTTTGTGGTTTGTTTGTTTTTTAGACCGTGGAGAATCTTTTTCCTTGCTCTCCTGAATAGTCTTCTCTTTTTCATGCATACACTTCTACCTCCAAATTCATTGACATTGTTCATGTTATCATTTCCTTTGTGTGATGTTGCCTACAAGAAATTTTTACCTGCATATGTATATTTTTGGGTAGATTTACATTAGTGTGAAAGCCACACAACTGGGGTTCTGTACATGAACTAGAAGTCATATTAGAATTATAAGAGATACATATCAACCATTTCTGGCATGTGTATATCCTAACTGAAGACGATCAGTTCTTATTTAAAATTTGCTTTATTTATTTACTTACATTTTTTTTGTAGGTTAACAAAACCCTTGTCGTTTGCTGACTGTGTTGGGAATGAGCTGCCTTGGGGATGGGAGTCTGGCTATGATCCCCAAATTGGAGTTTACTTCATTAACCATATTAATCGTAAGCTATTTTCTTGTTATATGGTCAATTCTTGAGTTCTTGTACATGTTTAATTGCAGGGAAGGTGTTTCATTATGGTATTTTTGAGAACTCTTTGCACTTTTTTAGGTATTTAATACAAATGCTACACATAAAAATTCAGTTTCATGATTTCATGTGATTTATCTAAAGCATTCAATCTGGTTCTGAATCAGTGTATTATTAGGCTCCTGTATTCCTAAAAATATACAGTATAATTTGGCTGTAAAAGGTTTCAGGTGTATATGCTTTTACTGAATTGATTAGCTAAAACTATAGTTATAAACAATTCCTACGTTATGCAATAATAGCTTATTTATCAATGTATTCTCTGCATGTCTATGAATATACTATATATTAGTGTATTCATAGAAAACAGAAGTGTGTTTTGTTTTTTGTTTGTCTCTACTATTCGTATGGTGTCAATAGGAAAAGTGATGACACTGTAGTACAATTATACAAGTGCCTAGTAATACCTTAAAGTCACAAGGTCATGCAAAGCTTCTAGAAGCAGAATACAGATAGGACACTTCAAGTAGATATTTGTAGTTGCTTAACCCCTTAAGGACCGAACTTCTGGAATAAAAGGGAATCATGACATGTCATGTGTCCTTAAGGAGTTAATGACCTCAAACTATAACACTATTCACTAAACCGCAGCTTGTGGACAATTGTAAACCAAACTTGGTCAGAATAGTTGACTTGAAAAAAAAATCCATCTCTGCAATAGCCAACTTGGCTATTTCAGACTCAATTTTGCAATTATTTTATTTTGTGTGTGCTTCAGAAATTAAAGCCCTTTAATGGTTTTGGAAGCATCTGATAGGTTTCTTTTGTTATACATTGCATTACAAAGTTTTGATGGTTAGAAAAAAATAGTTTCTGTAATTATGAGGTTTGTGTTGTGTACGATTTATAAAAAGTGATGCAGCTGTTTTCATGGCAAAATTTTGTTCAGTTTACTATATGTGTATTTTCTTTAGTCTGCACCACTTTTTTTCTGTTTGTTCCCCCTTGACAGGTTTTTCTTGCACCTCTTGTCTGTCGTTTTCAATTGTGTATCATCTAGTAATTTTACTCATTTTATTTTGTCAGTGTAATCCATGGTGATATCATAAAGGGGGTAGAGCTATCCATTGAATTGTCCAGATACATATCTCTTGAACTCTGACCCAATTTTCTCTTAGGGATTTTTAATCACACTGTTTCTATATTTTTTTTAAATAATGCAACTTCTCAACAAAAGACCATATGGAATGGGTTGCAAAACAAAAAGAAATGCCGGAGAGATCCTCTTATAACCTTGGAAAAGGCAGTTTGCTCCGCCAAACTCGTGGTGCTCTAGGCCTAACATAGCATCTCCTCAGAGCAGTGGCGTACACATGACCCATGGGGCCCCGGTGCGAAAATTGATCCGTGGGCCCCCCCGTCCCCCGCGCTTACTCGGCACGGGTCGGGGCCGCAACACATGGCGGCGGGCACCTGGTCGCAGGGGTTGCAGGGCTGCAACCCCGCGACCGCGGTATGCACACACTCTTAAAGGACCACTACAGACACCCAGATCACATCAGCTCAATGAAGTGGTCTGGGTGCCGTGTCCCTCTAGTTTTAACCCTGCAGCTGAAAACATAGCAGTTTCAGAGAAACGGCTATGTTTCACTGAGGGTTAATCCAGCCTCTGGTGGCTGTCTCATTGACAGCTGCTAGAGGAGCTTCCGCGATTCTCACTGTGAAAATCACAGTGAGAAGACACTGAACGTCCATAGGAAAGCATTGAGTAATGCTTTCCTATGGGCGGTTTAAATGCGCGCGCGCCTCTTGCCGCGCATGTGCATTTGGAGCTGAGAGGCGGAGGGATCCCCAGCACCAAGGGAGTCCGACGCTGGAGAAAGGTAAATGCTGAAGACACACACACACTCTCACGAACAGACGCATACACACTAGCTAACAGACACACACATTTACTGACAGAGACACACTCAGCGACAGACATACATACACACTCACTTACAAAACATACACTTTCACTGACAAACACACACTCACTAACAGACATCAAACACACACAGTAACACACCCAATAACACACACTCACTGACACACACACAAACACATACTAACACACACACACTAACAGACACACAAATACACACACACTAACAAACACACATTTTTTTTTAAATTTAATCCCCCCAGCCTCCTTACCTTTTGGAGTGCTGGGGGGGATTCCCTGGGGTCCAGTGGTGCTGCTGGGCAGGCTGGCTGTCTGGGTGGCCGGTCGCAGCTGCGACCCTGGTATGTACGCCACTGCCTCAGAGTATGTATCCTTTCATCCAGACAACATTCTTACTACTGGATCACTATTGAGCCCAGCACAACAGTGTGTCTCTTCTAAACTGGTGACCAAAGCAATGAAGTACCTCCTGGCAGACCTACATAAAACTCTAGATCTAGCAAGGTTTAGAGAAGATATTGCTGGTGTGCAGTAGGGAGTTGAGATGGAAAAGCAACTATCCACACACATAAGCTGATCATCTTTTTGACAAGCTATAAAATCATAGACGCCTGAAATATCTTAAGATCGGAGTCTCTCTTCAGAAGTTGTATGCAGATGATATATCACTTAAACAGGCTAAAGCAATCAAACTAATTAGAAACTTTCAGATCCTAAACAAGACCCCTACTACATCCTCCAGTGACCTGTTGGCACAGTTTTGAAATAGCTGGATGCTAGATTCTTACCTGATTCCTTGGGACTTGTGTCTGTACCTACCCAACCAGTCTGTCATAATTTCTTACACTTATCATACTCTGGGTGTTTCCAAAAATAACCCATTTGTTCTTTAGAGGCCATCCATAGACTCTTAAGTTGGGGAAAAAAAATTCTCCATTGTATAGAATATAAGGTGGAGTAACAGTTTGCTGATTTAAAAAAAAAATAAATAAAAAAAAAAATATTCATATCCTTATTCATGGAAGTAGGATGATAGAAAAGTTCTGGCTTGGCTGCTTGCCGTGGCACAATCACATAGCATGTCTTTGAGTTCCACACTGCAGGTCGCATCTGTCATAGGAAACACATTGAATTAAATATCTGTGCGCACAATGTCACATGTATCCTTGCCTGATTAGCGAAGTGGGTGATATCAGAGATAACAGTGCATATATGTAATCTGGCAGTAAGTAATGCAGTGAATCAAAGCATGGTTTGGAAATGCCTGTCCATTTAAGTTGCTGCATAAACTGTATTTCAAGATTTTTGTATTTTCTTTTTCTGCTTCTAGCTTTAATTAGTAAGATTTGAGTGTGTTCTTGGGTATAGCATGCCAGATGTTAAGGCTTATAGTAGCAGATTGGTTGCATGAGCTGTTCCCGTAGCAACACATAGTGACAGGCATTCCGAAAATATTAACAATTTTAATTCACAGTGATACTTAATCGTTCTATTGTGCTCAGTGAGCAGAGAGACTGGGTGAGTATAAACCTTTACACCTTAGCAACTTAATACACATTCCCTTTTGCCACTGCAATGCTTTTAATAAGAATCAACTATGCATACGATGTAATTGAGGCAGTTAATTAAACAAAGAACCTTTTATTGTATGTTTTTAAAATAGATCAGATTAGTTCAGATTTCCAACAAAAGCTCATATGGCAGCTGTTTCAGTTAATCTTCCTCTTTGGCTAGAGGCTTCAAGACAGGGCATCTGTTAATTGGTCTTGGGAGATACAAGCTGTAAATATCATCATAAAGCTGCATACTGAATGGGTTCTCAAGGTTTTGAGCCCTGAAAATAATTTTTGTTTCTTTTTTCTTTGGTTTTGTAATTTTTATTTTCTCTATCCAAAAAAGCCCCAAAATTGTGACACAATTAGCTCCTCAGTCTCTCAGCATCATCTCCAAAGACATAAGAAATAAAGACCCCACTAATCGATATTATCAGGTACTTATAAGACATTTATGTCATCTCTCACAAAGAAACCAAGGCGTTTTTCTAAACCTCTGTGTCATGATGGGCAAAAAGGGACACTCCACTGCCCAGATACAAAGAAATTCACTGTTTAGTAGATATACCCCAATGAAAACATGCATGTATCTAATTATGCATTTTTTTCATTGAGTGTATATATCTAAAAACAGTGCTCAAATACTGCATATCTCTTGTCTGTAGCCTTTGCAAGCCCTCTCCTTTTAAGTAAGCTCAGACTTTGTGTATGTTCAATCACAGGCTTCCCAATGCAACTCAATTAAAAGAGTTTGCAAGACAGATGCTCTGTGCATTTGCTGCCTCTTGAATTTAGCTCCACTGAGCAAACCAAACTAGTAACAGTAATGGATTTCTGAACAGGGGGTTGTAACATGGTTTATTTATAAAAGTGCCAGGCAATTGCCTAGAGCACCTGCCTTACAAAGACTTTTCAATAACCTGCATTGGGAAGTCTGTAATTGGACAGGCACAGAATGTCTCGGCTGGGGAATAAGGTGAGGGCTTGCAAAGACTGCAGATAAGAGATCTACACGGTTTTAGATGTACCCCAATGAAAATAATGCATAATTAAATGAATCAATATTATCATACCACTGTATTGTTAAAAATATATCTATTTGAGTGATCCTTTAACTGTAAATTGTGTATTTTATAATTCCTTAAAATGATTATTTTCTATATACCTTCAAGTGTATTTGGGAATGGCACATACCATGATATAAGCACGAACAGTGTTTTGTCGGGTTGGTAACTTTTAACACAATCAGAAATGTTATAAATTGGCAACATTTTAAAAGTAATCACTGATCTGAACGGATGCCATTATCCCTAGCTCCTGAGCCAATTTCTAAAATGTGGTATTATTTGCTTTTGGGGCTTAATTCTAGAAGTTCTCAGTTTTGGCGAGATGCGTTATATTTTTGAAAATTTTTTTTTTTTTTTTTTTTAAATTGAACACAAATGCCTGCACAGGTGGCCTGTGCCATTCTTCGGCTGTACGCAGTCAGGACCTCTCCTACTCGTCCAGATAATTCTGATTTCTAATCCACCTTAATTGGCATGTCACCGACCGACTCTCCTCCATCCTCCTACATGATTTACCGATATTCTCAAAAAACACCCTCAGGCACAAAGAGGGACTTTTCCAGTGTCCTGCAAGGCCTACTTTACTAAGGAATATTGGACTGGCAACTTGATCTTCAGTGTCTGTGATACCATTGAACCAACATTATTTTCACCTGCATTAATAGTTAAAAAAAAAAAAAAAAAAGAGAGAGAGAGAGAAATTAATTCCTACCTTTTAGTATATGACCGGATCCTTCAGTTGTATTACATGCACAAGAGAATGTTTGTTTGAATTTGACAGTAAGTCAGTCTAAAGATGACACTGCACTGTACAGGGAGTAAAGCAGGGAACACCATGGAGAATGCCAAATTTCAGACACTGCCGCAAAGGTGCATATATATTGCTGACGGATCTATGCGTATACTAGAGGTTTGATCTCTCTCTCGCTCTGTGTCTCTCTCTCTCCTGTTTTGGTTTGTAACATACTTCATTTAATTAAAAATCTATTTCCATTCAAAATTTGATGAAAGGATCGTTATTGTGAACAATAGTGTTGAGATTACCTTTTTTTTTTTTTTTGAATAGAAACCTGATTCAGTGTATATTCATGCAGTAAAGATTTTATAAAATGCAATATTTACTTGCTTTTTTCCTAAAACAAAGCTCCCTCGGCACCGCTTTCCTCTCCACCTGTCACAGAGGAGCATTGTTGTCCTAATGTGCATGTCCAGCAGGATCATAGTGGCTGTCAATATGATGTTTTGCATTGCAGTGTTAAAAAGAACCAGACTAGTTTATCCAGGTGACTTTATTGAGATGACGTGGTCTGGGTGACTTTAGTGGTCCATTTAAATAACATTGCTCTTTGGGTTTCAGATTATAATCCTTTTGTCTATTTTATTTTCTACTAAATATACCACATTCAGGATGGTTTCAATGAGCATAGCTTTAACTTTAAAGTTGGTAAATCCAATAAAATGACTTTGACAGACTTTGAGCTCTTTACTTGAGTTGGCCCATCTTTCACAGCCTATCCATGCAGTTTGTCTGCATTATTTAAGATGCAGTAATTTGGCTAGTGCGATGTACAGACTAGATCTTATTCTCTATAAAGTGACACATGCCTTTTAATCACCCACCCTGGAAATGTAGCATGGGGCTCGCAATCCAAAATTTGCAATTTAAAATTGCCTATTAAATAACTGGAGTAATGCCAGGCATTTCCACATGACTGCTATTCTACAGTCCATTACAATTCTTTGCATTCTCTGAATAATATCTAAATATTTCAGTTTCTCTGCAGGTAGGGAGAAAAGGAGAAACTTAAAAAAAATTAAACATATAAATCAATTATAACTCACCCATTCTAAACTATTAAGAATCAATTTTAGAATGCATGTATGGGGTCAAGTCGAGTAATAAAATTGCAGAATGTACACTGATTATCCACAACATTAAAACCACTGACAAGTGAAGTGAGTAACATTGATTATATTGTTACAGTCAGTTCTTGAATTTCATGTATTGAAAGCTGGGAAAAATGGGCAAGCGAATAACTACCAAAAGTAGTGCAAGGAAGGACAACTAGTGAATCGAGGTCAAGTTCATGGGCGCCTAAGGCTTATTAATGCATATGGGGAGAGAAGGCTAGACTATCTGGTCCAATCACACAAGAGCTACTGTGTATGTGTATGTATGTCTGATTAGATCAGTGTGTGTATGTCTGCTTGGATAAGTGTGTGTGTGTCTGTCTGCACGTGTGTGTGTCTGCTTGGATCACTGCATTGGTCACTGATTGTGATTGTGTGGCAGCTCTCTGATCTTTGCGGGCTGAGGTTGATGGAACCAGGAGCTAGTCTGCAATTATGTAAGTGCACCCTAGCGCCCGGTGCCATAACCTGCGACACACATTTTGGCCCAGTGTCCCCCTTAACAAGTGCCCTAGGCTGCCGCCTAATCTGCCTATAGGACGTGCCGACCCTGCCCCCTTCATATCAGTGGAGGCTGCTGGAATGTGGACTCCTATATGGTCTATGACTGCTTTATCTAAGGATGATTCAGTGCATTCTGCAGATAACTATGATGTTGGTTTGTGTGCCAGCTCCCAGAATCTTATCAAAACTGTGTCTTTTGGAGATTTTACAGTTTACCTTTTAAAAATTGGACCTGAAAATGTAACTTATTAGAATAGCTCTGCAGTTAGATGGATATTAAGGCTCATAATCTAACGTAACTCAAGTTTAAACTTCTTTAGTGATATGATATGCGTTCTTAAAAGATTGTGGCACATAGCAAAGTATTATTTGACAAACAAGGCCAAGGAAATAAAATGGATGTAGAGCCCATCTTTGTCAGAATATGTACATCTGTGCTTTTAATATGTAAAAAAACAAAAAAAAAAGATTTACCGGTACTTATTTCGTTAACTTTTTCTTGACTATTTGTAATCTACAATCCATTCAGAATACCAGTTTAAGGGATTGCCACCTCTGTTTCACAGCCACTATCTCAAGTCTGTCTGTCTCTCCGACTTCTCCTTTCTATGGCGCCAAATATTCAGAATATGTCTATTGTTTAAAGTGCAACCAAGGGCTGCACACAGTGGAATTCTCTTAACTACCCAGTCATCAATGTAATATAAAGATGAAAGCTGGTTGGCCTTCATTGCAGTCGACACATTCTTTTAATATTTGCTGTGTATAGACTAGGGATGGGCTTCATAGAATCTCCTTTAAGTGACACGAAGCAGCTAGGTAAATTGTGCCTTGTTTGTTCCTCGCTGGCTTTGTTGTTGCCGTAAACATACGTAACAAAAAAATGTCTGTAGCGTACTTGGTTAAACAACAGTCACAGCATTACCCGGGAGACCAACATTATCAATAGTAGTGATTGAGTGGTATGCATTCTGTGTGGAATGTGCTTAATCTCCATAAATACCTAACAAGATTGCACCTTATTTTCGTGTGGGCTGGACCTATAGCCTGCTGTTCGAGTTCTACCATGACCTTCCAGCAGTGGCGGATCCAGAGCCTGATCTCGGGAGGGGCACTTGTAGATTATTTAAAGAAATAATCCAGGCACAATAACCACTACAGCTCCGTTTAGTAGTTATGGTGCCAGCAGTGCCAGGATCCCATCCCAGACAAAGTAGTCAAACCATTTAAGAACAGTTTGACAACTTACATGGGGTCTGCTGGGATATAGGGCATAGAAGCAGTGGTATGTGATAGGGGTGAAGTGTGTGTGTGCGCGGGCGGCAGTGTATGTCAGGGTTGCAGTGTGTGTGAGGCTTGCAGTGTATGTGTGTTTGGGGCAGTGTGTGTATGGGGGGCACTGTATGTGTTTGTGTGGGGCAGTGTGTGCATCAGGGCACTGTATGTGTGTGTGTATGGGGAGCACTGTGTGTGTGTGTGGGGCAGTGTGTGTATGGGGGGCGGCAGTGTATGTGTCTGTGGGGCAGTATGTGTGGTGCATTGTATGTATGTGTGGGGCAGTATGTGTGGGGCAATGTGTCTATGAGTGTGCAGTGTGTGTATGGGGAGCAGTGTTTGTGGGGCAGTGTGTGTATGGGGGGGAAGGAGGGTAGGGAGGGTTTTTAATATATATTTTAAAATTTTTATTTAATAAAATAAATATATTTATGTCCCCCCTCCCTTCTTACCTTTACTGGGAGGAGGGGGGACATTTCTCGATCCTTGGTGATCCGGTGGGGATTCCCTGGGGGTCCCAGTGGTGAGAGTGAACTCTAACCTGCAGCTCCAGGGCTAGAGTTCACTCTTTCGAGATTTGGAACGTTGTCGTGGTAACTGCGTTAATGCTCGCGAGAGAAGGACCCGGAGGAACTGCAGGCTGAGCTCCTGGGTCCTCTCTCCCTCCCCTTCTGGCTGCCAGCACGGACCATAGAAACATAGAATGTGATGGCAGATAAGAACCATTCGGTCCATCTAGTCTGCCCAATTTTCTAAATACTTTCATTAGTCCCTAGCCTTATATTATAGTTAGGATAGCCTTATGCCTATCCCACGCATGCTTAAACTCCTTTATTGTGTTAACCTCTACCACTTCAGCTGGAAGGCTATTCCATGCATCCACTACCCTCTCAGTAAAGTAATACTTCCTGATATTATTTTTAAACCTTTGTCCCTCTAATTTAAGACTGTCCTCTTGTTGTGGTAGTTTTTCTTCTTTTAAATATAGTCTCCTCCTTTACTGTGTTGATTCCCTTTATATATTTAAATGTTTCTATCATATCCCCCCTGTCTCGTCTTTGTGTGTCAAATACGTATGACTTGGCTTCTCTACATAATCCTTAAAGGATCACTATAGTGTCAGGAAAACAAAGTGGTTTTCCTGACATTATTATTATTATTATTATTATCATTTATATAGCGCCAACAGATTCCGTAGCGCTTTACAATATTTTGAGAGGGGAGATGTAACAATAAATAGGACAATTACAAGAAAACTTACAGGAACAATAGGTTGAAGAGGACCCTGCTCAAATGAGCTTACAGACTATAGGAGGTGGGGTATTAGAAACATTAGGACAAGAAATATCAATTGGGAGTGAAGCAGAGCTGGAGGAGAGAGCAAAGCACTGTCCCATAGGAGAGAGCAGGAGACAGGTATGTAAGGTAGAGATTACTCTGGGAGGCCATAAGCTTTCCTGAAGAGATGGGTTTTAAGGCCCTTCTTAAATGATTGAAGACTAGGGGAGAGTCTGATGGCAGTAGGCAAGCTATTCCATAGGAGAGGAGCCGCCCGCGAGAGGTCCTGCAAGCGCGAGTTGGCCGTACGGGTGCGAGCAGCGGTCAGGAGGTGGTCACGGGCAGAGCGGAGGGTACGAGGAGGGGCATATCTATGGATTAGTGAAGAGATATAAGCGGGGCTAGAATTGTTCAGTGCTTTAAATGTGTGGGTTAGCACTTTGAATTGACTCCTATAGCATACAGGGAGCCAATGTAAGGACCGGCAGAGGGGTGAGGTGTGAGAGGACCGACTAGAGAGGAAGATCAGTCTAGCTGCAGCATTCATGACAGACTGTAGCGGGGCAATACGGCTTTTGGGGAGACCAATCAGGAGAGTGTGCCCCCACCCTCAGGGTCCCCCTTCAGCAGCTTACCTGTTTCCAGCGCTGGGCTCCCTCAGCGCTGGTGACCTCTCCTCCCCCGCCGACGTCAGCGGAGCCGAATGCACATGTGTGGCAAGTGCCGCGCACGCATTCAAGCTGTCAATAGGAAAGCATTTTTCAATGCTTTCCTATGGACGCTCTGCGTGATGGAGGCATAATATGCCTCCAGCGTTGCAGATGCGCACTCTAGTGACTGTCTCTGAAACTGCTGTGTTTGCATCTGCAGGGTTAAAACCTGAGGGACCTGGCACCCAGAGCACTTCAGTCTGAGCACTTCACTCTGCAGTCTGACGGCCCTAATTTTACTCCCCTTAATATCAAATAGGTTATGAGAACCTTTTAAAGCATTAACAGTCTCATGATGTCCCTTGTGTAAATGATCTAATTTGTGTATTGTTTCTTCTTCCATAGTTGAAGGTAGCCCTGCCTTGCTGCAGCTATAACCTCCCTCCCATTAAAAATATCCTAGACAAAAGCTACAAGCCGAAGGGCATTCTGTTTTTTTCTGTAACTGTTCTTCCATACTGCTGTTATCCAGATTGAGAAAGAGCTGGTGCTGTTTGGGCTTTATCATCCGTAGTTTATTGATGAATTGAGAAATCTGATTTTCACCGGTCATTCATTTATCCCAGTTCTCATTAGTTATTTTTTGCTCTGTAATAGATTTCTATTATATACATTGTTGTGTGAAATAATATTATATTGAAATGAGCTACATAACACCATAACATTTTTCAATCGGATCTATACTTTGTAAATTCATTCTCACCTTACATGGCTTTAAGTAAATACCATTGCATGGCTCTTTCTTTTGTTTGAGAGCTATAAATGGCAACATTCAGGTGACTTCTAATGGCAGCTACTGATTTTAGGTGGATTTTTACAGTGTGTTATTCTCTTATGCCGACATCATACAAAGTGTCACTGTAGAGTGTAGCACCATAATCGATGGCGTTGGTAATACATTGCTCTTATACAATAAATATGGAATAATTAGAATCAAAATCTTTTGCAATGGTCTTATCAATAGATAAACGTGTTTTTATAGATAGAAAATTACATTGTATACAAGGGTTTGTCTATTATACCTTTTAGCATTATAACTGTGTTATTTAGTAAATCCAGAATGAAAAAAAATAAATGGCAAAACTGAGACTAAAATAGGCCATCTGTGACAAAAGCTGACTTGGAGAATGTTTACAGATCATATTTTTATTTATTTATTTATTTTTAACAGTTTTGCCGTTTTTGTGAATTTGTGAAAATTCTGAGTTTAGATAACTGTAAGTCTCTGACTTGTGAACACACATGAACAGATGGTAATGGCTTGTGACTTATTGTGTTATAATAATATATGTTTTAACGTGGTTTTGATTGTCATGCCAATTAACACTTTTAATTAAATGTCATTGTTGTGGTTCATCAGTTTGTTTTCCCACTGGGAAGCTATTTGGAATTTTTCATAAATGCACAAACTATTTGCAAACCATATTTCCAAATTCTGAGCTGACCCTATCAAATTATTTTAATGATAAGTTAGCATTTGGAATTTAATTTCAAAGTTACTTTTGTATGCAGTTATTCTATGTTTCCTGTTTTAACGTGTGTATTGTAGATGTATTTTGCAATTGACACATATAGTAGAATATAGTACCACAAATTTAAAATTTACTGAATATTTTTTTGAACTGATTTAGAGCGCTAAGGATTCACTATAATATTACAAAATGCCTATATGCTGGTGTATGGTTATTAAATAGATAACTGCATTGCCTGTGCATTACAAATGCAATACTATCACCCTCTGGTTTTGGCCTAGGTACTCCAATCACGTGTTTATTGATTAAAGAAAACAGAACCGTAGTCAGTGTTCAAAAAAGGGACTTTATTTGTGACAAATTATAACCTCTTCAATGTTACTCATCAAATGTATGCATACTAAATACTGCATACTATTTTTTTGTGATTCTCTAAATGTTATATACTGTTAAATACAGTATTTTAATGTCCCTTTTAACATTCATGTGTGAATTCCATGTTGTACATAATAGGTCTATAAATTGTTGGTTTGTCGCCTAAGGAAATACAGTCATTATTGAACCATTATGTAAGGGTTTCTTTAAGACTCTCATAAGTGAGTTTGGCTCATCATTGCAGCGATTTGTAAACATTACTGCAATTATAAGACTGGCCCACCCAGCTGCCAATCAAGCATCCAGAACTCTCAGTACCGTGTTGACTTTGTCTAAGATTTCAACAATTGCTGTCCATGGTTCACTAAACATTGTCCGCAGCATTAGCAAACTATTTTGAATTTTTTTTAGCTCATCATCTAGGCAGGTGTTGCAGGGGTATGCAACCTTCGGCACTCCAGATGTTGTGAACTACATCTCCCCTTATGCATTGCGTGCATTGTGGGAGATGTAGTTTACAGCATTTAGAATGCTGGAGGTTGCCTACCCCTAATCTAGTGCATTAGAAAATAAGTTGTAATTTTTCCACAGTTTCCCTTTCACTAACTTGATTTCTGTTCAATGCAAGTTAGAGCCTTTTTCGTTCTCTTACTTGTGATGTGATCAGCGTGGGGGGAGGGCTGTGAAAGCCGTTGACTTTATTTATATAAATACAATGTTCAGCATGACCTTACAACATTTCATTTTAATGTTCCTTATAGAAAGGACTTTCTTTATTTATTCGGTTTATTGCATGCAGTTATATTGTCAAATAATACTTGTAAAGTGAGCTCCTCCAAGGTCATGGTTTGTGACCACGATATGGCAAAATAAATTGTGTGTTTTAGCTTGTGACTCTCGTGGTGCCAGAATTTCTATGCGAGTGGCGCCTACCATGCAAGTAATTTCATTGGTGTCAGTACTCTGTAGCAACCTTTCCAGTGATTTGTGAGGTTAGAAATAAAGATAGGGATGTGGATATTTTATGTGTATGTATATGTGCATATGACGACTGATGGATAAATACAGAGATACAATTTTTTTTTTTTTTTCATTTTTTTTTTTTTTTAGATCGCTGCTTACAATTATCTGCTTCCCTACTTTAAGAACAAAACAAAAATGTTAACAAAACTGCAATCTTTTACAAAACAAATGCTGTGTTTTATATTTTTGAACCTATTTGCTCATTTTAATGTATTTATATTTTTATATACAGAGGTAAACATCTCGTGTATAGTGTTTGGTTTGATAGTGAACCACTATTTATTTATTTCTCATTAGGATATTAAACCAATGTCTTCATGGAAGATATGTTAAAAAAAAAACACACTGGGGAAGAGGGGGGTTTAATATAATATATTTTTTTCATTTTTTTTTTTTTTCTTCTTGCTTTGAAAGACATACGTGAATCCAGATAGCCCTAGATATAAAAATAAATAGCTGGTTTCATACTATTAATTATATGTTCACTTTACTGATTTTGTAATGGTGACATATGTCCTTGGTTACTCATCTCTTGGGTAACCCAGTGGTGCAAACTGGCCCTGAACAGCCAAAGATGTTATGGTAACTGTAGGTCCGTTATTGACATTGTATGTTTTGGAAATCTCAAACTTAAGCCAAGGAATACAGTCAGTGTACAAGAAAAATTGAGTTGATTGGGGTGATATAGGTGTGAGAGGTGTTAAAAAAAAGTTTCTATACCCAGAGCCTCTCTTTCTGTCACTGCTTGTGAATATTAAAAGCTTTACTATTTTTCAAACCAAGCTTTGTTTTCTTTTAGAAACCACACAGATAGAAGATCCAAGAAAATTATGGAGAAAAGAACAGGAGCGAATGCTGAAGGACTATCTCACAGTGGCTCAGGATGCCCTCAGCACACAAAAAGAACTTTACCATGTAAAAGAACAGAGGCTGGCACTTGCTTTAGATGAGTATGTGCGGCTCAACGATGCTTACAAAGAAAAATCCAGTTCACGCACAAGTTGTAAGTATGAAGGAAGCAAATATTATAGGTTAATGTTTGCAAAAAATTCCTCTGGATAACACCACACAAATGTGAGTCTCTAAATCAGAGCACATATGGAAGGTGTGTATATGTATGTGTGTGTGTATGTATGTATGTATATGTATATGTATATATATATACAAAAAATCAAAAGCCCTTGCACTCCAGCCAAGAAATAATGGTACCTGGTGCTCTGGTAACTTAGCAATATAAACAGAGGGAATACCGGCACTCCAAGGATTTTCAAGTTATTCTTCTTTATTCAAAATGACCTCAATGTTTCAGCTCCATTACGGAGCTTTCATCAGGACATATATAATTGTGTGTGTATGTATATGTGTGTGTGTGTGTGTATATATATATGTATATATATATATATATATGTCTTTGGGGATTACTCATATTCAGCAAATCTGAACAATACCAGCATAACAATATCAATACAAAAATATTAGTATTCTATTACATGGCAAATAACCATATGAGCAGATTTATTTATTTATTTTACCTTACAAGTAGTTCAGTTAATTGCCATTTAATTGGTTGAGTTTTTCAATCAGATGGCACAGCACAGTGGTAACTTTCCAAATCGCTGGTTAATATTTCTCTGAAGTACACCTAACACAAAGGTTCAATAGTCCACTGACCAAATTTTGAATTGTGAGGTGTAGGCAGGCATTTAAAAGACACTGAATGATACTAATGACTTTGGAATGTGTTACTTACATTGTGTAGCTCAATACACTTGTGTGAAGCACCGACAAAAGCTCAGCAGATTAATTTCATCCACTTTTTAGACCAATAGAAATATAGCTTAAGAATTATGGCTAAGCAATAGAGCTAAACTGTGAAACCAACTTTTCATGTTTCAAATTAAGATTTTCTTTTTTTTTTTTTCTTTCTTTCTTTCTTTTTTTTTTTTATATTGTTTTCTTTTTAATTTAGTGTTTTCAGGTTCATCCTCTAGTACAAAATATGATCCTGATATCCTTAAGGCAGAAATATCCACCACAAAAGTAAGGGTAAGTTTCCCATGGTCTTCAGGTTTTCTCAGATTTTTCTAAGTTGTAGATCTGCATTTATACAACTTCAATCTGCTCTAACATGTGTTAATTTTCTTCAGTAGAAACCTATGTACCTGTCTATAGGTCCCAATACATTTGCCATACTACTTGGACTAGTTTAAGTAAAACCATGTCAAAGGAGGCCAGGATACGTTGTTTGGTTACTACATCTGCTTGATCTGTTCAAACCTCTTTTACATTAGTAACTCAAGATGAGTTATAACAACCAAGCCCAGGAAGTATTTGTAAAGATACTTGAAATCACATCTGTCTGTTTACTTCATCACAATAAAAAAGTGACTTGCACATGCAATTCTATATTAAATAGAATAATAGTGTGCAAGTTACTCTTTACCAGAATATTTTCACATTGAGGTTTAAAATTATTAATGAGAATGATTGATTGATTTATATGCAATTGTTTCGCAGTACCTATGTAAATTCATTGGTGTGTTCTCGTAGCCAGTTATTGACTTTCTAGCCCATGATTTGAGTAAATCTGGGCAAATTTATATTTTTCTTCCTGCAAGGAACATTCTGGTGCATGTTTGTAAATACATATGACAACCATAAATGACCTGTGACACAAATAAAACATGCGCTGCACACATAAGCTTCAATTAAGGGTTGCAAGAATAAAAACCTGATGTTCGTTCCTTTAATCACTATGTTTGGCGATAACATACACATTCAGGGATATGACTCAAAACAAACTTTAAAAATGGCTAACTAAATGCTTACTTGGTTAAATAATTGTATTGCTATTAACCTATTTCAGATCAATTCTAGCAATGCTATTTTAAAATGAATTCAGTGGCATTTAATATTTCTTCCCCACTCATTATTGAGTTATAAGAGTGTGTGCATTTATATGAAATCTTTTGTTAGATTTTTAAGTGGATCATTTTGGATATCTGCTTATGGCGTGAACATTGTGGCAACAAACAAATATCGATTTAAAAAAAAATAGATACATTTTCTATGGTTTCGTATACATTTTTATATATATATTTTTTAGAAATCTTTGGTAACCCTTCTGTGGGACTTTGTTATTTGACTATAACAATACCACGTAGTCTAGTTGCAGAGACCCCTTGCTCACTTCAATGTCATTGAGCCTTCCTTTGGCAGTTTCATCTGATGCACACCTAGGAAAGCATTAAATCCATGGACATCTAAAATGTTTTCTTTTAAGACCCATAACAAACAGTTTCCTGGCCAAATCCCCCTAATATCTAACTTTTCCCCAGCAATAACCTTTTAATAGTATCTGTACTGTACCAAATGACATTAAGGTCTGAATATATCAGAATCTCTGATACATAACCCAAAGCAAACACAAACATGAGCTGAGAAACTGCTTTAATGAGTGCAGGGAACGACTGAGATCTCAGTGATTCTGTTTGCTGTTCATATTTTCTCCTGTGAATAAAAAAAATGCACTTGTGATATTATAAATTCCTCAATTCTTTTTTTTTGCTCATACTTTATAACTTTATAACCACCATTCAGACCTCTTGACTCTTTTTTTTTTTTTTTTTTTTACACCAGGTTAAAAAGCTGAAGAGGGAGCTGTCACAAATGAAGCAAGAGCTACTTTATAAGGAACAAGGGTTTGAGACGTTGCAGCGGTGAGTTTTGTACGGATTTCTGTCAACACCTAGTTGAGCGTCTTGGCAGAACGCTCTTTCCCATTCTGCGTAACCTTTATATTTAAGGACACATAGGAAAATAAAAATGTTTTCCATGAAAAGTCATAAGATACGGCACTTCTCAAGCCTTGAAATGCTAATCTTCTACTTGTTACAAAACCTTTCCCCCCCCCCCCCTTAATCTTTAACATATTGTGAGTTTGTGAAGACGTTCAGAACATGATGTATGCAGATAATAGCACAGATAGTAGCGATTATTCTCCTATAGACTAATCCTCTGCATTTATTCTGACATTATGACAGTCACAGTCATTTATACAAAAAGCAGAAGACGCATATTTTTCTCATGAGTTTTCTTTTGATTTTCCTTAAATAGCAAGAAATGGAAATGTCAGAATTTAAGTGTTCATTCGTTATCCATTGTGATTTAAGGTAAACATTTTAAACAGGGGCCTAAATTCAGTCTGAACTATGCAGTTTAGTTTGAATTAAGAGAACTTTGTCATGCATCAAGCGACATTCCTATTTTAATATAGGAAAATGAAATATATTGTAATTGGTGAAAACCAAAGGAAAAAAGTTACCTGCGCTCTCTCCTAAATCCCTATGTATATTTAAACAAATGGAGGTTATTTAGTTACTCCAATGGACATTTTTATTTACACCCCTTCATACTTATTAACCCTTAAAAGGGAACATATTGGATGGGCGGCAGCATTGTAACATAGCTCTCTGATACAAGAAGTGAATACAAATACAAAAAAGTCCTGTGCTCAAACTCCCATCACTCCTGGGCGGCAGCAACGACCATAGTACACATCAGCCCCAATACATTCTGTAAAAACCAAAGGAAAAAAGTTACCTGCGCTCTCTCCTAAATACCTATATATAAAATATTTTTTATTTTTTTTATTTTATATAATTGGTAATGGCTCTGTGTGCATCAGATAACTGCAGATTTCTGACTTTTTTTTTTTTTTTTTTACATATCACAGAATGATTTGTGCCTTGCACACATAGCAGAGATTACTGGCCCAGGCATATGGAGTGTATGCATAGCTTGCTTGGAGCTAGAATTGGAAAGGGTTCTAAATCATTAGCTTCTCTAGAACTGCTCACCTGTACATTTGTTCTCCAAAGTGCTAATTGTTTAATCGATATATCATCACCGCTCTTTATTCCCTATACGGTCACCAGTTATTTCATGTATTTTACTTACTTGGATTTTTTTTTAATTTTTTTGCTATGTCTTTAAATTGTTACATTGTGCAACCATCTTAGAGTTTGATCTTTATTTGGACCATTTGAACAGTGAAGGTCTATGGGGCAAGGAGAGAAGTGCGGGTGTATTTTGGAATTAGAGGAGGGTAGTATCTGATAGGTAAATTGTAATTAACTTGAACTAAATGCAATGTGATTCCTGGGATAATTAAATCATTTCTCCTCCCTTTTTTCTCTCTGCACTTCAGTCACCTGAAATTGGCAGGTTAATGAAAACTGTTAATTTTGGGGTTTTAAGATCATTAGAAAATTTCAGGAAGGAGGTCTTAAAAGTCTGTGGGACAGCTTCAATGGCCTATATTTTGGGTGTTTGATTTGGGCTTATTATATAGCAAACACTTTCTTTACACCATGCAGAGGATCCAAAAATACTACCATTCATTCTTCTAAAACCTGTGGAGTGCTTTCAGCACGCTCGGCACCATGACTATCAAAGCTGCAAATTATGTTTGCAATCTGGGAGAAAAAAACCCCCCCAATGATCTTTTTAAAAAAGAACAAAAAAGAAAACTGAAATGTTACTATTATTAATTCTGACCCTATATATTAGTAGCAAAATGTCTACAGAAACCTGTAAAGTGTAGGTATATAGGCAAAAATGATGAATAACTGTGTGCTACATAAATTGATCTTATTAGCAGTTGTCATTGTATATTTGCATTGACACACTGATATCTAGAATGTAGCGAGTCCCTGAATGAGCCTGTTATACAGTCATAAGTACCTTGAGTGTTCATACAAAATTACCATATTACAACTAAGCTACTAAACTGCTACAGCTTTGCTGCGGATGCATTATAGGATGGATGTAGTATTTTTATTTCAAAGCTTTAGATTCACTGCTCATTGTAAAATGGAAAAGAACAAATGCAGAGAAAAATTGCTAGCATATCCATGGATCGGATACATTATTATTCTTCACTTTACATTTAGCTTGTATCCCTGTCGTGCTCTTAAAGATATAAACTACAAGTTTGCTGTGAATCCCTCCACAGTGCAGAGCACATCAAACTGTGCAGAACTGTTATGCTCATGTCTGGTTTATAGGATTTAAACCGAAAAATTACGTATATTGGTTAATATAAATATTTGCTGGTTATTTTTTGTATAATCTGTGCTAACAATGTTTTGATGCTGCAACTAAATAAGTGTTGCCAGTCAGATTTAGATTTGACATGCCCCCCTCGCCATTATAATGTATTATACAGTCATATATGAGATAACATGGTAATTGTGGTTGCAGCGTGTTTTAAAGCAGTTACAGGATCACTATTCATCACATATATTCCTAACACTATAGATTTTAACTATGGAGCTGTTGGCGGAGGGTCACTTGCAAGATGTCTTTTGAGTCTATGCGTACCCAGTGTCAATCTCTCTTTTCCATCTCTCAACTCGGTCTGTCTGCCCATTTCACAAGCCGCACAGCTCTCCTATCACCCTATCCTATTTACACTCCTCTCTTTCCCTTCTTACTAGCATTCAAACGTTTGCTCCTGGTATGCATCCTGGGACAGAGAAAGAGGTGGATGTAGTGAGTGTAGTAGAAAGGAGACTTTTTTTTTTTTTTTTTTTAAGTGTTTAATCCATGGGCCTGGAGCTGCATTAACCCCTATGTTAATCCAGCCCCAATCCATGCAGTATAACAAACAGAATTATCACGTATGTAGTGTCATCATGATCATTAATGGTTCCATAAAGGAGAACAACTTTATAATTAAATATCTAGTCTTTATCCATAGAAATTATCTTTGAAATAAAACCTTTTTCCCTTTTAACAAACTTTGGAATACATAATAATATAGTCTGTATGTTGTGTATTAATGTAACAACCCGCCTGAGCATCGTATAAAAACATATAATTGCCCCTAATACGCCTTCTTCATTTACAGCTTCTCTACCTTTTGTCATAATGGTTTTTACTAAATGTCAGTTTAAGTTCCAAAGAAGGCACCATGAAAGTAGCTTGAGTGGAAGAGAGTTAAACTCTGGGTTAAGCGTTTTTATGAGGTGATTGCACTCAAATGAAACAACTTTATAGAACAGTTTGTATGTAATGGGGAATATACTGTAAACTAAATTGTATCGGTCGTTCGACAGCTCAGTTCACAGACAGCTACTCCTTAGTTCAGTGGAAACACGTGTCAGGGTTTGCTTGAATACTCCTGCCGTTGAACTAAACTGAATTTGAATTTAGAAACTCCCAGGGAACTCAAAGACCACCTTTGAATTGCAATTGTGACTCTTCATGCAAGTCGTGTCAACGTCCAGTAACCATAATTACCATGAGCTTTATTTACACAATTGTTTAAAAGTCAAGTGAAAATATATGTCCGTATTGGTAAAATTTAGCAGTTTGGACAGCCCAGCTTAATATACACTTTATTGAACAAATCATGAATTAAAATAGAAACAATTATTCAGATCAACTTTTTTTTTTTTTTTTTCTTCCATTTTGCCCTAAATTTTATTTTCAGGTCATCACATTTCACTATTAAATAATGTCCTTTTGCATCCCAGATGACGTGTGTGTAACAGTTTTTTGTTTTTCATGGAGGGCAAGAAAGATAAGAATTGCAAACTTGTAAACTGGATTTTAACTATAGATTTGTTTAGAAAGAGAAGGGTTGTTTTTTCTATTGCCCTGCTTGTGCATTCACACAACTAAACCTTTCAGAAGTATTTACGTCCTACACCCAGACAAAGTATACACGTTCTCTTGCAGAAAGGAGGCTATTTTGTTTGGTAGTCATAGCTCTTTGGAGTGGAAGAGAAAAATCAATAATTGCATTTGGTTTGTGCAAAATCCAGACACTAGTAAATGCAATCTTGTATTCCTTAATTATTCTTACTCTGAAGTGATCATACCTCATGCCCTGTGCCAGTATTAAAGGTTAACCAAGCGATGTGCTCTTATTATATAAATACAACAAGCAAGTATTGTTTTAAATCGGCTTGCTTGCGAGCAATTTTGATAGGAATCCAAAGCATGTTTAAGAAACTGTCAACAACATACCATAGAGAAACAATGGATTGTTGTTGTAGACGGCCAGATCTTGTACCAAAGAAAGGCCACCCCCATTCTAAAATTACTCTGCACTGTGACTCCCAGCATGCTCAGTCAGTTACAGTCCTTTTAAAGAAACCTAGCCATGCTATATGCTTGGAACATGGATATAGTTTTTAAGTTTACTGAAAGAACATAGATTAGAATTAAGAAGGGGGGTTAGGTGGTAGTGGTGATGCACAAATCTAATGATGGTGTGTAGAAATACAAATTCCAACAACCAAATATGGAATAGGTTACCCCAAAATGCCATAAATTAAAACCTCAGTCAGTTTAGAAATTGACCCACGTTGTAGCTTACATATTTGCTTTGTTTTAAAGGATCACTATAGGATCAGGAACACAAACCTGTATTCCTGACCCTATAGTGTTAACACCACCATCTAGCCCCCCTGGGCCCCTTATGCCTCCATAGACATAGTAAAAATCTTACTGTATGCAAGCCTGAAGCTGTAAATCTACATGCTGTTAGACTCAGAAAAACAAGCAGTCTGCTGACATGTAGTAGCCTGATCCAATCACAGTGCTTCCCCATAGGATTGACGGAGACTGACAAAGAGGCACATCAGGGGCAAATCCAGCATGATTCAATCACAGCCCTGGCCAATCAGCATCTCCTCATAGAGATGGATTGAATCAATGAATCTCTATGAGGAAAGTTCAGTGTCTGCATGCAGAGGGAGGAGATACCGAATCACAGAATGCTGTGCCTAGTGCTGCCCTGTGCTCTGCTGACATATTATACCTCCATCAACTCCGAAGTCCCTCTGGTTCACTCTGAGTGACTGCAACTGGAGGTGTTCCTAGCTTTCAACGTAAACACTGTATTTTCTTGGAAAATACAGTGTTTACATGCGAGAGGCTGCAGGGAGCTATAGTTCTCACCTGAACAACCTAATTAAGCTGTAGTTGTTCAGGTGACTATAGTGTCCCTTTAAGCTGGAGAATTTAAATCATTAAGCAGTGTTACACCAAAACAAATACAATGGCCTACTAAAAATATTGAGCTTTCGAGGGGGCATACAGTAAAAAAAAATAATTATAATAATAAAAAGAAAATCTTCACATCCTTTTTTGTTTTTGTCTACTAAACCCAGACTTGTAACTAATTTAAAACTGAATTGCAAATTTCAGCTAAAGTAACCAAAGATATACAGATTAATTTTTCTAAATTTTAACCGAAGATTGGCAATATAGTGTTTAGTGGATAGAAAATAGAGTTGTTGATTATTATCTGATGAGCCAGGGGATTTCTGTCATTGCCTACTTAATAATTGCAGACTACAGCCAATGGGATGGAGAGAGATGTGTCCTACATACGCTCTGCCTTTGAATTATTTTTGAGTGCACAGAACATTTACATTGCTCAGTGTTCGAATCATTAATTATTCTGGTACTGACCTAAAGTCTTGTACTCCCTTTCCTTGAATAGCAGACGTTTAAATCTCTTCCGCAATTCAAGTTTTAGTGTTTCAGAATACCTAAATATTGCTGTAGGTTTCATTGAAATATGGGCTATTTTTTACCTTGAGCTGTAAGAATAAATGAGTGGAGTATAGCAAGTTGATTGCAAAATGTGACTTTGCAGTTGACTCAAGTGATTAGCTGACCTAGAGAATTTTACCCAAATCGGCTATTTCACTCAATGTCACCTACTGACCTTTAGTAGACAGACTCCGTAATTAAGAGTCATCTCACAGGCAAGGGTGGAATAGATTTTTCAGAAATAGTGAATACACAATCTTAAGAGAGTTATTACTCTGCTGGCCCTTGAACTACTTGGCCAGTGTCTTTCTTTATTTTTAGCACACTGTATGTCAACAAAAAGTAGTTGAATATGGAATACCTTTCTGAGAATGTATATATTGTCTTAAGCATATGCAAATATCAAGGCAAAAAATGTCAAATCCAACACTACTAGACTAGCCTAAAAGCTATTCACCACTGCAAGCTTGGACGGCATATGGCAGATTCACTAAGGAGTGAATTTTCTCTTGCCAATGGCTAGTGAGCAAGTGGGATTTTGGAGCCCTGTATATAAACTAATCATCCACCATATTAAAACCACCTGCCTAATACTGTGTAGGTCCCACTCGTACTGCCAAAACAGCTCAGATGGACTCCACAAAACCTCTGCACATGTCCTGTGGTATCTGGCAGCAAGTTCCAAGGTTCCTTCACTGATAAGATTTGGAAAACCAAATCTTATCAGATGCTCAATCGGATTGAGATATAGAGAATTTGGAGGCCAAGGCAACACCTTGAACTCTTTGTCATGTTCTCTAAGGTGAAATGTGTCCAAGTAACATCTACAGGAATGCTAGTCCTCGTGGCCAGAATTTCATTTTTCAGAAATTTGAGCTACAGTACCTCTGCTGTGTGATTGGATTAGACGTACTAGCCTTCGCTCCCCATGTGCATTAGTGAGACTTGGGTGCATATGACCCTGATGCCAGTTCACTGGTTGTGCTTCCTTGCACCACTTTCGGTAGATACTAACCACTGCATACCAGGAACACCCTACAAGACTTGCAGTTTTGGAGATGCTCTGACCCAGTCTTCTTGCCATCACAATTTGGCCTCTGTCAAATTTATTCAGCTTTGTATGGTTTTTCATTGCCAATTATGTCTGTTTCCAACATAAGAAATTAAAGAACTGACTGACTGATTGCTTGCTGCCTAATATAGCCTTGACAGGTTCCATTGCAAAAATATAATCAACGTTTTTCAATTCACCAGTCAATGTTGTGTGTGTGTGTGTGTGTGTGTAAACACACACACACACGTGTTGAGTAAGTATAAGTGTGATGATACTCAACCAGATATAATCTTGCTAATGTTAATGGGAGTTTTAGTTTAAGTATGAGCTGTCAGTTGAATATCCTAGTTAATGGCATAGCCTAGATGTGTTATGATTCCGACAACACTTTTCATTGTCCTGTGATTGTAAAATATAGTTTTGTTTTTGAATTTTATGCTGCACAAAGTAGAGATTTTACAGAAGTCTTTGCAATAGATATATCTAAATCACTTCATCAATAATTCTATCCAGTTCATGCTGCAGCCTTGTGAGCCTATATTTTCTTATTTTTGTTTCATTCTGTTTGTTTTATGTTTTTTTTTAATTTTTTTTATTTTATTTTTTTCAGTATTGACCAAAAAATGTCAGGGGGACAGAGTGGTTATGAGCTCAAAGAGGCAAAGGACATTCTATCGGAGCTGAAAAGTATTAGAAAGGCCATCAGTAGCGGAGAGAAGGAGAAACAGGACCTAATGCAGGTTTGATAACATCATTTATTTTCAGATCAATCAGCTGCACCGCACATGCCGTACTTGTTATAGAAATGCTGTGCAAAGCCAAGGATTTTAAAGAAGTAAATATTTTTGTGAGGCACTGCAAGTCACACAAAATACATAGCAAGTTGCAACATAATTCCCAACTTTTGTCTAAGACTGTGTAACATTTTGTGTTCCCTTGCTCCTCTATTTCCCTCTGTCTTGTTCATGATTTAATGACAAACTGGGTGAAATATTGGGCAGCAGATTTCGATTAATTCTGCACATATATGGATGCCATTCAGTTATTGTTAATGTACATCTTCCATGATACTCGGCAAGTCAGCGACGTGTGTGTGTGTGTGTGTGTGTATGGATATATATAATTTTTGTTTTTTGACTGATGAATGCAAAGCATTATGGGAGCTGCATTATAATTATTCAAGGCTATTCGGTGTATCTAAACATTCCATCCTATTTAAAACTATATTGTGGCCAGTGCAGAACTGAGTGACTGTTTATTTCCAAGTAAAAAGTGGGCTGCATTTGCATGAAAAGAAGCTGACAACGAGAATCAAGATGAAACCAGTTAAGCAAAATTAAAATGTAATTTGAAAGGAGTTATCCAACCTTTTATGGCTATCTCCTATTATTATTTATAAAGCGCCAACAGGTTTTTTTGTTTTTTTTAAATAAGTGCTATTATGTTAGATTGGCAGGTTGTAAACATGTCCATTAGTATGTGACTGATTGCAAAGAAGTATAATCGCAGCTTTCAAATGTACACTAGTAAAAGTACCTATTAGCCAGGAGAGAATGATTTGAAAAGAAAACATGATTTAAAAGATCAATAGAAGACACATTCTTGACACTTCATCCGTGTATGTCTAAGTTAGCCCCTTCCTTTCTGTATTATGCTTTGCAACATGGGCACATATTTTTACCTGTAAGCTTTACCTGTGACTTTCCTGGAGAATGACGCTGGACAGGATTAAGTAGCATAGTATGGGCAAGTGGGCATAGCGTTTATTAAAAAATGAAAAATATAAATATAAAGGTGATTAAAATCCATTTTCTTTACAAAAATGTAAATTCCAAATAAAAATCTAATGAATAAGCTGCTTGTCACTACCAAGTGTCTTCCCCACACCAATTAAAAAGTGAAATCTAAAAACTTAGTGTAGTACAGTGGTCCCCAAATCTGTCCTCAAGGCACCCCTACCAGTCCTGGACTTGGGTATTACCCAGTTGTGTCTAAGGTGTTTTTAGAAAAGAAAAAAAAAACACCTTAGACACAACTGGGTAATCCCTAAATCCTGAACTATTAGGGGTGCCTTGAGGACTGGAAACCACTGGTGTAGTACTTAAATAAAGGCTCCAAGGTGTTATGATAGAGTCAAATCTTGGGCTCTGTTTCATGTGAGTGAACATTCACAGGGGGGCTTTGGTATCAATATATATATATATATATATTTATATATATATATATATATATCTCAATATATATTTGTATTATACAATCTGCACTATTGTGTACTATTTTTGTCTTTGCGGTCCCAATCTCTGTGAAAATTCAATTGCTGCTAGCACTTTAAGTTGTTTGCCGGGACACTTTTTAAAGGGATATTAATATTGGTTGTGATAAACAATCACGTTGAAGTTTGCAAGATTTGTACTCAACATTGTTTAATTCTATTTAAATTTTGGTTGCATTGGTACTTTATAGGTGACCTTGACATTGAAACTGGGACATATTTGTAAATATTTTTTTACGTTGTGTTTTGCAATATTGAATATTTTCTTTTTCACGGTTTTATTATTGAAGTGCTACACTATGTTTTTAGATTTCACTTTTTAATTGGCATAGAATTTATTATTCATGGAGGGCTGAAATGGATTGTAAATCGACTCAAATTTGTTCTGCTAAAAAAAAAAACACAAAAAAACTTCACCTTTCATCTAAGTGAACTTAATGTTGAACATATGGGCCTCAATGTTCAATTCAGGAAAGCCCACTTAACTTAAACTCCAAAGGTACATTACCAGTGAAGTAAACAAAAATTCTATTGTGAGCAACCGAGATAACGAGCAGAGATTGAAATTTTCAACATATTCCTCATGTTTATAAATGTTTAGTTTTATCTGAGCTATAACTTGACGATTGGTGAGTAAACCCTTTAGAGAGAAATGGGATAGATGACTACTAATTAAACTCTGATTTTTTTCCTTTATTTATTGACCGGATAACTGGTCAATAAATATGTGACCACCATTAATATGAATGCTCGTTAACATTTGCTTTCTGTATCAAATTTATCCTTGAATGATATCTTGGCATGCATGACTTTACCTCGTTCCATGTTAGGCCTATAGGCCGCAAGGCTATCCTAAATCCTTAATCACCAGCTTCCAATTTAGCCAAAGCTTGAGTCTCCTGAATTAATTCTTAAGTCAACCAGGATTAGTAGCTGGAAGGCGCCAGTTTCTTGCTACCTTACTAGTACATAACACTATCAATCTAGTGAGTATATTCCAGTATAGAACGTGTGACATGGCATGAGGAATTTACATCTGTTTAATAATGTATTATAATAATGATCTCTCCTTATGTGATATTTCAGAGCCTTGCTAAACTCAAGGAGAGGTTTCATCTGGATGAGGAACGAGGGAGATCTGAACCAGACCTAAGATCCAGCCCTGTAAACTCCCACTTGTCTCTGTCCCGACAAACACTTGATGCTGGATCCCAAACTGATATTTCTGGTGATGTAAGTTTTTTTGACATTTTGTATTCAAAACGTTTATCTTTTCATAAACAGACTTGTTTATTCCAATTGGAAGAAAGAGAGAGGGGCTATGGGGTGGGGAAACCACCACCACTACCCCACAAAAAGGTTAAAGAGGTACAAGGGGCGTAACCCCACAATATATATAGAAAAAAAGAGACGAAAAATGGGGCAGACAGTCCACTCACAAAAAAGTAGGTGGAATGCCTAGCCTCATTCAAAGTACCTCATAATGTAAATAGTCACATAGAAGAGGATAAACAACCTTTATTAGAAAAAAATGCTAAAATGGTATATAGTCCAAATACTATTACCGTACACTAAAATAGTGTATTGATTATAAGTTAACCACCAAACTTATAAAAGCCTGGGAGAGGCTAATCCTGCAAGGTATGTTTGACTTAATAAAGGAGTCACCCTAAAAAAAACTATCCTAAGATAAACAGCAAAACTAACTGCTGCTTCGTGGCAGCCTATCCAAATCCCTAAGTCTGTATCAGGAGAAAATATAGGCGCAAACTCATGCGCTGTGGAAACCCAGGTAAATGAAAGATGAGTAAAGAAAATCAATTGAGTATAATAGCAACAGCTAAGTTAACCACCAAACTTATAAAAGCCTGGGAGAGGCTAATCCTGCAAGGTATGTTTGACTTAATAAAGGTGTAAAAATACACCTAAAATAGTAAATGGGTAACAAAGCAGGTTAGTCTAAATCCATTCTAGGAAAGGACCCAGCTGGGTAATTGGATAGAAAAGGATAGTCTTAGAGCAGTGTCTGAAAGAATCTGGAAAGGGCAGGGTTAATAGCAACTAATGGGGCGCGCCCAAACTAATATCAAGTAGCTTATACTAAAAAGAAAAGGAGCTAAGACCCCACAAAGAGAGGAAAGATAGAACCCCCCCCCTCCCCCGAGTCACCCTAAAAAACTAACTATCCTAAAAGAAACGGCAAAACTAACTGCTGCTTCGTGGCAGCCTATCCAGATCCCTAAGTCTGTATCAGGAGAAAATATAGGCGCAAACACATGCGCTATGGAAACCCAGGTAAATGAAAGATGAGAGTAAAGAAAATCAATTGAGTATAATAGCATCGGCTAGAAAATATCTCGACACGCGTTTTGGCATTTTAGATATGCCTTTGTCAAGAGCTACCTGGTAAGTGACACAGGAAGCAGTTATAAAGGGGATATAAACACACCCTTCAATTAAAGCCCTCCAATCAAAAAGACCACAGGTTGTGAAAGAGTGACAGGTGACCTATATCCACATTTTGAGGATGTGTATATGCATTGTGAAAAAGGGACCTGGATAAGCTACAAAAGGGGTAAGATGGAGTAGTGAACAAACCAGGGTGAAGTCTGTCTCAGGTGACTGGTAGCTCTCGTCAGAGCAGGCACTTGTCTACTGGTGGTGTTTGTCATGTGCCAAGTGCCTTCTCTGCCAATTCAATGTGGCGTTATAAATAAAAAAGCACTACCTACAAGATAAAATCAGAGAGGAACCACAAATCGTGCAGATAAAAATAACACCATAAAATAAAGTAAAATAATCTCAAATGCACTCACAAACGAAGGATAAAATAGGCAGAATATTTAATTCACACTTCTAGTCTTCTCTTTCCCAATTTTCATGTGCTTTTAGGGAAAAGGAAAGTCACAAAACATAGTGCAAAACTGCATACACAAATGAACACTTTATTAAAGTTGCACCTACAAAAGGTAAGTAGTTAAAAGCCCATCATAATCGCAGATTATCTTCTAGACCCAGGCAGAGAAGCTTGCATCCACCAGGAATGCGAGTAAGAAAGTAAAGACTTAAAATAATACTGCAAAATAAAGTAGTTCAGCTGCCCTACATGTTTCGTCCTCAAAGTGACTTCATCAGGGGAATCCAGCTTGTGAAGTACAGTTCTGTTAAGCTCTTCTGTTTAAATATCGATCTTGGACCGCCCCAAATGCCTTCCAGCCAATCCGGGAAGAGTCAGTCAAATATTCCACCTGTATCAAATAAAAATGCTCATCTGCATACCAAGCCTCTCTTCCATGTTGCCTGGTCATCTGTGTATCAAGCCTCAATCTTGCAATGCCAAAAGTGTAATTACGTTCGCATTGCCGATCGCATCCATTTGTTCACACTTCCTCTTTCGGCAGTGGAACACATATGCGTTCCATCTGATGTACTTGCGATCCCTTCCTCTTTTGGTGGTGCAACGTACATGCATTTCACCTAATTCATGTGGCTGCACAGTCCTCTAAAGTCCGTGGAATATGAGCAAAATATGCGGAGACAAAAGACATAATCACCATGTGTAAACCCACAATATAGAAAACCATTAGCAAAACCAGTCTTATAGAGAACATCTGTTTATACACCCAAAAATAAATCAAAACTTAAGAGAAAAAAAGAAAGTGGATATAAAATAAATAAATATATATATATATATATTACATACACACACACATCTATATTGCACATTATTCTCAAAACCGGGACAGAGAAGAGGGCCCTATAGGAAACACACCATGTCAAAATGTATGCTATTCTTTCCAGGTGCATGGTTTTCAAGGTATATATCTTAAAACCAAATCACCTCCTCTTTCACCAAGAAACACTTTTTCGATACCTATACAAGAAAAATTCCCAAAATCAAAACTCTAACAATAATTATAATGTTCCAGTACTACGTGATTTTGTAATTTTTTTTTAATGTTAAGATGCTCCAAGAATCTTTTTTTGAGTGGTCGAACTGTCCTACCAACATACTGGGTCCTGCATCCACAAGTTAGACGATATACTACATTTGTAGCATTGCAGGTTATAAGTTCTTTAATTTAATAAATAATTCACCAGTGATGTTACTTTTAAAACCATTTGTTTTACATGTTGTATAATGGCAACTCTTACAAGACCCACACGTATAAAAACCTCCATTCCTCGATTCTTTTTTTTTTTTTATTTTTTTTTTTTAAAGCAATTTCTAAAGGTGCTTAGTGCTAAGATACTTTTAAAATTCCTAACTTTTTTTTAAAATGATTTGTGGTACCGGGGGAAGTTCATCCTGTAAATTATCATTTTTTTAATAAGTGGCCAGTGCTTATATAATATAAGAATAATAAGCAATATAGATGTGTGTGTGTGTACATATATCTTTATATATAGGTTTTATATTCACTTTCTTTTCTTCTCTTAAAGGACCACTATAGGCATCCAGACCACTTCAGCTCAATGAGAAACTGCTATGTTTACATTAGGGTTAATCCAGCCTCTAGTGGCTGTTTCATTGACAGCCGCTAGAGGCGCTTCTCACTGTGATATTCACAGTGAGAAGACTCCAGCATCCATAGGAAAGCATTGAGAAATGTGATGTTTTTATCTGCACCATTTGTGGTTCCTCTCTGATTTTATCTTGTAGGTAGTGCTTTTTTTATTTATATTTGTATTTTTGAAGATCTTGAGGAATCTTCCTACTTCCTAGTAAGGGTAACTTATTATTGTGTGTTTGCCTTATTCACCACTTGTGTTGTATGCTACAGGAGTAATATTGTTTTTTACAATGTGGAGTTAGGAAAGCGAGCGTGTGTATATAAACGTGAGTAGTGCATGTGTGTAATTTTCCTAACAAAATGGTGTTTGTGGCATTGCAGAGAGACAAAAAAAAAAATCTACAGTTTAGTGAGGGGGAAGAGGGTGCCAGTTTACATTTTCAACCTGGGTGCCGGGTAACTTAAGTATGCTTCTGGCCAGGCTACTGGGTCTTAAAGTGGGTTTGTCATCGTCTAAGGTATAACCCTGATTTTGACGTTGTAGCTTGGTGTGCAGTGGTTCAGTGGTGCTGTGAAAAAGAGATATACTTACCCGATGCGCTCCCACGCAAATGCCACCATCTTCTTTCTTCAGCTTCTGGCATTGTTGGAGTCCAAGTCTAATTTCTATGGAGGATCCATATTTGCCGGTTTAGGAAATTAACTTTTTACTTTAATAAAAATAAAATGCATGGAGCACTGATCACAATCATGATTTTCAAATATACCCTTTTGCCAATATTCTAATACTCTGTTACTTCTGATTTGTGTACATTTGTGCTTTTCACTTGCCGTGTTATTGAAAGCAAAAGCACCATCTGGAGGAATTTGATATAACCTCTACATGTCCACTCTAAAAGTATGCCAGTCTTATGTGATGCAGTGTTTTAAGAAAAGTGTCCTCGTACCAGTGCAATATCTGAATGTATGGGTTGTGTATCGGGCTTGATTTAATATTATCTGAATCCACAATGAGATAAGTGGCAGAGAAGCTAGATATTCTTGGCTAAATTCTGCAACAACAAAAAACCTCTATTTATTCACTACTGATAATGTAAAAAAAAACAAACAACTAATACATTTTTGTGTCTAAACCAATGTGTACATACAGAATATGCACATTGCCATGCAGTTTTTGCATTATTTTGCTCCTTTAAATATATAAACAGGTACAATTTTTATTTTATTTTATTTTTTTTAATTTATTTTTTTATGCTGTACTGGGTTTGTAAAGATCCAGTTCTATAATTTTCTTTTTTCTTTCCATGTCTTTGAAAACAAGCTTTACCCATGGTTTACTTTAGGGCAACGTGTGTGCCTCTCCCACCTAAGCCAGGGATTAATCTCATAGCTATGTCTGGCATGGTATATTCTTGCATGTGGGTTCTTATAAGGTTCTTTTTCCAGCACTACCCAGCAAGTTTTAAGTAATTGCAAATGACATGTCTGAATAGCTAATGGCATATCAAATCTCTTTTTAGATGGATAAATGTAATCTCTAGTCTATCGACCACTTCCCTGTTGGACTAATTGGCTTGTCTAATAAAGCCTATTTCCTCCTATTGTTCATTGTTTAGGATCTATGCTTTACAATGCATGGATTGGCATTAGTAACCTCTTTCATTTTGTGGCTAATGTAATTTTTGTACTGAAGGTAATAATGGCTGCTTTATAACCCGACATGTAAACATTTTAGATTAGAAGAACCCTGGCTTATTAGTGGATGCACGATGTGGACTTAGCCATGATGAGATATGTCACAAATTTTTAATTCATCAGACATAAATTTTTTTAAATGTAATTTTGTTATTCACTTTGCTTTGGTTGGGCAGTAGAAAATTGGTTGTAATTCAAGTATTAAACTATTTGGTAAAAATGCAAGTCAAACGCAGGTCAAGCATGCGGCTAATCTGAGTGTGGAATGTATTTATTAAATCACCTGACTTCTTCTTCACACTGGATGCCAGCAGTTTGCACTTTGTTATGCTGTCGAACTCCCTTCACTGTCTGCCCTCAATGAACACTTAAGAAACTTGAGGGTTACTCTGTTTTTCTGCCTTTGTAATTTTAAAGCATTATGAAAGCACTCTACACTGATCAGCCACAACATTAAAACCAGGGACAGGTGGAGTGAATATCATTGATTATATTATTACACTGGCACCTGTCAAGGGGTGGGATATAATAGTCAGCAAGTGAACAGTTAGTTCTTGAATATCATGTGTTGGAAGCAGGAAAAAAGAGCAAGCAGAAAGATCTGAGTTATTTTGACAAGGGCCAAATAGTGAAGGCTAGACGACTGCATCAGAGCACCTCCAAAACAGCAGGTCTTGTAGGGTGTTCCCAGTATGTAGTGGTTAGTACCTACCTAAAGTGGTTCAAGGAAGAACATCCAGTGAACCAGCGTCTGGGTCATGGGCGCCCAAGTCTCATTGATGCACATGGGAGCAATGGCTAGCCTGTCTGACCAGATCACACAGAAGAGGCGCTATAGATAGTTGCTGAAAGATTTAATGCTGGCCATAAAAGAAATGTGTCAAAACAGACAGTGCATTTTAGTTTGCTTCGTATGGGGCTACGTAACCACAGACCAATCAGAGTGCCCATTAGGATTTCGGTCCACTGCCAAAAATGCCTTTATTATAAACATGAGCATCAAATCTGCACCATGGATCAATGCACAAAGGTTGTCTGGTCCGATGAATCACGCTTTATCTTAGATCAGGTGGATTGCTGGGTGTGTGTGTCTCATTTACCAAGGAAAGAGATGGCAACAAGATGCACTGTGTGAAGAAGACAGTGTTATGCACCTTGGATCCTGATATTCATGCAGGTCTTACTCTGACATGTACCACCTAACTAGAGATTGTTGCAGACCATGTGCACCCCTTCATGGCAACGGTGTTCCACTATGGCAGTGGCCTCTTTTAGTAGGATAATGCATCCTGCTATACAGCAAAAATTGCTCAGAAGTAGTTTGAGGAACACGACAGAGTTCAAGGTGTTTCCCAGATCTCAATCTAAACATGTGTCAGATGGAATAACAAATCCAATCCATAGAGGCTCCACGTCGCAACTTCTGCCAGATACTATGTTTAGAGGTCTAGTGGAGTCCATGCCTCAACACATCAAATGAGGGGGACCTACTCCATATTAGGCTGGTGGTTTTAATGTGGTAGCTGATCAGTGTATATACTAGTCATTAGTGATGTCCCGAACGGTTCGCCGCGGATGGCGAACATATGCGAACCGTTCAGGACATCACTACTAGTCATGTAATGTATCCTTATATTGGGTATCTGAACTACACCTGCTGAGTGCAGATTGACTAATTCCCTATTTGTAATTCTTTTTGCTGTTATCACAATTTTTCTACCTATATTCTCCGAGCAGACGTTGTAGAGACTTATCATAGATCTCAATTAGTTTGGAGTATATGAAGGAACATTCATTTTAATTGAAGAAAAGAAGGGAATTATCCGCTCCTTATCTAAGCTCATTTGATAGGTGTATACATTATTTTGGTTTATTAAATAGTTAATATAACTCAGTTGTGAGCTTTGGACGATTTTTCTTTTGTTCTCAGACACCTCACCACTTGTTAAATGTAAAAAAATGTTAGAAAAACTCGTGAAATTAAATCGTTTTTTGATGCCTTATCCATTTCCAAAAAAGGATGTTCTGTTCTGCAGCAAATTTTAACTGCTGATACAATCCTATCCTGCATATTATGAGTCTGTAAGACAAGAGGTGACTGCCATATATCCAGTGGATTTTATTCCCGAACACGTTGCTGTTCGAGCAAGATCTGAAGCTTGATGAAAACATTTTTATTTCATTTTTTTGTATCCCTTTAAAAGCTGTGCTTTCTGCATTGAAAACAAGGAGATTATTAGCATGCTCCTGTATCCGTGTTATTTGATTGCTTTTATAATGGAAAAAAAATGTTTTGTGTATAAAATTTTACAGTGGTTTGACTACTTACAATGTGACTGCCAGTAAATGCTCCCTATATCCACTACTTCTGATGGAGAGTTCTGCAGGGCTAGCTCACTTAGCTCAAGCAAATGACTTCTAAAACATTTTGACAACTTACAGTGGAGTACTCATGACTAATGACTTCATAACCAATACAGTGTGCTGTAATAGTTATGGTGCTTTAATACTTACATTGTTATTCTAAGGCGGAAAGGGTTTGTCTACATAGGGCAGTGCTGAGACTTACATTTCTGGCTTGACAGAGATCGGTGGCCGTTACACTCCTAGGTAGAAGCTGCTGTTTGGAGCATCCACCATTATCGCCACACTTCTCAACAGTGATATATTGGCAGAGGAGATGGGGAAACTGAATCATGCTTTCTGTCTCCTCCGCTCCTGTCCCACAATAGATATCAGGAGGGAATGGAATCAAAATGGAAGGACGTGTATATATCCTGATCCTATTCTGAGGTTAGGAGCAAGGCTAATACATGGATTGACCGTCACCATGCAATATATACATTCCAGCTTACCTGAACTGTGGGTTTTTATGTGCAAAATGTAATTCAATCTATATTGCATGAACTAGGCGCAGGGATAGGCAACCTTCGGCACCCTAGATGTTCTGGACTACATCTCCCTTGATGCTTTGCCAGCATTGTGATGTTAAGAGCATATGGGAAAAATGTTGCCTACCCCTGCAGGTAACTACCTCTTACATTATTACAGCTACCAATTAACTCTGGGCTGGCTTTTAAGGGGTCTGGGTGGGACAATGGTACTCAGGCGGTCATTTTAGGTATTTAGGGGGCAGCTGATTCAGCTACAAACAGCCAAGAAATAAGAGTTTTTGTTTGTGTGTTGCTAAGCAGTTGTGTATGTGAGTATTTATGTATGTCGATATGTGATTTGTGAGAAGTACGTGTTTGGCATGCTCACAGGGGTGGGTGCAGGATATTGTCTTGGGCCAGCCCTGTAAACTGCCCTAACTTCACTGAAAAATGAATCCCAAGCTGATTTGTCAGCTGAATTCTGAGAAATACACATTATTTCCAAGTATTCATACTGCAGGAATAACTGATAGTTGTGAGTATTCTATTACAGCCATATACTTGGTTTCATTATTGCACCATCCAAGCCCTACACCAGATTTCTGAGCACCTACTGTGCTATTTTAATCAAGATAAAAAATGAACCCCTGAAATGAGATGTACAATTTAGTGTAAACCTTCACAAGGAAGGAAAATAATTGCTAATTGGTAATATTCCAGAACAGAATATAGAGAAAATCTTAAATGGTGTTATAAATTGAAACATCACACAAAATCAGTCTGCTGAATAGTTAAAATCTAAACACAGTGTTTTATATGATCAAGGTTCAGTGTCAGTCCACTTGTTATGGGACCAAAGCTGCTGTTTATTATTAATGCAGGGCTCTGTGTTACTTTCTGCACTTTCTATTTAACTGAAAATAAATTATTCCTCATCACTATTAAGTGGAATGCAATAAGGCAGGCTGCACTTAAATTGTATTATTCAGTGTAAAAAATGTTATTGTTAATTAAACTTAAAGAATAAATCTGTTATCACACGTTGGAGCTCTAATATGTGTTAATGATATTATCTTTTGCACTGCTGAAGTGATAATACAACGCAGACAGTGTGTGGAGGCTTCAATGCACAGTTCTCATTTGTCTTTAGTCATGTCACCTGTGTATTCACATGCGAGTTCTGAAATGTAACTCTACGCTAGTCACCCACTGAAAACATGCAGCACTGAGTTTTAATTTCCGGCCTTGTGTAATCAGAAAGCTTCTATTTTCCTAAGATTAAGATTTGTATTTATTTTTCCCTTTGACCAGTTTTCCATTGGAGCGGAGATGCATTGTTGGCATAAGCTATAGTCAAATGTTTAAATAATAATATAATTATATTATTATATGTTATGTATATATAATGCCCAAATACCAGAATATTACAGTATGCAATGATACCTTTTTATTGGACTAACATAATACTTAAAAGACAACTTTTGAGAGTTTTCCTCTCTTCCTCAGGTCTGAAGCAATACTGATCCAGTATGATTAATACTTTGTATCTACTTGTTTTCCAGCTATTCTCAACCAATCTGCACATTTCACTCTCAGATCTTCTATTTATCACACATGACACCCTCCTTTCCCTCTCCCCTTTTCTTCAGACCTGAGAAAGAGAGAACAACTCTTGAAAACTTGTCTTTTAAGTATTATGTTAGTCCAATAAAAAAAGCTATCATTGCAAACTGCAATACTCTGGTACTTGGGCATCTTGTCTACTGGACTAATTCGGCAAAGAGAGAGAGTGTGTTTTTGCTAATTCACACAGCTGATTTAAAACAATCTAACAGGCAACATAATGTATAAAACAAATAGGACAAAAAGCTGTACATATTAAATATATTTTTTAGATTTTTAGATTCATTATTTTTATTTACACTAAAGCTGCGTCCACATTTTCCATCTGGCAGTTTGCAGTTTGTGTGCCACTAGTGTGAAAAGGCTTTTGTACAGAACAGTTTAAAATGAATTTCTTAAATGACCTATCTACATGTTGTGTTTTTTTTTTTTTTTTTATCAGATTGGAATGAGGAACAGATCAAATCTAGCAGAGAAGGTCAGGCTCAGTCTGCAATATGAAGAGGCTAAAAGAAGGTACAGTGCTCCTGTGAACCTGCACTGGCAGAGAAAAAATTGTTTAACATTGACATCTACTGGTCGTTTGCAGTTATTACACCATTTGAATTCAATCACAAAACTTATCATTGTGTCATTAGGGTGACAGATTATTTTAACACTATTGTTTGATTTATAGTTACATAGATAAAGAAGCTGAAAAAAGATCTGTGTCCAGCAAGTTCAGACTTTCTCACATTTGTTTCCGCTGTCAATCCAACAAAAAAACAGTTTGAAACACTTTCTAGTATTGCCACAAACTATCAAAATAACACATTTTTTACCCCTTGGATTAAGAAGCTGTAAAACTACATATCAAATATAACTGAATATTATGTTTTGCAAAAAATCAACAGTAGCTGTTTAAACATCTGTACAGACTCTGATCCCTATAATGCCTCAATGCCAAAGCCTTCATGGCATAGGTAAGAATAATTCCATTGACTGTAATCAGTAAGAGCAGGTTGCCTAATTCATTAACTATCCATCATTTATGGCTTTAGAATATCGTTCATCATCTTCCACAGACAAGATTGCATTTACTCCTGTATCATTAGAAAAGATCACAGCGTATGGCAGAAAAATATAAATGTTTTTAAAAAGTAGTGGGTGAGATTGACATGTATTTGCAAACTAAGCCTGAAGGTTTTGTGTTTGATGTGTGCACTCCCATTGTTATGTAGCATTCATGTGCTACAGCAGGAAAAGCAAATCATCAAACCATCATGGCAGAAGCCCAAAGTAATCTATCATAGCAGGGATCCCAAAGGCATATGTCAGATTATTTTGTACACTCCACTGCTACAAATGAATTCTACACACCCTTTGAGGTTTCTAATTCACAGCCCCACAGCATGACTAATTATGAAAAACAAAAATTAAGTGATCTAGTAACATGTTTATCAACACAGCAATACTCTGAGCTACAGGGCACACAAACATCCTCCTGCTGTTTTTGTGGAATGTACCCCTGAACTGATCAGTGGCAGGCACGACGTTGTAAAAGTTTAAATAAATAATAATAATTTTAGAACATTGATTATGTTTCAGTCACTATGGCACTTCAGTAAAGGTAAGCCTAGTGGCACTACTGTTCCTAGAGGTTTATGGGGTTCTTGTTTGAAGAACTGATCAAATTCAGACCCACAAGTATTCTTTAATCACGTAATCTGGAATATGTACAGTAAAAAAAAAAAATCACTAGTCCTATCAGAATAAAGTATTGTACCAAATTTCGAATTTGGCACTTGTATTGTGCTCTTATTTTAGTATTCTTCTTACAAATGTAAGTTGAAGTAGCCATTCAGTGGTATGTATAATTACTTCTAAGGTTTAATACGCAACTTTAAATTATATTGACTTGGAGCCCAGGCTATATAAAAGTATGGTTAGCTCCTCCATGTACATTTTATTACTTTGCATTGCAGTGCTTTCAAGGAAACCGAAACGTGAACAGTATTGTCACTAATATTTCACTTAATTGCTTGATTTATTGTACAGAAATCCTACATTTCAAACCATCGTTTTATTAAAAATATTGGTAAATAAAAAGTCAAAAAAGTTGTCTCTCTGTACATTTTACATCAAGCATAACAATATATGATCTCCTGAATATAACTTGCATATAATTGGATTTATTGAGTTCCTCAGCATTTTTCTGTAGTGTTCTAAGACGGACAAAACGTTGCGAATGTACATGTAAAGATAAAATGTAATGAAATCATGCTTCCAAAAGGGACAGATGTATAGTTGCAATTTTATAGATAAAAAAATAAATAAATAAAAATAAACGTTTATGTTCAGTGTCTGCCACTTTGCAAAAGTTAAGAACAGCACATCTTAGGTTAGTGAGCAGATGTTATAAATATTTGCTAATACAGTAGCCATCTGCAAGGCGTATGTTGTTTGCTATGTTAACAGGTTTATAATCACGGCAATCAATTTTTGTCGCGTGTCCAATAGGTGATTTAAAGGAGCTTTTTTTTTTTTTTAACTAAATACTTTATTTTTTAACAGTCATACGTAAATAGTGCAAACATTACACCGTATACATGAGGCACACAAAGATTTCTGTGTACAGAGACTAGTGAGGGCATAGAAATATTAAACTGCATTGCCAAAAGCCACCTTTGTAACGTAGAGGGAAGCGGTCCCCACTAGCAAAGTCAGACTCAGGGGAGCAGTAACCTTAAAATAAAAAATAAATCCACTGCCTCCTTCACCTCTGGAAGATTCTGTACTAATAAAAGTTCTGTATTTTTATTCATGCTTCCACAGCAGTCTGCTCAGCCAATAAAAATTCAAATCGTTGAACACTTGCAGGAGACATTATTAAATGATCAGATTACAGTGTTTCACATATATGTGGCAGGAATTTACATTTATTTTAAACCTTTAATGATGTGTATATATTGTATGCTATCAGTAATTAGGACTAGAGATATTTTATGCTGTTCCTGGTTCCTATTGACTGTATTCTGACTGTATTCTGATTTGAAATTTGCTGCCACAGTTACATGTTTGGCACTTTTCGTTTTGCTATACAATCTGAGAAGGCTTGTTTGTTATCATAGAATTATACTGTCATTGTTCTTTAAGGGGATAAAGATTAGTATCTCTGGCAGTGGCACACTTAATCGTGGGTGTCTGTGCAGTGCGGTTTCCCGAGGGGGGACGCAGTCCCTGATGTCTGCATCCAAGCTTATAATGTATGTTTTACATTGAGTGCCAGTGGATGAAATAAAATCACATTGTATGTTCAACAATGACTCTTTTGTAAACAATATATATATATAGTATATTTTTTATATATATTCGTTAATACCTGCACTTGACTCTCCAGTCCACATATTTCTTTATTGTGTATTTTAAAAATGATTGCACAGTTGAAATCTGTAATTGGAACATCTGTCACTTTGGGTATTTTAAAACCATCCTGAAAGTTAATGATCAAGCCAGCAAATGCCAAGATTGTTCTAAAAGTTTATCTCCATTGTGTGAGCACTCTGTGTGTACTTTAAGTAATTGTCTTTCACTTGCAACTCTCCTTTGTTAACAGCATAGGAAAGTGATGGATGGCATTTTTTTGTTTTTTTTCCTTCAGAGATTCTAAATGTAGCTCATACTGATTTTTCTTTTAATCTTTCATTTACTCCTTTCTCCCAGCAGCAAGTGGAATAATTAGATCATGTAAGAACTTTATCTAAAACATCTTTTGAGTTGGTAAATGCAATATTTATTTCGCAAGACTCTGTACTATTGAATAGTGAGAATCAATTCTCACTCTGCACCCATCTCATTTGCATGTTTGTATGTCTTAACAGCATGGCTAATCTAAAGATCGAATTAGCGAAGTTGGATAGTGAGGCCTGGCCAGGGGCTGTTGATATCGAAAAGGAGAAACTTATGTTGATCAATGAAAAGGAAGAGCTTCTGAAAGAACTTCAGTTTGTCACAACTAGAAAGCGCACTACGGATGAGATGGAACGGCTAGAGGCAGAGAGGAGGCGACTGGAAGAAGATCTCTTGTCTGTAAAAAATACTCCCAGCGAAGCACTTACGGAGAGGTATATCACTGGAATTATTCCGAGCTTGGAACACTTATGGGTCATTACTGTAAAACTTGTCATTCCTTGTGATCTAATCATATATGACCATGCCTCAATCAATGCATGGCTTGAAGAGAGCCTTCAGGCTGGAATTAAAACTATTACACATATATACATATAAATATGACCAAATAGCATAAAGATAGCACTCACAGGACTCCAAAGGTATTAAATAATAAAACTTAAACTTTATTTTCTTCAATCAAAGATCAACGTTTCAGTTTGTCACCCAAACTTTCATCAGGATGGCTATAAATATGTCTGTGTGTATGTGTATGTATGTATATATATATATATATATATATATATATATATATATATATATATATATATATATATATATATGAGAGAGATTATAATTATTTATTTGTGGTCAGGGCAATATTGCCGTGATGGGAAGATAACTTATTCATATATAATAAACAATTCCCATGGGTTCATTTATTATTTTTCGTTTATTAGCACCAACGAGCACTTTGCACTATGTTATTTTGATTCTTTTGAGGCTATAGATGTCTAGGTCTAGATATTAGAACACCCATGAAAGTGTTATATAGGAGATAGAGGGTTAGCTTAGAGAGATGGTTATATTGTGGGATTCCTTTGGTTTGGAAAAGGTTTTTTGTTTTTGGGTTTAGTATTGCTATTTGCACCCCTTACGATAATTGGGGCTTCTTTACCCCCTTTTGGGTTACTATATACTAGATACCCATTCAATTCACCCTCCTTCCCCCTCCCCTCTTCTCATGTTCTCTCTGCTGTTATCCCCTGAGGTGTGCATTGTTTAGTTTATTGTCCCTTTGGCCTTTGGGACTTTCAGTAAGCTTTTTATTGGCTTTTTAGCATGCTATACCTCTCCCCACATCAGATCCTAGACATCCTTGTTTAGCCCTAGGTTTTTACTATATTCTAATAAAGTTTAGTTTTTTTGGTACTCTTTATACTTACTTTTGAGATTGGACTGGGTTCCTTTCCTATTGGCTACCTTCTAGTAAGGCAGCTTTTTGGATATTATATTTTCTTTAATTTTATTATCTTTTGGGTTATCCCCTATTAACCAGTCTGAGTGACCTAATTCACTCAAGAGACGGGAGGGGGCAGGGTTTTTTCCTGTCCTACCTGTTTTCTATATATATTCTGATATAATAAACATAGTTAATAACACCAGTCAGTTGTGGTGTGGCAGAACTGACAATGCTGTAGGCCTGTAATAAAGAGGCCAACCTTAGAGGGTGATGTGAAAAAAGGGAGTGGTGTCAGGGGCAACTCGCCAGACCAACAACGGTAAAGTGGAGAGGATTGGAAGCCCTTATAGAGGGGACCCAAGCCCCTCCCATAACTACAGGCTCAGCCTTATATTTCCGTGATGGAAAGATAACATTTAATTTGTATACAATAAACATAATTAATAACACCAGTCAGGTGTGGTGTGCTGGAACCGACAATTCAGTAGGTCTGTAATAAAGAGGGCAAAAAGAAGTGTACCATACAAAATGTATTCATACTACAGAACATCAATTATTTGGAAAAAATGCCTGCCGTAACTCTTTAACTAGTATGTGTAGAGTGTAAGCGGATGATTTCCAGCGTCCCATAGCCTTGATTAGCCTTGATTATTTGAGCTGGGATGTGGTTGGAGTAAGCAGATGATGCTGCTCCTATGCAAAAAGTGTCCTGGGTAATGATTTGCATTTAGGCCAAGTCTGGTCAATGGCATACGGACATAGAGCATGAATTTAGCAGTAGTGAACCATGTAGTTCTAGTAGTGGTTGTTTGTGAAAGGTTTTGAAATATGTATCCATTACCTTAACTGGGCACCATTTATTATAGGTAGGTAAAAAAGGTATGTCAACCGTGCGTCCCATCTGGCTAGTTTTAGAGTGGTGAAGTGAAAGAATGTAATGATCTATGTATTTGTGGATATCAACTATTTTAAGGTAGTCTGTGGCTGTTGCATTACTGATGGTGAATTCCCTTGGACGTAAGAATCCATAAAAAACTAGATATATGGCGGTTTTAATTACCATATTAGCTACATGTTCGAACGGAGATGTATCGAACAAATCGGATGATAATTGGAATATCTTATTGTGGATGGGTAGTCTTTTACGGGGTAAATGTCTGTCTGAATTTTGGATTCCCTTCAGCATGGTTTTTATTAGGATGTTCCAATAGCATGTGGTGTTGAATGCCGTTAGATACAGTTTGATTGTGTTAAAAGATCATTTTAATTTAAGGTGGCAAAAAGAAGTGGACACCAGTATAGTCTCCAAAGCAAACATGTCCTGTTTGAAATTCTGCAATGAGTTTGGTGAAAAGGTGAAAAGCCCTATCATTGGATTTCCTAGCGTTAAACGAGTGTGCAAGGTGGCAAAGATTATGTGCATGTGTCAAGAAAATGTTTAATCCAGAGCATGTCTTGGAATAGAGGGGCAGGAGTAGTCAGAAGGGAAGTGGGGGACAAAGTCTGGTGGAAAGCCTGCAAGTGAGAACGAGACAAGTGAGCACCTGAAACATTTTTGTCCTCCGGAACGTGCATACAGGTGATGAAAAATTGGCAAGTGGCCACCACCCACGTGAGTCTCTTCAAAAACCTCATAATTACCAAAGAGGAAGACCGACTTTTATTTACAATGTGCCAGGTGGCTAGGTTATCAGAAAAACATCTGACTGAGTGACCTGCTCAGTCGGGCCCTAGGCAATAGCAGCAGCCACAATTGGGTACAATTCAAACAAAGCCAATGTTGTGTAGAAGCTAGGTAGGGACTTCTCTAGGCCATGGACCCAGAGCCATTTATTGCTACAGATGGCTGCAAAACCAGTATTGGCTGCAGCTTCTGTCCAGAGTGTATGAAAATTGTCTTAAATTGGGGGGATGGACATGGCTTTCCTGTTCCATTCTGTGAGAAAAGTGCACCACATAAGTCAGCCGTTGTGTGTGTGCCTAGCGTGATGCTTGATTCGTCTGAGGGGAGATCCGGGAACAGAGTAGACGGGAAATGAAGGATCTACCTTGTGGAATGATCTTAATGGCAAAATTGAGTTAACCAACCAGAGATTTAACTTCTTTTCGGTTACAAGAACCTAGCTGTATGTATAGCTCAATGCTTGATAGGGTGCGCTCAATCTTATCCTGGGGGACTGCATGTTAACAGAGTCTAGCTGAATCCCATGAAAATGTATTACCGTGTCAGGCGCTTCCATTTTGTTTTATTTAGGGGATACCGGTATACCCAGGCATTCAAAAAGAGCGATCATGTTTTTTTAGGCTGCCAGAGGGTAGGGAGCTGTCTTCAATCTTGAGGAAGTCATCTAAATAGTGTATGACAGTCAGGCATCTGCACACATTAAGTAGCAAACAGCACAAGGTCTCAGCAAAAATCTCAAATCTCAAGAGCCGGAAGTGAGCCGGGTGAAGAAATAATATAAATAATAATATAAACCTTATCACTTAATGCCGTGCAGATGCCAAAGTGAAGGGTGAATGGAAAGTAATTTGAATGCATTGACTATCCGTTTTACTAAGCTACGCACCTGTCCCAGCAGCCAAAATGGCCCAGATGACATTGTCAATAGTAGAATATTGCAGAGAGAATTCATCAGAGGGTATGCGGGAATTACGACTGGGGACCGTGGAGGAATGTGGTGCCGATAATTCGATGGTCAGTCTGTTTTTATGTGAAGTTTTACCTGTGACAATACCAATAGAATTAGTTCTCCATGAAGTGAAAGGCGGGGAACTAAATAGCCCAAAAACAAAACCCTGTTCCAATTCAATTCTTATTCAGTTTAGGATCCCTTCCCTCAGTACCACTGATATGTCCTGTTCTCAATGACATCATGGGAGGCAATTAGAAATGAGATCAGGTTAACATCCTTGCCTTTCAGAATGTCTTTCTTGAGATTAGCAGGGACCATATGTGATGGCTTGATAACTTCAGGGACCTTTAGTGGGACGAGTTATCTGATGTGGCAGATGAACCAGCTGAATCAGGATTGGCGGGCCCAGCAGGTACATTAGAGGAGCAGACTGCTTCTAATTTCTCCAGTCTATCACTTGTAAGTTCCATAGAAGACATTAATAAGGTCATCATTGCATGGACATCCGGCTGCTGTAGCCCCCTACACCCTTTCTCTGAAAACGAGTTGTCGGTGGTGGTATTGAGCATTCTGAATAATTCATCTTTTCTCGCAGTAGCCGGAAATGGGATACATCTTCTATGGAAGCTCTGCAGTGAGACGTGGAATAGACCACGATCTGAGAGAAGATGGACTAGTTGCATCTGCGCCATGGGCAGGGGTGCAGGACCAAGCTGGGGTGCTAGGAAGGGACAGTTCTTCTGCAACTTCGGGAACTTGAGACTTACTGATAGAGATAAATATATATATATATAGATAGATAGATAGATAGACAAACTCCCCTATTTCTGTGATTTTGCCACGAGTTTTTGGAGGGGCCTGTTTGCCAGCCTCCTACCCTGTGACTATGGGCCCTGCAATATACCTTGCCCAATACACTGTAAAAGGCTCCATTCATGTAATATAAGTACTTTTGTACTCCATAAAGAGAGACCGTCCGCTGGCCCTATTCCCTGGAACTGTTTTGTGCATGAAGCCATGCTTGCAGCCAGTCAAAAAGAGACTTCCATGAAACTTTTGAACCCCTGCTCTAATCTGGGTGATTTTTGGATATATATCGTTCACCCAGATCAGGGCTATTGGGTATGCGGGAATTACGACTGGGGACCGTGGAGGAATGTGGTGCCGATAATTCGATGGTCAGTCTGTTTTTATGTGAAGTTTTACCTGTGACAATACCAATAGAATTAGTTCTCCATGAAGTGAAAGGCGGGGAACTAAATAGCCCAAAAACAAAACCCTGTTCCAATTCAATTCTTATTCAGTTTAGGATCCCTTCTCTCAGTACCACTGATATGTCCTGTTCTCAATGACATCATGGGAGGCAATTAGAAATGAGATCAGGTTAACATCCTTGCCTTTCAGAATGTCTTTCTTGAGATTAGCAGGGACCATATGTGATGGCTTGATAACTTCAGGGACCTTTAGTGGGACAAGAGTTATCTGATGTGGCAGATGAACCAGCTGAATCAGGATTGGCGGGCCCAGCAGGTACATTAGAGGAGCAGACTGCTTCTAATTTCTCCAGTCTATCACTTGTAAGTTCCATAGAAGACATTAATAAGGTCATCATTGCATGTTATGTTTTGGGGTACTTTCTGAACTTTGTGAAAATTTGGTTTTTCTGACTGAAGATAATTGAGTTACTTACAGGACTTTACTCAATTATCTCCCAAGCAGAGGGGAGGGATTGTGTGCTGTACATGGGCGTGTCACAGACTATGTTTGTTCTGATTGGTTTGTGTCCTTTGTGTTCCTGTGCCCCTTCAGGTCCAGTGGGTGTTCCTCTGGCCTGGAGAATTTGTATAAAAGCCAACCTGAACCATTAAAGATCAAATCATCCTTGCACTTTCATGAAGTTTCGGCTCATGTTTGGGGGATTGGAGAACTACTCTCTGGGGGATTGCTTTAATCACTATACTCCCCTGAGTATAATCACTAAGCTCTTGTAAGGGCTTGTTCCTGCTATGCTCTCTGGACTAAGAGAGGTCTACCCACTGGAAGCTGGATCTTGGTCATAGGTCCAGAGTGGGTAAGAGACGGCAAGATCCCAACCAAGCTGCAGCGGTTTGTGGGGTTTGCAGTAGTTATGGTGTTCCAGTGCAGTGCTTATGGTACTAATTAGTACTAGGAAGCAGCGATTGACGGAGGTACCAGGTCGGGGTGCAAGGCGGTCCGTCACATATATGTACCAGGTTGCGTTGTCACACCTAAGGTAAATTTTATATATAAATATATATACTGGTTGGCTAGCTAATGCCAAGTGACGAAAAATTACACTACAACAGAGTGACAGGTAAGGCCCTGCTAGTTGCCAAGAGTCTTGAGAGGCTCTAACTATGTGTTGGCCAGAGGAGATTTTAGGCTGCCGAATGTAGTGGCGGGGTGTTGGCCTATCGGTGACAATTTAATGCAGAAGATAGGCCCTCTGTATGCAACCATGCAAGGCTAATATCTATGCGCTGGATGGGTGTTGGCCAGTGGTGTATCCTGGTTTTGTGCTGCCCTAGGCAGGACAAAACTCAGGCACCCCCCCCCCCCGCGCCACCCCACCCGCGCAACCGCCACCCAACCTTCCCCCCTGCTCCGCCTTCTAAATACACACACACACATTCACTGACAGATACGCATTCACTAGCTAACAGAAACACACACTCACTAACAGACACACACTCACTAACAGACACACACACTCACTAACAGACACACACACTAACAGGCAAACACACACACTAACAGACATCCACACTAACAGACATCCACACTAACAGACACACACACACTAACACTAACATACTAACACTAACAGACACACACACTAACACTAACAGACACACTAACAGACATACACACTAACAGACATACACACTAACAGACATACACACTAACAGACATACACACTAACAGACACACACACTAACAGACACACACACTAACAGACATACACACTAACAGACACACACACTAACAGACACACACACTAACACACACACACTAACAGACATCCACACACACACACTAACAGACATCACACACACACTAACAGACATCCACACACACACTAACAGACATCCACACACACACACACACTAACAGACATCACACACACACACTAACAGACATCCACACACACACACTAACAGACATCACACACATCACACACACACACTAACATACACACACTAACATAACATACACACACTAACACACACACACACACACTAACATGCACACACTAACACTAACATACATCCACACACTAACATACACACTAACAGACATCCACACACACACTAGCAGACATACACACACTCACTAGTGTTTTTTTTATTTAACCCCCCCCAGCCTCCTTACCTTTGGTAATGCTGGGGGGGGTTCTTCCTCTCCCTGGGGTCCAGTGGCTGCAGGGCGGGCGGGCGGCGAGGGAGCTCTTCCCCTGAGCGCTCTGCTCAGCTCCCTCGCGCGCCGCCAGCAGAGTGAGGCTGGGAGCCGGAATATGACGTCATCAACCCGGCTCCCAGCCTCACTCTGCTGGCGGCGCGCGAGGGAGCTGAGCAGAGCGCTCAGGGGAAGAGCTCCCTCGGCCGGCCGCCCGCCCAGCGCTGCAGCCACTGCCGCCCAGCGCCCAGAATGTCTGTTAGCCGCGAGGCTAACAAGACATTTGCCCTGGGCATTTGGGGGGCGGCGTTTTTTGCCGCCCCCTGAAAAATGCCGCCCAAGGCAAATGCCTTGTTTGCCTCGCGGCTAATACGCCCCTGGTGTTGGCCTCGCGGGACCAAGCCTATAGCATAGAGGCCGGAAACATAAACTTTTTGGACAACCTTCATCCCTGATAGCCAGTACTCTCTGCTAATAAGGACTATGATACAGGTAATTGTAATTTGTCGTTCCTGAGATCGTAAGAATCAGAAATGATGATTATCAGTAGAAATAGGGTGGGAGTAATTATGTACATCAACCTAAAGATAAAAACCTAAGAAAGTATCTTAGGATATAGTAATACATGTGGGCCAGAGTAATATAGAGTAACCTACCCAAATTTCTAAATGCGAGGTGAGAATTTGGCAAACGCTGCCATGAATAGAAGAACAGTTTGTGATTGAAAACAGTCCGGTCTAATATTATCATAAAAACCAGGTGGGATCATCTAAATAGGCCAATATCTAAAACCAATTTTAACAACCTTGTAAAGTTGCCAAGCAGGAACAAATCCCCTGAATAACGGTTCTGAAACGTACCTGCGGGTAGAACATCAACAGGACATAAGATGTTAAACCAAATAGCAGGTTTAGTATAAAATCTAAATATAACAACCCCTCATATCAAATAGAATTACCACATGCAAAAATTTTAAATCTAAACTGTAATATCATCCGTAACCAGTAGGGAGCACCTGAACTCAAATTGTATGTATATTTTATAGATTTTGTCTCTATTCGTGTAGCAGCTAGATTCGGTTATAACAGACAATCGGGAGGAATCATGCAAAAATTCTACGCTTTCATTAGTTGTTCGCATGTTACTAATACAGTTCACTAGACGATTCGTATGAAACTTAAACAAACGTTTAAAAAAGTATGCATCGGCTAGTGTAAGCAAAAGGAGCTCAACAAGGGTCCTTGTTCGTGCAGTTGAAAGTACCGAAAGCCCCTTCCACACAGACACCACATTATGCGTACGTGCGTCTCTATGCGAAAACTGCCAAGCACATACGAAACAATACGAATTGGTAAAAATTGAAATAGACCCAAATCGTGATGACGCTGAACGAATGCGACCGAGGTGTGACGGTTTGGGTCTAACTTACGAGCAGTTCCGGGTTAGTCTCCAAGCAAGCTGGAGGAGGCAGCGGACTGAAAGCGTTTGGTGAGCGGTCAGGTAAGTAGAATCAGACGGAACAGGAGCCAGGAACCACAACCACAAGGATACAGGTAAATGACAGCAAGATGGTGCCTTGAGAGTGACTGGAAGTAGTCCCACTCAACTCCCCAGACCAACAATGGTAAAGTGGGAGAGGATTGGAAGCCCTTATAAAGGGGACCCAATTCCCTCCCACAGCTACAGGCCCAGATATATATATATATATATATATATATATATATATATATATATATATATATATATATATACACACACACACACAGTCGGACCTCTGTTTACAAACGCCTCGGTTAACATAATTTTCAGTTTACAAATGAAAATCTATTTAAAATAATGCCTCGGTTTACAATTTTTTTTTTTTTTTATAATACAAAGCAAGTTTCCCAAGGATGCATTGCACCTGGGAGGTTTATAGCACTGCCCCCTGCATGCTGGAGCCTGTGGGTAGCCATTCTGGAAATTGTTGTTTTGGGACTTTTTGGTGCATTTCTCAAGCTGTGGAAAGGTAGGAAGCTGAGCTTCGTTGTCTGCATGCCTTTTATTATGTGTTCTGCATTGTGGGTTGGTTTCCATGCCAGCTCATTTTGACTTTTTTTCTGACCTCCAGAACGGCAGTATTGGTTTTCAATGCATTCCTATAGGAAACCACGTTTCGGTTTACAAATTTCTTGCAATAAGAAACGTCACGGAGAACGCATTACATTTGTTAACCGAGGTCCCACTGTGTGTGTGTGTGTGTGTGTGTGTGTGTATGTATATATGTGTATATATATATATATATATATAAAATATTAAAATAGTTTTTTTATTTTTTGTTTTTTTATTGTTGAATGCAAAGTTTTGCGTATTACGGAGATAGATGTACGTACACATTTCCATGAATAATTTTGTAGTTGAGAGATGTGATCGATAACACGTAGATATGTAATTTATCTACTCTTTAGATCTATGGTTGTTTCGGGTTTTTTTTTTTTACTGAAAAGAAAAGGAGTGCAGTGGCTAGTACATTTTGTCCCTGACATGAAATTCTGAGCCCTGTCAAGTTAAGGGTTATCCCTGTAAGCACCCTACGGCAGGCACACATCATTAAAGAAGTTGATGGCATAGTAACATCTATTGTTTCTTCAGGGAAAAAATTCAAAAATCACTGCAAACTTAAGTCTGTCTCTACCGCATACAGTGCAAGTATTTGTATGTGGTATATACATCGCGTGTCACCATCTAATTATTTTTATAAAGTTTTAAGGAAGCTTGTCTTAAGGACAGGCACATATAGGGCCAGGAAAATATAAATTGTAGCTTGTGCGGTTATTGTATTCATGCATTTCCATGAATTAAAATATTAGTAAACAGAGATGCTTTCAGCACTCGCGTTAAGGTGGGTCATGGCAGACTGAATAATCTCAGCTGTTTCCTATTTCGTAGTTCCTATGAGGTCTGCTATTACAACTTCTATAGCAATCATGATACATTTTTGTATGACTGTTTTAAAAACAAATATCAAGGTTTGTATTTTTTAATTGTCTAAATACACTCAATTGTTTCATTTTAATGGGAGAGTATATGTTACATAGATCATTAATTTGGAGAACTCTTTGTTTCCTATAGGAATTCTAACCATGTTTATTTGATTCAGGTTGAAACTTCAGGAGAAAAAGAAAGAACTTGTGAAGAAATTGGAAGAAACAACAAAACTAGCCACTTATCTGCATTCTCAGCTTAAAAGGTAGATTGGCTGCATTTGCTGCCGTACGCAGCATTGCCCCTTGCAGCATTTTCTGACTGAAATGCTATTTAAAAAAAAAAAAAATAATTCTTTGTCATGCTTTTCGAGACTAACACAGGTGAAGTAGCATTTGCAGTTACATGAGCGAACACACCGTGAAAGCTTTAAATGTTTTCATTCTGTTGTGTGTCTGTTCTGTAATCTGCACACTCAGGGCTTCTGGAGTACAGAGCCTTTGAACAAATGTAAAGAGAATTGAAAGTCAGGTTTAAAGCTTTGTGTACTCGCCGGCGGATGTGCCATTCTCCATGAAGACAAAATGTTTAGCACAGTAATCAAAAGGTAATTTTTTCCATTAACTCTTAGCTAGCTAGCTAAATTTTTGGGAAGGTCAGGTACTTTTTTAAAAAAAAGTTAACAAAACAAAAAAAACTTAGTAGCCTTATATGCCATAGCAGCCATCAATTTTCCTTTTTTTTCTGTGGCATTTAACTTTCTAATCAATGAAATGCTTACCAGGCAAAGGATGTCCAAATGTACTGTAAATGTTATTGTGCAGTAATAGCTGATTCTACCGTGCACTTATTAACTACAAATTAATTATCGAAACTCCACATTTGCTTTCAATCAAACATCAAATGTATTGCCAACATGCAGGAGGTGAACAGAGCCATGTGTTAAGAATATCTGTTATGTGTAACCTTACACGTTTTAAAGCTCATAATGCCCAATTGGGCTCTTTTAATTATATCCACCCCCTTTTTAAATTTACGCGGAGTTATGACTTACACCATGTTGAAATCCAATCTCAAGGCTCAAAGCACGTGTGCACACTCTGAGCAGGAAAGAGTGGTGGACTGAGGGAAGAATATAGTTTAAAAAAAAAAAAAAAGGCAAATAACTATAAGGAAAACAAGAAGGGGGTGGGAGGGAGAGGGGACCTGCAGTGCCAGGAAACGGATTGTTTTCCTGGCACTGGAGAGTCCCTTTAACCACTTAAGGACCAAACTTCTGGAATAAAAGGGAATCATGACATGTTACACATGTCATGTGTTCTTAAGGGGTTAATAGAAAATCCTGAAAAGGGGAATAGAAAATGTAACTCACAAACATGCCCCTTTTTTTTTTTTTTTATTTTTTTTTTTTGCTTCTTTTGGCACAGAAAAACTGCACTAGACTATATTCTGCCATTAACTTTCCCTATTAGCTGCACCTTCTGGCCTTTCACCATGACTTCATTCAGAATACAATGTTAAAGGACCACTCAAAGCACCATAACCACTATATTGCACTGTAAGTAGTTACAGGGTACGTAAGGAGACCATTTGTGAGCGGTATGACAACTTACCTAAGATCTGCCAGTCACTGCCTCCATGGAGTTTCTGTTAGCCTCCTGCAGTGTTCTGTAGTGGTTGTGATTCTTGGGGTGTTTTTCAACTTTTTTCCAGCTCTTTTGCTAAAATACAGTTATTGTTCTAGCAATAAGATGTGTAACAGACGAGTACGATAGTATTATGTACATAGTTGAACTTCCTTTCTGTGTGTGGTTTTAAACTTAAAATTCATTTAAATTCAGATAATATCTGACTTGTTCATTTTATTGTTTTCTGGAAATCAAACATTGATTTCAAATTATACGACTTCACATTTGCACAATGTCTTTGTTATTTGGGATATTAACTTTGTGTGATCCTCTCCTATAAATTTCTTTAAATGAACACTATTTAATAATCTAAAAATAATAATGATCTGTTTGGTACTCCTAATTATTTTGTAGCAAAATAAACAAACAAAGGGATTGTATTTGGAGACCTAATTGAGTTTGACAAGACTGCTAGCTTGAATAATCACAGGGAAGTGCCATTAAGAATTGTATTTTAACTGCTCTTCTTAAATTGACTAGTTAAATGACTATGTAACACTGACTTTCCGAAAACTACACATTTCTTTGTCTGTATTTTTTAACATGTCCACTCTAAAATCTTTCATTTCTTGTCCTGCTGTACATCTCTCTTGTGATTTGTTCCTTGACTTGATTTTTGTCTTTGTGTTCAGTTTTAGTTTTTTTTCTTTTAAATTTTATGGCATTATGTTTGGGGTGTGGGAGGGTGGGGATGTCTAAACTTTATTTATTTATTATTATTATTATTAAAATTAGTATTTTTTTCCTGTTAAAATAATTGAAATTGATTTTATAAAACACATAACAGTGATATGTTTTCTTAAATTAATAATGCAATCCATTCCTCTGTTTATATTACAGTCTGTCTGCTAGTACATTGTCTGTATCTTCAGGAAGCAGCCTTGGCTCTTTAGCATCTAGTCGTGGTTCCTTGAACACATCTAGCCGTGGTTCTCTCAATTCCCTAAGTTCCACTGACCTCTTCTATAGCCAAGGAGATCATGGGACAGACTTGGACTATCAGTATAAGCTAGACTTTTTGTTGCAAGAAAAGAGTGGTTACATTCCTTCTGGACCTATTACCACAATCCATGAAAATGAAGTGGTCCATTGCCATGTCAGGACAGACTATGCAAACTCTCCTACCCCCCAGCAGGACTCTGAAGAGGCCAAACCACCTAAATCCGTGACCTCACTATCATCTCTATCTTCTCTTTCATCATTGTCTCCACCTGGCTCTCCCCCAGTCTTGGAAGGAGCTTTTTCAATGACTTCTCAAGACTCGCTCAGGACTGATTTTGAGAGCTGTGAACTCTCTGGGACGTTTGTAGATTTGAGCCTCCGTGAAAATTTGGATTTGTTGGACCCAGTCATTGGAGAATCTTCAGCATTGCCTGAAGGGAAATCTATTGTGGAATGTAGAAGGCCGCAAGCTTCAATAGCATTGCTCGAAGGAAGAATAGGTAAAAAATATAAAAATAAGGATTTTTGGCATAAAAGTTTTGCTTTCAAGTTTAAAAAATTAAAATATAGGTAAAGATAAATGTAACAAAGTTTTAACACATTTTCATAGAAAAAAAAAAAAAAAAAAGACATGCCCATGCCTTCTATCAAGTAAGCAGTTATGTTGAAAGGATTATTAGGGAATTGCTTCATATAGAACATTTTTATGACTGTGCAGACCTTTACTGGTCAGTGAATCCATCACATTGTTTCAGATGCTATGAGCAAACATTCACAATAATTTCAATGAACGAAAGGCACAAGATTCAACGAGATTCAAAACCGCTATAGGCAAGTGTTCACAGTAGTTCTAGAGAACTGTTTATATAAGATTCCTGGTAGTTCATGAGGGCAATGGGCAGCTATTCCCAGTGGTTCGTAACTGCTCTGGGCAAAATGCAACAATGGCTCAAGATTTATGGGAGAATATTAACAGTGGCTCAAAAAAGGCAACTAAAGATTTACTTCTGTGTCTTAACACCAACCCCTGTGCTGAGGAATTCATTCAGCAATCTATGTGTTAAGGATAAAGCGGTAAGCTGAGATGCATATAATTTTATAGATCACACAGGTCCATCGTGTAGATTTGCCATCTAATGATATAATTAGAATAGAAATCGCAAAGGACTAGTGTTGTTATGCAAATACAAACAAAAGCAGACAAAGTGACTGTAGGGGCTGTTAGAGGTTTTTTTTTTTCGCCTGCTAAGCAGCAGCTTTCAAAAACCTGTATTACTTTGTGACAAAAATGCAGCTTGATTTCTCTTTGAATAGACCTCCTGCTGCATAAAAACAGTGTGACTTTAATACCTCAGCTTATTTGGGGTAATTTGTGTTTTCAATGAAGAGGAAAAAATGTTAGTGAGCTGTGTGTTGTGTTACCCTGCCATCTAGTGGCAGAAACAGTACTTGTCACTTTGGCAGAAACAGGCAATTGTAAGCCACCGATCGTCTCATTTTACTTAATTTATCTCTTTGAAACCAATAATGACGGATGAAATTTGGTAATTAATTAGAATGGAATACACAATCTCAAATGAGTGAGTATACTGGTTGGAGTAAGGGAATGAGTTGCTTTATAATTTGAAATGGGAATTCAGAGCACCATATCCACTACAGCAGGGGTAGGTTAAATGTTGCAGTCTAAGTCTTCCTTGATGCTTTTCCAGCATTGTGGGTATAAGCATTATGGGAGATGTAGTCCACAACATCTGGAGTGCAGAAGGTTGTCTAAGCCTGCAGTACAACATATTGTTGTTTACCCACTGTAAAGCGCTGCGGAATTTGATGGCGCTATATAAATAATAACATAATAATAACAAAAATAATAATTATTATTTACATTTTGCTCCACCATATTAAGAGACTACATTGGACACTAGGATATATATACCCAGCACTACTGAACATGAGTAACGACTGCTAAGCAGCAGCCTGACGCCACTTATCTGTAAAAATATTTTAAATGCATTATTAGGAAGATGAAACTTCTACCTAACGTTTACTAGGATGAAGAAGAGGGCTATAACATAAATAAACAGGGTGTGTGACTGCGTGATTTAAGTTTGCTCCCAATAGATTATGGAATATTCCCATGTTATTTAAGCTCTGATAAGGTGATTTGACCCATAGTGAGTATTATTGCAGAGTGGTGAGAAAATCAGGGGCTTCAGCCTAAAACCTGATCTGTAAATTACATCAATAAATGATGCAAAATCTGTGAAAGAACTCAGAGTATTATATTTATCTAAATTTATAAACTCTACACCTGCAAACTTACATCTTTAAACCTGCATCCGCAGCATTACCCCCACAGTATGCTGTGTGAATAACTCCAAGTATCGTGTTTTAAAGTTGCTCCGTCACAAATTACGTAATTGGAGGGGTTATTTCTCTCAATATCCTGGGCACTCTGGATTCCGGGCTCCAACTTGGGTAAGTACTTCCCCAGCTCCAATTGACACGCACCATCGAATCCAGTAAACCTATAGAAAAGTTCTATATTCATACTAAAGGAAGTTACAAAATGCATTGTAATTTCCACATTTAGGAAAACATCCCAGTGCACTTTTCATTCAATAAGTTCATTGTCTTGGGACAGCCCATCTGTTTGTTACTCGTTTACTCTTATTTATATTGACACACAATTTTCTAGCTTCACTCACATAACTAAGGATGTGTCATTTCGTTTTTGTAATGGAGTACCTGCACTGTGAAGTCAGTGAATTGTATTTTGGGACGCCATCAATGGGAGACCTAAAGACAGAAACTGCAAGACTATAATATTCCTCTTTTCTAGTTCTCATGTCCCTGTTTTCTAGAAGCTCCATGTTATTAGTTTGTCTGACTGTATAGCAGAGCTCCACAGCAACAATACTCACAATAATGTGTTTTGAATCTACATAAATATGTTTATTATTATTATTATTAAATTACTTGCAAATCACATTAAACAAAAAAATGTGTAACACCCCCACACCTGACCACACTCACACTATCAACCATGCAATGAAAGTGTCCCTCTTTGTCACTTTACACAACTTAATACCACCAAGCATTGAAAAATGGACAAAGAAATGTAATTTGCATGGGTCATTCCTGTGTGCTCAGAACATACATTAGCACTGGTGCGCACATGATTCATCTATGCCTGTGACCATATTGTAATTTTCAATCCATGGAGTCATGTGGTGGGCACCTGAGCAGCAAACCCCAGATACCATAACAGTCCTGTCTCAAAGATGCCAGCCCATATTTAGCTTTCTGCATCTATTCGTTAATATCATACTGTTCAATTGCTTCTCTTTTGGACTCAAATCCCGCAGTTATTTTATTCTGCTGCCTCTGGTTTGTATTAACTCCTTATAGAACTCAAGAAATGTGTCTGAAATTGAACTACAGTAATGTTTTTAGCAATTTGTTTGTGTAAGAAAGATACCTTGTTTTTTTTTTTTTTTTTATATAAATGACTCAGGTGATCAATATGTAATGAAGTTCCTAAAAGAGATAATTTTCCATGTCTACCATCTACATTAGGAGTCCTTCCTTTCACGGTTTTAAATGTTGGATGGTTTGGTTGTAGCAAGCATGTAGTAATTAAGACAAGAGATGATTATGGATTATTTAGGGCTTTTTGTTAATTACATTCTTTGTGGATACATGGTGCATACATATCAGTGTCCATGATTTTTAGAATGCAAAATGGTAGTCGTGAGAGACGCACATGACAGTCTTTGGCTTTTCCCCTTTCAGTGACCTTGGTACCTTACCCTAATAGCTTCCCATGCCTTTGACATATATATATATATATATATATCAATTAAATCCAGGCCAGTACAGGGTTAAAATGAAATTACAGGGATTGTTTCATAGCCTGTAAACACAGCAAGCACCCAGCATGCATACTATAATAATCACCATTTAACTGCTGTTCCTACACTCCATGGTACTCTGCTTGAAATGTAGATGGGTTAAATGTTTTAAGTCTACACTCTGCTTTTGAAACACCCGTCCCTGGCACACATCTCTTGAAAGGTACATCTGAAGTCGCGTCTGTTATTTGGGGAACTGTGGGGACCTCCTGCTGTCAGGATGCAAGGCGCAATAACAAGTCCTTCTAAAGTCAGTCTGTGTCATTGTCATTTTGAGGACGGATTGAGCTATTCCCGGGGGTAATCAATACATTCTGTCACCACCTTCTCCCCATCACACAACTAAATATGAGGGGAAAAAAGCTTCTTTTATCATAAGAGGTGATATAAAATAAAATCTGCATTCTTCTGTACGAGCTTAAAGAAAGACATCCAGCAATAAGTTTCAAGGCTTTATTGTAGATCTTAACATATCAGAACAAGATGTAAGGGAGAGGAGTGCACTACTACACGCACTCGCTTGCACATAATGACAGCCCCACATGGTACTTTACAATATGCCTTAAAATGAGTTTTGGTGAGCCACAGGGGAACCTTTTCCTCAAAAAGGGTTACAGATGAAAAGTTAGGAGTTACAGCTCGTGGTGGAACTTGTTCATTGGAACAATAAAGAAGTTTTTGTCTGTAGATATTACCCTTGTGGTAGGTTTCTCTTTTGTGTTCTTTTTAGAACACAGTTTTCAAAAGAGAAAGAAAAAATATATATTTATAATAGATAAAGTAGATCCTCAGAAACCAGAAACTTTGAAGTATTTGGACACTGTTTTTAAATGACAACACATAGTTTTCATTTTAGAACACAAGCTTGATAAGTCAACTGTTCTATTGCTTAGTCATCCAGTAAGGATGGAAGATTAATACAGCCATTTTTGTAGAGTACATTGTACACATTGTGTAACAAGACGCTTACTGTGATGTGATAATGCTTTTGTGTTTTTGTTTTCCCTGCCTTAGATCTTGAGTTTCCTGGAAAATCGGAGAGTGACACTCAACAGGAAAAGACTGCAGCATGCAGTGTGTCTGCGGCAGTGTCAGATGAGTCTGTGGCAGGAGACAGTGGCGTATATGAACCATGTGTGAAAGCGTATGTATTCTGCTGAAATAGATCCACGTTACTGTTCTTTTGCAGATACTAAATTAATCTATTAAATTCAAGTTAAGAGTGTCCATTAAGCTTTAATTTTCCTACTTGTATGCCGCGAGTAGAAAAAGCTGTACTGTACACATTTGATAAATATTCTGTCCTACTTTAAATGTTTCTGAATGAGCTCTATTGTAAAGAACCAGGTTTGTCATCGTTGAGTGAAGTTTAGATGTAAGCTGCCGTATCTGACGTGTTGCCATCTTACCAGATGAAGCAAAAAGAGGAAGGCATACATGAAAAGATGCAAACAACCAGTTGCCACATGGACGTCTAGAATGGCCAAGCTTCTAAATGGCAATACATACAAAGTATCTGGCACACGTAGTGTCTTGATTAACTTATTGTCACACACAAGCAACATTTTGACTCACAGAGCAGTCTTTCTCAAGACTAAATGAAGGCATCGTTGTGAACCAAAATGTTGATTATGTGCCACAATAAATTAACCTAGATGCAACCGGAGTACCAGACTGCAGGTCAATTTTGACTCCACTGCCGATTTCCAGTATACATTTCCAATGAGCATACCAATTATGGGGGACATCTGGGTCTTTGTTCACTAAATGGCGCTTAGTGATGTGATGACAAATGACTTAGCAGCCGTGGGAAATAGTATCAACTCTAGCCAACAAAAAAAATCTCTGCTGTCTAAATATTTATTTATTTTCTTTTTTCTTTTTTAATTAGATTTTGCTATCTTGGTTGTTGGCTTTCTCAGCGTTTTACTTGGTAAATAAACCTTCTGGTGGCATGAGTTTTTTTTCAAGTAGAAGGAAATATGTAAAATAAGAATTTAGTGAACATTTGATATCGTTCTGAAGCCTTAAATTGTGCTCCTGCCAAAGATCTTTTTTGGGGTTTCCTGGCTTCCCTGTCGTACTTTTTAATTGGTGGGATTAAGATTAAGCTCTTGCTCTTCATATTACAGAGCGTGTGAGGATCCAGCTTTTACGGAAGACTATACATCTCTAGGGTCTGTTCAAGTTCAGTTAATTCTCAGGTGAGAAATGCAATTCTGAGTGTTTTTAATATTTTTGTTTTAAAATCAGAGCCCCACAATATTCATTTTTTTCATTCTTTCTTTAGATATGATTCAGGAAAATCCAGCTTCGTCATCATCATTGTCCAGGCACAAAACAATCACTCCTGTGTCCCGTATGGGTCCAGAATGTAAGTAAAAATGCTGCATGTGCTAAATATTGGTTGATACAAGCAAGGGAGTTCCCATTAGCACTTAGTAAGACACACCCTTACCTGCAGCCATGGTTTAAACTTTGCTTTTCGCAGGGACCTAAATCCAGTTGAAACATTAAGAAGTGTAATTATTCCTGTTAGCAGGTAGCTACTGTGTTCCTGCCAGTGCTGTAATGAAGAAAAATATTAAAATGCGGGGTTAATATAATAAAACTGTGTGTATACTATATATGTATATAATGTATGTATATTACATGATCTGCTTGTTGTTTTATTTTTAGAGTCCTGTATTGTATGAGTGCTGAAATCATTTGTGTTATTTCAAACAGTGAATGTGGTATAATGCATAGATCACCTCCATGTATTCTAATGGCCCTAATCTGAAACAGAACCAGTACATACATGTCTGCTGATATTAGTGCAAGTTACAAGTAGAACCTAATACCATTTTATTGTCAGCAGCTGACATTGCTTCCAGCCAAGACTAATTCCCACTAATCTTAGGCAGTTCTGGGACATGGCCAAATTCTGACCTTATAATAGTCTTCCCCTTCCCTGCGTTGCCCTACAGATTAAAAGGTTACTACAGCCACCATGACCACTTTAGTTCTTTGATGTGGTTATTGTGGTACGACTTTGGATGTGCAGTGTTTCTGCATGAAACGCTTAACATCCAGAGCTATTCTTAATTGTGTGTTTGGGGCTAGTTGCATCCTCAGCAGAAGTGACTTAGGCCCAGAACTCTGTTCCAGGCTCCTGAACGTCAATTGTTTGCATATTTTTCGTCCCAGAACGCACTGCACGCTGCTAACAGGTGTAAAAACATTGCTTCCCTCTCTTACTCTCTCCCTCCCTCCTCCACTCACCGGCTCAGATTGTGCATATGTGCTCTGAGCCAGTGAAACAGTCCAGCCACAGGCTTCTCTGAGAAGTCTATGATTGGACCAAAAAAAGTGTAGGGTGATGTCATGACGGGCATGGAATATCTGTGCCAGGGGTTTTGCCTGGACCTGGATTAAGGTACGTTTAAAAACATGTTTTACAGGGAGAACTTATTAATTATGCCTTATAGGGCATTTGTAATGTTTTTATTACCAGTGTTGGAGTAACCCTTTAACATGCACACTAAATCTAACCATTGTCCCTTATATCACCCTACACACTGTACATTACCCTGATACACTACACTAAGCATTAACCTCTTACACGCTAATTATTAACCCCTACAGTGCTCTAACACTTGGCATGTGTTGGGTGGGGGTGGGAAATAATTCCATGTCAGGTTTCTAGAGACATTTATAAACCACTTTGTTTTCGTGGCATAGTATAATGTCTCTAGAAACCCTACTTTGAGCACAGGGTTGGCTGAGCATAATGAGAAATGTAGTTCACAAACATCTGGGGTGTGCAAAGGTTAACCATGACTGGACTGGAATATTATTTATAATGCTGCCAGAATTAGGAAGTGTAGATCTCTTTAATTGCATTGGTGCTACAAGGACTAGGGTTAACGGTGTTACTGTCATCGTCATACGTAAGCCTCTAAGAATATAGGCAGACTTTCCTCACATTGACTTCTTCAAGACAACCTTCAGGGAGCGAGTTAGAGAGTTCACTTTATTAGAAGAGTTAAAGGGGAAAAAAATACTCTCAAGTACTAAGTGCTTTGTGTTGCACTAGATATACAAGTTCAAAGGGTGTAAAGCAGATACAATGGAGACTGCTGTTTTGGTTGATGTCTGAGTTATCTCTTTCATCTTGGTATTGCCTTCCCTAATTGCAACTACATAAGCTTTTTTTCTTCTTCTTCTTTTTATTGAGGATTAAACCTCTTCTAAGAGCTTTCAAGAAAATAAAAGTAATTTAATAATCTCTTGCAAAATCTCTTGCATATTTTTAACTCCTTGCTGACATAAATCATTTACGAGCTCAGTTTGCCTGCAACTTAAATAAAATAAATAGCTCCGGCTACTGCACAGACTTGGAAAGACGCTGGTATAGTTTTAATGTTTCTCAGAATATTTTCCATGCAGACCATGTAAACTAAACTGGTATGAAATGTTTTATTTATGTTTAGCAGATATGATGTGTGTTGTAAAAGTAAAAGGGATATTGGAATTTTGTGCGATTACGTGTGGTTCTTGAAATTTAGGAATTGGGAAAAAAATTATGTAAATACAGTTTTAAATCAATAAAATATTAAAGGTTTCTTAAAATTCATTGCAAGCCCCAGCCACAGTGTCATCATTATAGATAACCTTACCCAAGCATGGGGATTTTGGCAGCCTTTGGATGAAATTGTATATGTTCACAAGAAAACATAAGTATAAAAGCACTTTCTGAATAATTGGTTCATTCCGCGCAAAATGCAATTACAAACATTTAGATTTTTGCATTCTGTGCCGATGTGAAGTTTAAAGGGACAGTGTAGGCACTTTAACTGCTTTATGTCATTGAAGTGGCCTGCTGTGTCTGAGCTTTCCTGGCAACATCCTTCATTTAGTGTTAAATCGTTTGTTTTAATGCTGTGGGAGAGTCCTCAGAACATCATCTCCCCCTGTGCTGCTTGGGCTAACGATATAGCATTAGCCTGAGCAACAATGGCCAACTGTGATTAGCTGAGTGTGTCAGCTGATCTATTTTAGCCTAGCAAAGCACCAATTCAGGTATAAATAGTTACGGATAGAAAGTGTGTAATCTCTGCCTTAGACACACCTTCAGTGTGGGCAAAATAATTCCATGGGCACGGCTCTGGGAAGCCACCATAAGAAAGCATTGATACAATACTTTCCTGTGTGGGAGCATAGATGCACATGTGGCCATGCCTTTTCCTTGACATTGCTGGAAGAGAAGAGGTTAGCAGAGCCTCGGCGCTTGAGATAGGCAAGTAAAAACCTTTATTTTATTAAAATGTATTGGAAATAGAAGGGGGGACCTCTGTAACAAGGGACAGGGCACTAAAGTGTTAGGGATACAGGTTTGCTTTAGTGTTTAAGGTTATTTTGAATATGTAGCAAATTACATCACAATCCAATTCAGTCCAGACACAGCCAGGGGGCACACATTGTAATTAAAGGAAAGAAAAAGAACACTGTTTAATTTCTCCTTTTTGTGTGCCTTTTCTATGATGACTGTCTGGTGCAAAGGACAGAGTTTATAACAATGGCGGAATCTCCAGTTGTGCAGCCAGTGCGGTTGCATTGGGCCCACAAACTTGAGTGGCTTAGTGGATGTCCCTTACACTGAGGGACATATGCGGCCATTCAACAGTTCAACCGGGCCTCTGTCAGATTAGGAATGCCTCCTCAAAGCTAACAGAATGCTGTGCAGGGAGGCGGAGAGCCTGGACCACCCATCAGCCTCAGACAACCGCCAGATCTGATAGAATATGATGTCCAGCATTCCATGTAATTTAAGTTGATCTCCTTTATTTGCAATGCGCAAGTAGCAATATTTCAATCATATGTCTGTTTAAAGCAGTTAGATCCCAGGCTAGCCATCCTCCTGCAACCAAAAAGTACAAAAGCAGGGGAGTGGCTAAAAATATGTAAGCTGGGATGCGTGTGTGTGTGTATATGTCCATATGTCCATACATCCCAGCATTCAAGCACCAATACTATACACAATCACACACCCTTTTATTAAAACACCAACACTTCACACAAGTGCACACCTGCATTCAAAACCCAACACTACACACAAATTTGAATAACAACACAATCCTGCATTCAAATGGCAACAGTACCTAAAAATACAATCCTATATTCAAGCACAAAAGCATGCTTATATTCAAACACACAAACACTGCTCACAAATGCAACTCTGCAAGAATGGGCAAATGGTTGAACCCCAGTTGGCATGACATAGTGGGAGATGGAAGTTGTATAATAGCTGAGGATTAACCTTTTGACCACTCTTGCACTAGAGCATGGACAAAAAGATAACTTCTTGCATGAGGGACCTCTCTACATTAGTGCTGCAATTGATTGACAGGGAGTCAAAATAATGGTACCCATTTGCAGGATGCATAAATAAGTGTGGAATTCATAATTAAGGTTTTAAATAAAGGGAATAAGTAAACATAATATTCTGTTTCCGCTAGTGATACCAGGGTTAAAGTACTCTGCCATAACTAAAGAAGCAAGACGTTAAATGCTTGAATACTATTTACGCTTTCAGATTGTGATGATGGCATGGAATATCAAAGCTTATTAAGCATAAATACCGAAATATCCAGTGATTGTGATGTTAAAAAAACAAAAACTAAACAAAAACTGTTACTTTGTGTTGCAGGTATTTAAGAGTAGCCGTCCTCCCATCTTCCAGTGACATCAGCTGTCTTTTCCGGACCAAAATCTACCCATCTGCTGAGATTTTGATATTTAATGAGCTGTTTCGAATGTCAATTTCTCAGACATCATTACAGCAAAAGACTCTGAGAGTGGATGTGTGTTCTGTTGGCAATACACATCGAGAGGAATGCATGGTATGATCGGCTTACTACTTTCAAGTATACCTATATTTTTTTAAGGGGCATGATGAGTATGATAGGTAGCGTCTTTAAACCTCCTACTGACTGCTAGGCACATAGTTAATATCCTATGAATATTTTGTATGTTTTCCTTATTTTGTACAATTAAACATTAAGGAAATGTTATACATGTAATATAACCGTAGAGTTGATCTGTGAAGATTCAATAATGAGGTATGGTGACCCCATTACTTTGGAGAGCTTACATAAATCATTTTTGCTGTATAAGTCACCGAAAAGGTGTTTTTAATCCATCAGCACTGCTTAGGTGACATGTCCTTTTGTTTGTCAGGTCACTGTTCTGCTCAATGATTATGATATATTGTCTGCTCCATCTCCACTTCATGAATTGCTTCTCTTTAAACAGACAGTGTTTTTATTGATAACAGCATGTTTCAAGGCAAGAAGACTGAAAACACAAATTATTCCTTTTGACCTGTGCAGAGCGAAAGCCCAGTGGGCTCTATAATAAATGCACAATGGGTTGTAAAGGAAAAAATCTGAAGCATAAAATATATATCCCCACTAGGTGAAAGAATTTTAAGCATTAAAAAAATAAATTAAAAAGTGAAACAAAATACTTTTACATTTTTTTTCTTTTCTTTTTTCTTTTCTTTTTTTTTTTATTGTAGGCTGGGACACAGATCAGTCTGGCAGACTTTCCTTTAAATAAGGAAGGATATACTCAGTGGCATAACTTGCTACCATGCAGACCAATACCTCTACAGAAGGAGCCTTCTGTAAAGTCAGTGTTCGATACAAGCAAGCCAAGGATTGCAGCTCTGGATTTGGTAAGAATCTTTCATTTTGACTCCTAGCATGTGATCAGATTGGGCTTAATTTAATAAAATTTCTTTTTCATTAGAAATGTACACTGCCATGAAGAAAATATCTATGTATACATATGTGTGTGTGTGTGTGTGTGTGTGTGTATATATATATATATATATATATATATATATATATATATATATATATATATTTTATTTTATATATATTTTTTTTCATTAGAAATGTACACTGCCATGAAGCAAATAAAAAAAATATATATAAATATATACATACACATGTACATATCGCCATAAAGTAGACAAATGCCTTAATCTATTCAATGCATTTTTTTTGTTTGTTTTTTTTGTGCTCAACTTCCTGTGGATTTTTTTTAATATTTAATATTAGGCTGAGAGTGACACAACTTTGCATAATTTTGAAGGTGAAGCAAGCACTTTCTTTCAGGATTGAGTGTAGCAATTAAATATAAATTATATCAAAATGGTGCATGTGTTTAATGTATGTTACACACACCATTTGGCCAGAACTCTGTTTCTTTCCAGAAATGGCTCTGCCAATCGGTGCACATAACCTGTTCTCTTTGACTCCGACCTCTCCTACAAGCCTCATGTTCAGTCTATCGCCAAATCCTCTCATTTCCATCTCAAAAACATTGCGCACATCCGCCCCTACTTAACGCCAGATGCGACTAAGGTGTTGGTCCATTCCACTGTCCTTTCTCGCCTTGACTACTGTAATCCGCTTCTCAGTGGTCTTACGTGCTCCCAACTTGCGCCGTTACAGTCCATAATGAATGCAGCAGCGAGGCTCATCTTCCTGTCTGCCCGCATCTCCCATGCCTCACCCTTCTGTCAGTCCCTACATAGAGCTCAAAATAAAATTCTGGTTCTTGCTTTCAATTCGCTACATAATGCTGCTCCCACCTATCTATCCTCCCTTTTACACAAGTATGTCCCGTCTAGGCCCTTACGATCTGCTGAAGACTTACGTCTATCTTCTGTCCGTACTCCCACGCCTTCAAGATTTCTCGAGGGCTGCACCGTTCCTGTGGAACTCGCTTCCCTCCTCCGTTAGATGCTCACCCAGTCTCCACTCCTTCAAAAAATCGTTAAAAACCCACTTCTTCATAAAAGCGTATCAATTAAACTGTTAATAGCTCCTGACTGATTCCTCTTCTGCAACTGTCACTAGTCTAATACTATCCTTACCTTTTTGTGTCATTTTACCCCACTCCCTCTAGCATGTAAGCTCATTGAGCAGGGCCCTCAACCCCTCTGTTCCTGTGTGTCCAACTTGTCTGGTTACAACTACATGTCTGTTCGTCCACCCATTGTAAAGCGCTGCGGAATTTGATGGCGCTATATAAATAACATAATAATAATAACCTGAATCTCTAAAAATGAGCCGTCCTATGTGTAAACATATAGCTGCCTCTTTATTACTGAACAGTTCAGTTTATCCCATGTGATGAATGGAACTACTCATCCCATAAACTTCTGCTGAACAGGGCTTGATTGAATAAGAATAGACCCCACGAGCTATTCATGACTGGAGATCTCTTCTAAATGAGGAAGGGGTCTGGTTGTAGCTGCAGGCAGACCCACTAAAAGTAGACTTTGAACCTGAGATGCTGCATGCGCTTTGCCTATCCCAGATTGCGAATCTATCAACATTTTGTCATCACTGGTTTTCTGTTGTACATCCTTAACTGTATAACTGTAAAGCTCTGTGGAATCTGTTGTATAAATAATATAACTGTAAACCTTGACATGCATTGCTTTTGTGGCTTCTGCTATCACAATAGATTGAGATGCTCTTTCAAATTGAATCTAACTTGTGTGTACCGTGGCAGGTACATTTGAAGTGTCACATAATTTACACGCAACATGCATGCACAAAGTTTCTGAAAAACTGTTCTTCATATATAAAAGGTATGATTTCACATTTTCCAATATAGTCTTCACTATATTAACATGTAAGATAACCCATGCTTTCTGTTGGCATTTCGCTATGAAGATATTCTTGTCTAAGATCCCAAAATCTATAAATCTGTTTTTCATGTTTTGCTAAAGTTTTTAATAGGGCTTCATAAACAGTTTGGTGAAATTTGTATTCCAAAGTTCATTTAGAGCCAAGTAATTACAGTAAGAAAGTTTTGGTAAATCCCTTTTAATCTAATGTGACTTTCAGGGACAGTTTAGTCACCTTAAGGCACCATAACAACTTCATCTAAATGACATTGTTATGGTGCCAGGAAGCCCCCAGTGCATTCTTACCTCAAGGAAAAGTTTAACTCTAAAGCTGCCTCCAGTGCTGATTTTCACTCTCCCCAGATAACATCTTGCTTCTGAAGTTTCAGTTTTAGGAAGCGCGGAGTGCCACAGAGCCAATCGGTGACTCCCTATTCTTTTCCACATGGAAAAGGTGCGTTTCTTTCCAAGCCTGTTTTAAGAATTGGGAGTCACTGGTTAGCTTTGAGTTTCAGCTGACTGCATTTAGGCAGTTAGCGGTACCCCTGCCCAGCGACACCCCACTCTTCCTGTAAGTGAAATTTCAAATGCTGGATGCTGCTGGGGGTGGGTGATTGGAGCTGGAGGCAACTTTGGGGTTAAACTGAGAATGGTTTAACCCCTTCATGTAAGAGTGCGTTAATTTAGATGAAGTTGGGATAGTGCCTGGAGTTAAGATCTCTGCTCTTCTGTCGCTGTGGCTGCACATAAACTAGGCAGCCACGCCGACAGGTTTCAAACTTACCTTGGTCGCGGCGGGTAGCTGCCCGATCTCCCTCCGTTATGATCCCTAGCAGGTGCGACGTTCTTAGGAACGCTGGACGCTGCGGTCCAGGATTTTATAATAAATTTACCTTCACCCACATTAAAGATGGTGCCAACGTGCGTGTGACGTCCCGTCATGCACGTTTTGGGGTCAGAATTCAGAGGCGGCCAATTGCAGCCTAGAGAGGGTTATTTGAAACCAAGTTGCCTTTTTGCCAATGCCCTGTCGTGGTTTCCACTTACTGGTTATCAGAGAATGTGTTCTTGATTGTATTTTTTCTGGTATTTGACTTTGGCTTTGTTTTAACTTCCCTGATTTCTGGTATCCTTGACTTCTGGCTTTCCTCATCTTTGTGTCGCATTCTATGTCCCTGGCCTAGGCAAGTATTTTGACTATTCTCTGGGACGTGAAGTCCGGCCGTTCTTAGGTCCGGTTAAATGTTATCCTTGGTCCTAGGTGTGATACTATTCTGCGTGCTGGATCAACTATAATCCTGACATTTTCCTTCTAAATGTTTTTGGTCATTTGGAAAAATGAACATATTAAAGGAATAAAGAATTCTATCTGGTTCTTCCTTTTCCCAGTTGCAAATAAGAGCAATTGACTCCTGTCGACTGACACCTACATTTTGAAGCAGAAGTCTACATGAATGAGTGGACATTTAAAAAGTATCTGGGTGTATACAGTTTCATTTATTCTGCAATCTCAGATAGCATACGACAGAAGTCAAACGGAATTTCAATTAAGATTAGGAAGCTGAAGTTGTAATTACATGATTTTGGCTTGCATGTTTCCTTTCATGACCATTTCTGCTCACTGCTTTATCTCCTTCACTGTCAGGATGCTGTGTCAGCATTGCTGGAGAGGACATCTGCTGAGCTTAAAGCTGTAGAGCAAGAACTGGCCTTGGAAGAAGATGAAGAAGTACAGGATCAGAAATGTTCTGGGGAAGAATGGTATGTTATGAGGATCCTTTTCATTTAACTATATTCCTTCTCCTGCTGTCTTTGAAGACATACGTCGGAACTCAGATCTTCAAAGTACGTGTATTGCACAAAGACATTTCATTAAATAATATAGTTACAAAGGCTTCTTTCACAGACATCATGTAATTAGATATAACCAGTTGTAACTATCCTAAAAACTAGAGACATATAATCTTTATAGCAAAGTAGAGTTTGCAAGTTCAACTTGTATGGTTGGGCCCTGAGCGAAAACCCATACCTTTTTAAAAGACCATAATTAATGGGATAAAATTAAATAATTTTAAACAAAAATGGTTATTCACTAAAGTGAGAATTGTTGGAAACCTTTAATTCACCGCAAATGGCTGATAGTCCTCATGTTAGTGAATAAGCGTAAAAATGTCTGTATTTAGTAGTGTAGTGCTTCTCAAGGTCTCAGTTGCTTATAATTGTAAAGCTCTGTGCAATATATTGGCGTTGTATAACTTTTAATAATATTAAAGGGTTACTTCAAGCAGCATGATCACTTCAGTGTTTAATCAGTAGAGATTAATTCCCTCTCAAGTTCCACCCATTGTTTTGTGGTCTGCTCTATGCTCAGGATTACTACTTTTGTGTGATGTGCCACGATGTTATTTTTCAACATCAGGCATCGCAAATCCTTAGAACTGTACAATGTAGTGAACTTGCGAGGAGTGGAAAAAAAGTATCCTACAAAAGCCATTCATTTATTGTTTAGCATAATTTTAAATTAAAATTAGCCATGTTGGGGGCGGAGCCTAGCAACAGACGAGGAAGGTCGCATGGCTGCAGAGCTCCCGACTCCAAACGAGCTAAATCGCCGCAACCAGAACCCAACCACGACCCAAACACTCCCCGGAGTGCCCCACGACTTACCCAATCCACATGGGCAGAAAAACAAAGAAGCAAAAGCCCGACAAGCCCCGTCTGGGCATGAATATCGGGGACATGTGGAAGCAGGCACATGAGACAGCCGGCGCAACAATGGCGTCCCTGCACGGAGGCTGCTCCGATTTCTCGGACGGAACGTCTGATGAAGGAGATGGGAGCTTCATGCCGATCAAAGCTCCACTACCGCCAGATAGTACCTGCATTAGCTCCCACACCGGTGACCATGGAGGCCATCAGGGAGCTCATGGCCGCCCATCACAGCAAAATCTCTGCAGAAGTGGCCACGATAAGGGAAGATCTGAAAGCCCTCTCAGCGTGGCTCGGGACCGTGGAATGCACCTCTAGCGGCCATACCCGCCAAATAGAGGAGCTGAAAGTAGCAGTACACGACCTCAAACAACTAGCAGCACTCCATGACCAGCAACTGGCCACACAAGAGGATAAGCGACGTCAAAACAATCTAAAACTACGAGGGGTCGCGGACTCTGTGCCCGAGGCCGAGCTCCCACATTATGCCAGGCGGTTGCTGACAGCGCTCCAAACCCCGAAAGTGGCCAAATCCGTAATATTGAACAACATCTTCCGTATACCACGGCCAGCTACAGCACCACCAGCTGCCACAGGGGACATAATCCTCCGATTTCAAAGCGCGAGGGACAAGAGGGCCGTTCTAGAAGCCACCAAGGGCCTAACAACCTATACTTTTGAGGACATGACTCTGTCGTTTTATGCAGATCTCTCAAGTGGAACGCTGAACTGGAGAGGATCCCTCAAACAGCTTACATCCTTCTTGAGGCAGAAACAACTCGGGTACCGCTGGGGTCCAGGGCGCGCCCTACACATAGAAGGCGCAAGCGGCCCTCTAGTGGTGCGGAACCTACAAGAGGCCACAAGGACACTGGAAGACCTGCAACTACCACTGATGGCACCGGACACCGCTAATCCACAGGCTGGAACTACAAGCAGCCTAGGGAGGAACGCGGTTGGCGCACCAATCTTTGTGCCACGACAACCCCCAACAGGGCCACGTGCGGCTCCCACAACCTGTAACAGGACAAAACTACCGGGACGCTTTCCCTCTCTTTTCTTTTACCGGGCAACAACCTGGCCCACTGCTCAACAGATGAGAACACCCATCCACAGCGAGAATAATCGAGACTGTCTGCTCGCACTGTCTCTCACACTTTTATTATTCTTAGTTCTTTAGTGTTTTTTTTTTGTTTTTTGTTTTTTTGTGTTTATTGATGCTGACTCATACTAAATGTTTACCACACCTGTATAGACACCCACAATTACAACACGTACCTAAGCAACAAGATCCGGCAGATGCCGATTAACAAATCAGCTTAAATGCCTGACCCACCACCTTAAGCACGGTATAACCTTTCAGACAACATTACATAACCTGTCACTACCATGTCTTCCCATAAAAAACTTCCGAACGTTGTCATACAGTGGCATCCACAATAACGCCTCAGCCTGCACTTAATAAAACCCCAGCCTGCACTTACTAATGCCCCAGCCTGCATTTATAAGGCTCTTAGCCTAACCATACACGAACGGTGCCCTTCTGATATGGCTGGCAGGAGCTTTGAGAGAGGCCCTACTTACTCCCACTCATTTAGAAATGTTAATTTCCAAACAGTATAACATAAGCACAATCCTTTTTACATCGACCATACGCTCACAACCTGTAATGTTGCAATATAAATATGTGCTGCATCTTTCACATGCTGACCAATTGTTAATAGATGTTGGGTATCATGCTTGTCAACACTGTTGGGGCATGACGAGCCCACTTGATATATATTTCCATGCACACCATAATATGATATTGCGCATAGTTATTACATGTTCCTGCTTATTAAGCAATGCCTGTCTTGGCATCACTTGGATATGCCTGTTTTTTTCTTTCGTTAAATTTATTTTGTTAAATCTTTTTGGTTAAATCGTGAATTTCTCACTCAAACAAAAAACAAATTGCAACGCATAACGAATATGTCACCAGAATTGTCTTCATTTGCCTACTACTGTAATCTTATGTGACCACCTTGACAAATGTACCCACTAATGCACTTTCAAAAATAAAGAATTAAAAAAAAAAAAAAAATAGCCACGCTAATTTACTGTCATTAAAAGGTAGTTTATGCTTCCTTTGTGGGTTTTGGATGAAGGATTTAGATAAGGAGCTCTTATTGTGCATCTGGACATAGTGCGCAGTGAAGAATTTAGTGGGTGGAGTGGAAAATTGATGCCTCAAAATATTGCACTATCTTCCTTCAATTATTAATCCTAGTAATTCGGTTCATTTACTATACCATCTCTTTAAAATCAAATTTCTGTGTGCTGAGTACTAAAACCTCTACTTAAAATCAATAGATGAATAATTAACCCATAGGCTAATTATACCATCTTGTGGTCAATTTTCAGAATTGCATTACTGTGTTTAATTAGCCTGGTGTGAATTATAACCAACATTAAGAATGAGAGGGGAAGAAATTTAAGCTTTGTTAATGCTTTAGGATATTGAGCTAATTCACTTAGTAATGGGTGACTATCAGTTACTAGGTTAATGAGCTCAATAATGTGCTAAAATGCTTTTTTCTATATGTTAATAAAGGGAGAAAGCTGGTTATAAATAACACCACACATCAATCTATTGTGCCTTCTTTTTGCTCTAAACCTACGACGATAAAAAGTAGACTAGTTAGCGGGCCTCACCTGTCTCCTAGCAACCTTTTTCTTCCAGCCACTTGGTATTAAGAAGCACGTTGAGTAGGCAACTCTTGAGACAGATTCCATGACAGGTGAGCATAAAAGAACGCTAGAACGGATATTTAAGTAGAGCTTTTCTGACCAAATAAAAACCACCTAACTGATCACTTGTGATAGTCTGAGATTTAGTCACTGAATAATCTCAATATTCCACAGAGGACTGATGAACTTCCAGATGCTTTCTGTTTGAGTGATAAAACGCATATTAAGCATTCACTGAGTGACATGGTTGGCCCCTTCAGTTTTCCAGAACTATTAGGCTCACTTGCTGTGGACTGCAACTTACATCATGTAAATGTAAAAACTGGCACCACAGTTTAAACATACTGAGGGTCTCCTTGTTTGGTACTTGCAAGACATTATTTGTCACCTAAGGTTGAACACTGCTCATACCCACTTTGGCTTCTTGGGACATATGTGGCAAGTCCAAGGAGATTTGCTTGTTCCTCAGATCAGGCATTTTGCCAAAGTGACAGAAATCTGAGATTCTGAGTTTGACGCCTTATGTGCTAACTCCGTTGTTGGGTTTAGGTATGCTAGTGAAACCGAGATATCCCTACAAGGGAGGCATTCCCAGAGTTGGCAATAAAAACTTTGAGTGATGTCACATATCAGTTGTAGAAGCATACTGAGCATATCTCAGGGCTGTACTCAAAGTCTACTAACCGTATAGTGTTAAAACTACCAGGCTGTAATGTAAACACTGCATTTTATCTGAAAAGACGATTCTACTAACCTGAACAAATACAAAAAGCTGTAGTTGTTCTGGTGGCTATAGTGTCCCTTCAGTCTGGATATTTTCCACCAACAATCTTGGCATTGTTCTCAAAAGCTTCACCAGACAGTCCTGAGCCATCATTTACAAGTTACTGAGCCAGTGTGTGACTGCAACTACAGAATTCAGAATTGTAGTCAATAATGTGATAAATGAAACAGTTCTAAAACCATTTTTTCGTAGGTACACTTATTTTGGTTTTATTCTAGAAACTGTGCTTACATTTTTTTAATATTTTTTTCAAAATATTCTCTTTTTTTTCGTGTCTGTCTCTAAGTTATCTGCATCTTTGTAACTTGTCTGATATCACAATCTCACTAGTCGTTTTAATGGGGAAACATGTATGGTATCACTTCAGAATTTTATTGTGAAACAGGTCAGAAATCCCACCAGAAGTACCTTTTGATGTTCTTGGAGAGCCAGAAGCAGAAGTCCTCATGGATGACGAATACTCAGCACCATTGCATTTATCTGGTGACACAGCAGATTCATCCAAAGGAATATATGAAGATCCGGGCAAATGGGAGAGTACCTCTAGTCCTTTCACTGCTGTTGAGTTACCAACTCTGGTAAATATAAAATCTATTTTCTAGGCATAGAATTAAATCACTTGACTGCCAAAAATAAAAGGTTATTTTATTTTTCTTATTGTAAAGCATGGTTCTCCAAAACAAAGGTATGGAACCAGAAGCAAATAAGAATAATTAAAGTACACTCCTTCTGGAAAATGGCAGCTGTGCATTTTTAAACTGGTCTTCAATTTTTTGTTTTGGTTGTTCTACACAATATATTGTTTATAGCTAAAACTGTATCATGACTACTGTGTACAATTATCCGGTGATTTTTATTTCTAATTTTGATTACATTTTAAAGGAGCACTATAGGGTCAGGAACACAAACAAGTATTTCTGACCCTATAGGGTTAAAACCACCATCTAGCCACCCTGGTCCCCTCATGCCTCCCTAAATATTGTAAAATCTTACTCGTATTAAAGTCTAGAGCTGCATGCTTTGTCACTGTTTCTTTTAGACCTGCCCACTGCCTATTGACCTCAGCAGAAGTGGTAATCATGTTCCAAATCCAATGCTTCTTCGTAGGATTGGCTGAGACTGAAAGAAGAGGCAGATCAGGGGCAGAGCCAGCACAATTCAAACACAGCCCTGGCCAATCAGCATCTCCTCATAGAAATGAACTGAATCAATGCATCTCTATGAGGAAAGTTCAGTGTCTGCATGCAGAGGGAGGAGATACTGAATGTTTGGATGCATTTTAGGCAGCCATGACCCAGGAAGGATCTCTAACAGCCATCTGAGTAGTGGCCAGTGAAGTTATCGCTGGGATGTAACGTAAACACTGCATTTTCTCTGAAAATACAGCGTTTACAGCAAAAAGTCTGAAGGTAGTGATTCTACTCACCAGAACAAATTTAATAAGCTGTAGTTGTTCTGGTGACTATAGTGTCCCTTTAAACCCCTTTATGAAGCACTTGTGCCATTGAGGGGTGCATGGAAATATTCAACTAAACATGCATTTGTTATTAGACTGTTGTAGACTTTAGATCTTACATAGGAGAATATGTGCACTCCATAAAAAAAAAAAAAAATATATATATATATATATATATATATATATATATATTAAATACATATATACCAAATTAGAAAAAGGGTGCAAATCACAGGTCTTTCCATAAATTCAATGGTGTTTATTGAAACATAAAGTCACAAAAATAACGTGTGTGTGTGTGTTTGTTTTAGTTGAATATTTCCATGCACCCCTCAACACATGTGCTTCAAAGGGGTTTAAGTGTAATCAAAATGAGAAAATTTGAAATTAAAATCACCAGGAATTGTACACACCATCATAGTGGCTGGATGCCTCTTTTACTTCGTACCATAGCTGTACTAAAAGATGTGATATGAAGGTTGAAATGCAAAGGATATAAGTACATATATTTAGCTTACTATTGCTGGCACTAGTTTACTAGAGGGACAATTTTGCCAGTTATGTAAAAAATATATATATATATATATCCACCAAGGAAGGCTGCTCTCCGGGTTTAAAACAAAAATTTATTAATACAATTTAAAAATAACGACCAACGTTTCTGTCCCCGCTCGGGACCTTCTTCAGAGTCAAAAATACAACAGAACACTCAGACAATGTACACAAAGTGACAATATATACCATAATAATTAATAGAGAAACTCACCCAGGTGCTGCGCTGTCTCTTCCCGCCGACGCCATGTGAACTTCCGGGTGTGCGCGCGCATCGCTATACGTGCTCCGCCCCCCGTCAGGTCATTGTGCATCTTGGCATACAGGGCAGACGGAAGACAAATCACCAAAGCAACCTCATATACAAACTCACCTCTCACGAATAAAGAGTTGTGGGCTAAAACCAAAGTAAAGTGGCAAAAGTGCAAAGGACATTAAGATGTTATAAATTCTATGTATAACCTAAACAAGTCAAAATATAAAGAATAGTACTGTGAACAACTATAGACAAGGTCATATAATATGTTTGTTGGACTTAAAGCTCAACTTTAGTGATTCTGATCCCAAAGACCAGATATTGAAATATAGTGCACATATATATTTAATAAAGTGCATATTTGGGAATAGAAAGTGCAAACTATCCTAAAGTGATAGTGTGCAAAGAATATAAAGTGCAAAATACCATAAAGTGATAACGTGTAAAAGATGTAAAGTGCTACTCATTTATGGACTATACATATAATACATTTAAACAATATATGCATAACATATACTTCTATTTCACACAAAAAAATATATATTTACATATTAAATTAAAAACTTAATGACTAGCTGATAACCTCTGTATAAAGGAGTGATACGTGACGTTCTCATTTAACCCACTGGGAGACACTGTATTCAATTGATGTATCCAAAAAGCCTCCCTTTGGAGCAACATTCTTCCTCTATCACCCCCTCTACGGGGAGGAGGAACGTGATCTATACCCACAAACTTAAAGGATGACAGCGGATGTTTCTTATCAAGAAAATGCTGAGCAACTGGCTTGTCTGACAGTCCATCCCTGTACGCTAATCTAATACTTGAACGATGGCCCCTAATTCTTTCGCATAATTGCGTCTCCGTTTTACCCACATAATGGAGTCCGCACAGGCATGTCAACTTATAAACTACATAAGGAGTTTTGCAGGTGATAGTATGTCTTATGTCATATATTTTGTTGGTGTGTGGATGATTGAATTTCTTTGCCGCAATCATATGTCCACATTTCACACACCCCAAGCACCGTACGCTCCCTCGTATGTTGTGTTTAACCATCCCAGAGTAGCTCACCACAGGGTCTGTGTGCACCAACATGTCTTTCAAATTTTTATTCCTCTTGTAACAAATTAGTGGGCTTTCCTTGAAGATTTTTGGCAACGTGTCATCTGCAGCAATCCTCTTCCAGTTGTCTTTAACAATAGCAGATACCTGATTAGACGAGTTATGGAATGTCATCAGGAATACTATTTTTTTGTACAGGGTCTATCTTTGGGCGCACTGGAGCTATTCTAGCTTTCGACAGTGCCTCTTCCAATACCTGTAATTTGTAGCCCTTCTCCAAAAACTTCTGAGTCATTATTTTCAGTTGTATCTCAGCCTTGTTTGTATCAGAGTTGTTGCGAATCACTCTCTGAAACTGTGCCTTCGGGATCGAATTTTTCAAAGAATGGGGGTGTGCAACAAGGTATTCCAGTCCGTTGGCTTTGAAAATAAAGTGTATTGGACTCTGTTCGCCCCAAAGGAAAGTTCCAGATCCAGATATTGGACACTGTCCTCACTGATCTTTGCTGTAAATTTAATGTGTGACGTAAGGAGATTAAGCTCTTAAACCATGGTGTCTGCCTGTGTGCGAGAGCCACGCCAGATGATCAAAAGATCATCTATATAACGGTAGTAACCAACGATATGCTCTTAAAACGGAGTCAAAATATGAGCTGTTTCATACATGTACATGTATTCATTCGCATACATCGGGGCCATCGCCGACCCCATAGATGTTCCAGCCGCTAGTTTTCAAATCTAAAGTGGTTATTGTGTAGAATTAGAGACAAAAGTTCCAATACGAACTCAACAGGTGGTCCCTGATAGATGGAGGATCCACACAACACTTGTCGCATTGCCTCAATGCCTCCTGAATGAGGGATGACAGTATATAAATTTTTACCGTCCATAGTAATGAATGTTGGAATTATGTCATCAAACTTTAAAGATTTGATTCTATGTACAAGCGTCTGCGTGTCTTTGATACATGTATGCAATTGCTCCACCGGTCCCTTGAAGATAAAGTCCAACCATTGTGCTATAGGCTCCAGGATACCATTAATAGCAGAAACAATGGGGCGGCCAGGAGGTTTTGTTATACTTTTATGGATCTTCGGTATACTATAAATGATAGGAGTGCGGGAATATTGCTTATTCAAAAAATTGTACAAATCAAGCCTGATATATCCAGCTCTGAGGCCCATCTCTAATACATCCACAATCTTCCTTTGAATATCCAGAGTGGGATCACTCGGTAAGGGACAATATGTGTTTCTGTCCTGAAGTTGATGTTTGAGGTCCTCCACGTAGTCAGCATAATTCATAAGAACAATTCCTCCTCCTTTATCCGCCGAGCGGATAACGATAGTATGATCCTTGGCTAGGCTCTCGAGCAGTTGTCGTTCTTTTTTAGTAATATTGTGTCTATTGGAGCCTTGGTGATGCGCCCAGTATTGTCACTTTTTGAGCGTGAGTGCAGGGGCTTATTGCATTTTTTTGATATTTGTGAGAGTGTGGGGCTCTACCTCCTTACCTTTGTGCACCAGCACTATAGTGCATTTTGCTTTGCACCTTAATTAAAAATTGAGCATATTTAGCTCTTACATGCTTGGCAATATATTACCATTCATTTCTATTAGCTTGGACAACATTTGACATGGATGAATTTTTAGCATTAGCTGGAACCTATGTAGAACATGCAGAAATTTTGCAGTTTACATCTGAAGAGGCATCTCAAATCCTATTGGAACAGACCAGTCAAGAATTACCCAATCAAACTACATCAAGGGATGTTTACTTTAAATTATTACCTTTACACAAAAAAAGTGTGGATTTGGCTTTACATGGTTTGTTTTTGTCGGATTATTTTAAAGCCAAAATGATTCCACGTGGCTTTAGGCTATTGAATGTACCTACCATTGGGGGATTAGACACATGTCCTTAATAAAGCCTCGCTTGACTTGATGCTTATAACCAGTAAGGACGTCAAGACAGACTTGATGGAGGTTAAGCAGCAAATCCTTACATTTAAAACTGAACAGGTGGTTTTATTGGCCTCAGCAGAGGGATTAAAATTATTACAACAACTTAAAATATATATATATATATATATATATATATATATATATATATATATATATGTATGTGTGTGTGTGTGTGTGTGTATATATTCGGAGAATATAGATGTATATAGAACATTTAGTTTGAACATACATTACTGAGTTTTAGTGAGGCCTGTGGTGTCTCTTTCCTAAAAATCGACATTTGTAGGACATGCACTTGATGGACACAAACAATTATTTAGCATTTCAATTTATTTTTATAGGTTGACAAAGAGACGAACACAGAAGAAGCAGCTCATGAAAATATTTCTGTCCGACCCAAAGACAGGAATAACCTTGGCTCCAGGCAGCGACCATTTGTGCGAAACAGTATGATCGTCCGGTCACAGACTTTTTCTCCAGGGGAAAAGAACCAGTACATATGTAGGGTAAGATCTGGAAAGGTACACATTATTTTAGGATTTAATAATTTCAATTTAAAAAAAGAAGAAAAATGTCTATTTATATCTCTTACATTGTCATATATTGTCTTGTAATATGCTTTGTCCACGATTTTGTTTTAGTGATGCTTTCATAAGCTTTTCATAGCATGTAAGCTCAATGAGCACGGCCCTCAATCCCTCTGTTCCTGTGTGTCCAACTCGTCTGGTTACAAATACTTTGCTATTATTCCACCCATTGTACAGCGCTACAGAACCTTTTGGCGCTTTATAAATAATAATAATAATAATTTGTGTCTTGTGCTCCAGAAGCTTGTAGACTAGCCCTATTGTGTAAATTTTTTAGTGATTCTGCAGCAGCAGGTGCTGGTTTATTATGCTAGATTATTGTAATCAACGTTCTAGTTGAGGAGTTATTTGTTGATCAATTAGTGTACCTTACTCCGTATTATTTGAGGGAGAAATATTTCAGGAAGCTTTTACAGATTTTATTACTTGGTTATTTAGTAATAATGAACTAGTTTCTTAAAATCAACCCTTTTAAAAATATTTTGGCCAAAGATTTGAAGATCCATTCAGATGAGCTATTTGTCTTAAAACCTGGCCTGCACCCATTCCGTGTCACTAGAGGTAAAGTCATTGTTCAAATTTCTTCATGAATGGTATGGATTGTGACCATGCCGTAAACCAATCCCCACCACACATTTTACATACATATCAAATATCACTGGATAATTTGAATTCATTTTAAAGAGCACTCTCTGTTACTTAAACCGATGCAGAGACATCAATCAAAAATGTGCAGATCTTTTTTTTCCTTTTGTAAACTGACCTGCATGTCTATAAATCCTGCATTAAAAGCTGAACCACATCCAAAAATTTAATTATCTCAACCTGGATGAAGGCACACCTCTCCTAAAAGACCTCTGATTCCTCATTTGAACTTCCTAGAGTGTAGCGGTTCTATTTTTGTATGTGTGCTGACATGGATTCTGGAAGTAAATGCATTTACTTCTTCACTTTGCATCTTAGCCCAGGCAATCTCAAAAGGTTTGTGAACCATATTAAAATCATTTAAGGTTTGTGTTATTTCCTGATTTTCCCATTTGATTTTATGTGACAGAATCGATTTATACTCTCTCCAAAAATAAATTCAATTTTGGGGATTGTATGTTGGAGAAAAAAGTGCACATAAGGAAAAGGATATTAAAATAATTTTACAATGAAGCTTCTTTATTTGTAAAACAATACCTTTTCACCAAAACCTAGTTCCTCATTATGCATCTCACGGCTGTTTACTGGCAACTTGCCGTAAGCTGCATTAAGCACCAGATGCACCAGCAGTAGAGTTCAAATTGGGGGAATTCCATCCCAGGTGAAGGCCAGATGGGGTATGCATGCAAGCACCCCACTTCTAGATGTGTATTGTACAATACAGTAGCCCAGCTGAAGGTTCCCAAAACAGGGAGGATTTTTAATCACATCTGTCCAGTTTGTCAGGTTGCAAAAAAAGAAAAAAAACGCACTCCAATCAGATCCGGGTGCTAAACTGGACCATGGGCCAGCACTGGCCACATGGAGTAGATATTAGTGGTAGAAAGAGGATGCAGGCACTCCAAGTATCATAAATTGTATTCATTAGGATATGTGAGACACCACAACGTTTTGACCCCTGAAAGGGTCTTTGTCAAATTGACAAAGACCCTTTCAGGGGTCAAAACGTTGTGGTGTCTCACTTATCCAAATAAATAAAATTGAAGATACTTGAAGTGCCTGGATCCTCTTTCTACCATAGTTTGTTAGGTTGGCACATTCAGCCTACACTGTAAGTGGAGTGTATTGAACTTAAAGGGACACCGTAGTCACCAAAACTATTAATGAAGCAGTTTTTGTGTATAGATCATGCCTCTGCATTCTCTCTGCTCAATTCTCTGCCATATAGGTGTTAAAGGGAAACTATAATCACAAGAGCTATACCTTATTTAATTTGTTCTGGTGAGCAGAATCATTACGTTCAGGCTTTTTTCTGTAAACACTGTCTTTTCAGAGAAAATGCAGTGTTTACATTACAGCCTAGTGATAACTTCACTGGCCACTCCTAAGATGTCTGTTAGGGATCCTTCCTGGGTCGTGGCTGCCTAAAATGCATCCAAACATTTGGTGTGTCCTCCCTCTGCATCCAGACACTGAACTTTCCTCATAGAGATTCATTGATTCAATTCATCTCTATGAGGAGATGCTGATTGGCTAGGGCTGTGTTTGAATTGTGCCGGTTTCTGCCCCTGATCTGCCTCTTTGTCAGTCTCAGCCAAGTCTATGGGGAAGCATTGTTATTGGATCAGGCTACCACTTCTGCTGATGTCAGCAGGCAGTGGGCAGGTCAAAAGGAAACCGGGACAAAGTAAGCAGCTGCAGACTTGAATACAAGTAAGATTTTACTATATTTAGGAAGGCATGAGGGGACCTGGGTGGCTAGATGGTGGTTTTAACCCTATAGGGTGAGGAATACATGTTTGTGTTCCTGACCCTATAGCGCTCCATTAAATCACTTTTGTTTCTGCTTATGCTGCTCAAGCCACACCTTCCCTGAGTGTCACTCATACAGTCTGCATGGGAAAAAAATAGTTTCACTTTTAATCAGATGTAATCTCCTGCTCTGTAATTTGAATGTTAATTACATACAGGAGCCTCCTGTAGGGTCTAGCAAGCTATTAACAGAGCATACTAGCATAATAAGTAATTCTAAATTAAACCGAAGTGTAAACATTAGATGACTCTTTGCAGGAAGTGTTTAGGAAGGCTGTGTAAGTCACATGCAGGGAAGTGTGACTAGGGTTGCATAAACAGAGTGATATAACTCCTAAATGGCAGAGAATTGAGCAGTGTGACTGCTTCATTAAGCGAAAGTTGTTTTGATGTCTATAGTGTCCCTTTGACATTACATCACACACTCTATTCATAGTGCAGGCTCAATGTGCTGGACTAAGAGACCGGACAGAAGAGATTGAATACAATTTGTCTTGGCACCGCGTGACTGCGCTACAGTATGCATATGTATTAGTAGTTTTAGTTTAGTGGACAGTGCAAACCGAATCATTAGAACTAGACTAAAATTCCACCTTTCTTCCTGCCACTTTAACCCTGTTCATTCCTTGCTCTTAATAAGTTAAATGGAAAAGAACTTGAAGGAAATTTTATTAATTACACATCTGTTCTGTTTTTCCAAGCTTTTAATGGGCACATGCAGTATTTTAATGCCAGAGAATATAATAACAAGCATTCTGACAATGACAAGACTATCTTTTGGCATATTTAATAACGAATGGGATGGTGGTGTTTGTTGAATCATCTCACATACAGTTAAGAGTCTGTATATAGTTAATTGACAGCAGTTTTGCCTGTTTTCTTCATATTATGTTTGCAATAGATACTCCCACAATGAACATTAAACCCATTTTCTTCTACAAAACAGCCACACAATGCAAATGTAGTCATTTCTCAGTAAGCACAGTTATTGCCTAAGGCCCATTTGAAGTCATTTTGTTAGTGTTTCATAATATGCCGAAGTTAGCCTTTTATAACTAATGGTGGAGCTGCAGAAATGATGACATTAAAATTTGAAAGTTTGCGTTGTCACAGAGCAGAGATACATTCATTAAGTAGCACTTTGGGTTTATAAAACTCGTTAGCACAGGTCATGTTGGGCTTTAGAATTGTATGCAGACCCAGGATGTTGATGCAGCAGGTCAATATTTAATAAAGTTGTATGGTACTAGCAAATGTGTAGATTCCATTCTCATTTAAACACTTTTTTCCCCCCCACTTCTGTCCTCTTAAAATGGAAAAAAGAAACGGAAAGGCCTCTGCAGTGTGTATTGTCTGAGCAGAAGCCAACTTGAGATTCTATACAACGCATTTAACCCCTTAAGGACAGAGGACCGTTATCGGCATTTTTCCACTGCCGACCGGTGACGGTCCTGAACCGTCCTAATGGTCTTATGTACTTGCCTGATCGCCGCCGGTCCCCCAGCGGCGATCGGCGGTGCTCCCGGTGTGGGGAGACTGCATGCAGCCCAGACAGTCTCCCCATGGCGGATTAGGACCTATGGGGCCATGTGATCGCTCAACACAGCGATCACATGGTCACAATAGGTGTCCATGTGTCTACCTGCAGGGGGACTGCCTGTGCAACATTTGCAAAAGAAGACAACCCAAGGTATTGCAAATGGGGTATGTCCAGTCTTTTTAGTAACCAGTCTTTTTAGCGTTCAATTTCGTTTTTTACTTTTATCAATATCCTACTTGTACTTATAGCCCTATAACATGCAAAAAAAAGCATGTAAACACTGGGTATTTTTAAACTCAGGACAAAATTTTGAATCTATTTAGCAGTTTTTTTTCATTCGCTTTTGTAGTTGAGTAAAATATTTTTTTTATTAAGAGTCAAAAAACATGTATTTTTTTTTCAATTTTTCATCATATTTTTTCATTTTAAAAAAAATTAAATTACATGAGATTATATAAATAATGGTATGTAAGGAAAGCCCCTTTTGTTCTGAAAAAAAAATATATAATTTGTATGTAAACAGTAAATGAGAGAGCGGAAATTACAGCTAAACACAAACACCACAAAAGTGTAAAAAGATGCCTGGGCGCAAATATACAACATCGCAAAAACAGTCCGGTCCTTAAGGGGTTAAAGCTGAAGTGCTTTATTGGCCTAGAGGGCCTCTTTAAATGCTTGCTAAAGTGCTTTGTGTTAAGTGTGTACTTTTTCTTTCTTCATTTTACAAATGAAATTGGCACTTTTATAAATTAACTTTGCTACACCCTCTGCTTGAAGAGAGGACCCCTCTATAGTCCACAGTTCTAGTGTCAGTACTGCAATGTTAGCCTCTTATTCTTATCCTGATCCTATATTTAGGTACATTTAGTGTTTGATAAATCCATTTCAAGCCTTCCACCATTATTATTTGCAGGTGCCCTGGATGCAATACCTCTACTATTATTATTATTATTATTATTATTATTGCAATTTATAAAGCGCACACAGATTCCGCAGCGCTGTACAATTAGTTGAGAAACGTACAATATACACAAACAAATACAAGAGGTAAGAGAACCCTGCCCGTAAGCTGATATCTAGCTATTGGAGCTCTTTTATACAAAGTGCTTAGCTAGCTTACAAACTAAAGGATACCAGGGGGATTTGAGACAAAAGGTAGCAGGGGAAGTTTGGAGGTGATGGCTGAAAGAGTTAACAGAGAAGCAGCTATTGGTAAGATGTTAGGGGAATGAACAGGTAATTGGGTGAAAATCTCGAGCAGCTGGAGGAGCATGCTATATATTGAAGGGGAGCCCGGGTGGGTGGGAAGTGGGGAGAAAAAAATGCAGTCTTCACTGAGTTGATTGTGAAGTGAGGCCTGAGGAATAAAGATAGAACAGTCATATGAAGGTATTTACGACTGGGGAGGGGAAAAGGAGAGTGTGAGAGGGGGAGGGGGGGCAGAGTAGGCATGTGTTATAGACTATTGAAAAGTTTAGCAATCAAATTCTATCACCCAAAATATTAATAACTGTCTACATTAAATATTGGTCAGAAACATTAAATGACAGTGGTACACACTGCCTGCACATAACATTACAGTGGCAAACTACAGGTATAAATTGTAACAACTCTATAGTAACACATGAGAATTTTGTAGCAATCCAGTAATACGGGAGGTGGAGTATCTTCCAAGCTTCAGTCAGAGTGATGGGTGTTTCTGCAGGATGGTAAATGCAGTCTTCACTGAGTTGATTGTGAAGTGAGGCCTGAGAGTGATGGGTGTTTCTGCAGGATGGTAAATGCAGTCTTCACTGAGTTGATTGTGAATGTCTACTAATTAAAACAAGGCTTAATACCTGCAAATTTACTACATGACGTGAGTCATTTTCTGGCACTATGAAAGTGTTGACACAGGAAAATAATGTGCAATCTGGCCACATGCTTGAAATCATATTGTCCGTATTTTTTTTTATTTTATTTTTTGAAGAACTAGGTACCTTCCGTTGGTCATTTGGCTGTACCCGGATTGGTGACCAGTACCTTGGCATCACGGCTCCCAGTGTACTACTTGTATAGCCTCTTGACCTAAATTAAAAGCTCCAGTTAGGAGATTTAGAATGATGTTCTCATTAAAGTCTCATTAAAGGTGCAACATTCCTTTCATAAAAAATAAGGTGCAACATTACAGGTACATTATTACTAAACATAAAGTGGCATATTGAAGAGTTCAATTAATACCCAAAGGAACACTGTAGGCATTGTAAGTGCTTGAAGTGGTTATAGTGTCTGGAATGCCCTGGCACTGTCTTTCCAGTCATCATTAAACTTTTTCTTTTAATGTTTAAATTCCAAACAAGAGTCTCCAACCACTCATCCCCTCTGCTGCAGTGCTGCTTGTGTTCATGAGGAAACAATAGAGAGCTGTGATTATTTTATTATTTATATAGCGCCATCAGATTCCGTAGCGCTGTACAATTGGTGGACTAACAGACATGTAATTGTAACCAGACAACTGGACGTACAGGAACAGAGAGGTGGAGGGCCCTGCTCAATGAGCTTACATTCTAGAGGGAATAGGGTATAGTGACACAAAGGGTAAAAGTAGGGGTACGAAGCAGGCTGTTAGAAAAGTATTCTCTGAGGGCTTAGTTAGTAATTTTTGACAGTTGCAGGAGAGGAGTCATGGGGGGGTGGTGGGATAAAAACATGCTAACCGTTTAATTGATATGCTTTCTTGAAGAAGTGAGTTTTCAATGATTTTTTGAATGAGTGGAGACTGGGTTGAAAGTCTTACGGAGAAGGGAAGGGAGTTCCACGGAAGAGGTGCAGCCCTGGAGAAGTCTTGGAGGCTAGCATTAGAGGTGGGAGTACGGACAGAGGATAGACATAGGTCTTCGGCAGAGCGCAGGGACCTCGATGGGACATACTTGTGTTAGGGAGGATTGATAGGTTGGAGCAGCATTATGTAGGGACTTGTAAGCAAGCACCAGAATTTTAAATTGAGCCCTATATCTAACTGGAAGCCAATGCAGGGACTGACAGAGTGGGGAGGTGTGGAAGGTGTGAGCGTTCAACTGAGAGTGATAGCGGACTGATTTGAGCCTATTACAGTGCTATTGAAGGTATGAATTGGTATGGTTCCAAGGAAGTGTGTAATCTCTGCCTCAGCCACATCTCCATGTGGGTTATGGATCCTTATTCTGTGTTATAATGCTCAAAAATGGTTTATCGTTGAATATAGGGACAGTGTCAGGGGACTCCAGGCACGGTAGCCAATTCAATGAGATTAAATGGTTAGAGTGCCTACCGTGTCCCTTTAACATTAACTGTTCAGATGTGTTTGCTTTATGTTAATACCAGTTGCATAACTGCAGAGAGCACTTTAACTCTTGGAACCATAAAGAGAATATTGGATTAGCTGGTGTACAGATGAATAGATTCATAGAACGCATTCATGTGCATGTGTTTTGTTTGCGCAAGCATTAACAGAATGGGTGCACTTAAAGAAATACCGCACCCCAGTGATATTACACAACACTTAAATTCATCCATTTTAACCGTGTTTGTGATTGTTTTGCTTTTTACAGCTAAATCGAAGTGACAGTGACAGCTCCACCCTTGCCAAAAAGTCTCAATTTGTTAGGAATGCAACAGAGAGAAGGAGTTTGAGAGTAAAGAGGGTATGTATAGTTAGGTGATACCAAAACTATTGATTTACTTTATTCCAATGTCATGTTGCAGGGAGCAATGCCTCACAAAACATCTTTACAGAACAAGCCAGTTTGACAAAAAAAAAATGGGGAAAAGAAAAATTGGGGGAGAGATGATTTATTTTTTTTAACTTCCCCTCCCCCATACGCTAATCCACTGACATTTACATTTGGGTGGCAATCTGACACCCCAAACTAAGTCCTTTATCTGTACAATTCTGTCCTGTAAATTTCATGCCTTTTTTTTTTTTAAATTAGCCTGTTTGTCATACGATCTCAAGAAGAGCCATGCACGAGTGTCGTGAGCGAACTTCTCTAGACTTGGAGCTGGATCTCCAAGCATCTCGGACCAGGCAGAACCGTCTCAATGATGAACTGCAGTCCCTGAGAGATCTGAAGCAAAAACTGGAGGAGATGAAAGTGAGGGGGCAGACAGAATTACCATTGTGTGTCTTGGAAGATGATCGGTTTCAGAAGCTCTTGAAACAAGCTGAAAAAAAGGTATCGATTGCACTCTGCAGTATAATGTTTATTTAACGCTGAATATACTTCCTTGGGAATGTTTTTTTAAATTTTAATTAAGGATGCACAAACAAGGGAATTTTGGGGTATTTTTCATAAACATACAGTGTCAAAGAAATAATATAGACCAAGATTTATTAAACTGTTTGGACAAAGATAGGAAAATAGCGAGAGATGTATATCGATATAGATATGCAGGGTAGCATGATGCACAGGCCATCAGGCTGCCTTTCACTTGCAATAATTAAAAAAAAAATTCCATAGAAGCAGGAACCACTGAATCTATCTGGCTGAAATACTGAATGGGTCTATATAATACATCTTAGTTCTTTATGAAGCCCTGTGAGCACATCACACTTATATACAGTCTCTGCCTGACTGTTTCCATCACTCTCTCTCTCCGTCTTTCATTCTTCCTATTTGGTATGTCCAGGGGTCTGTCTGTTCTGAATGTCGAACTGTACTTTAACCTCCATTAAAAGATAATAGCTACAGGTTCTTCAGTTCTTTGACTCCAGCACATGCAGCATGTAAAACCTGGCATTCTGTTCCAACTCTTTCTATATGTCTTCAGGGCGCACTTTCAGCTAACCTTTGGAACTACAACTTACGCAGAAGAAATTTCCCATGATACTCAGCCAATTATTTTGCTAGCTGAATAAAATGCACTATATCTTCTTCGGCAGAAGTGTCAAATGTTGGCGATTTATGGTCTTTCACATTCATAGACATTAGGAAAGATTTTAAATATCTTATCTAGTCCAGAGAAGTTTAGGAATCATCCTTGACATAACTTTTCTACCCTGCTCTGAGCTAAAGCAAAGTGTTATTGGCTTATTATAGGTTTGTAGAAGGTATTAAATACATCCAGGTCAAGCGACTTCTTGAACCTTTAATAACAAAACAGATTTGTTTGTTTGTTTTTCTGTAGGCTGAACAATCAAAAGAAGAACAAAAGCAAGGTCTAAGCGCTGAAAAATTAATGAGAAAAGCCTCAAAGGATGTATGCAGACTACGGGAACAGAGCCAGAATGTGCCTCTCCAAGTGCAGTCTTTCAGGTGATAAATGCTTGGACCACTGATTAAATAACCATTGGTGCTGGAAGCCTCAGTTTGGGGGACAGGTGAAGCAATTATCCTAGATAAAACATCAAAACGTTTCAAGGACACTACACAAATATTGCAAAATATGCCACTTCTTTACATTGCTTTGTGATTACTTATTTGGAAACAAAAGCAAATTTGTTAAGGACTTTTTTCTTGGCTCTGGGTCATTGGATTTTGCAATGTTCTCACAACTGCATGATACGAAATGTATCAAACCTGGCCTGTTGCTTGTTCCGTCTCGACTCTGCTTGCTTCATTTAAGGAAATTGTCCCATTCTCATTCTATTTTTGTTCAAGTGTTATGGATTTGAATGGGTTAATAATACATCAAGACGTTTTGGCAAAAGTGTGTTCTGTTTACCCCAGAGAGGTTAGGTTAGTGTGTGTTTGTTTGCTTGTTTGTGCTCTGACCCAAACAGAATAATAAATATCACTGCTAACAGTTGCAATGAGATGGACTCCTTGAAAGGTTCCTAACCGGTGGTTTGCGTACCAGGGGATAGGCAATTTGAAAGCAAGGAATATATGCAGGGGGGTGCCTTACTTTTTCAGGATGTTATAGGAAGATCAATAGATCTCTCTGCCTGATCTGTGCCTGCAACGGATGCAGATTACGGTCTGTTTGCTCCCAGTTCTTCTGCTCAGTGAATGATTCAGAGTGCTGCAGTTAGGTTACCATGCAAGAAGTGCAGACTACATGCATGCTGTGCCTATTGATCCACCACCTATTATAACCCTCGGTGATGGATACATGCTAAGCAACCCTCCCAGACTAAAATCGATCTCACCCCCTTACCTAAAAGTTTTGTTTAAATACTGAGCTTAGTGTGGAGGCTAAAAAACAATTCCCCCCTAGGCCAATGCACACACATGCACGCAGACTTCATCACAATTTTTCTTCTACTCCTTTATTGCTGCTGCACGTTTTCATTATAGTTGTTAAGTCTATTTTTAATACATGGCATATGCTCTTATCAACCAATTAATTGCAGGGAATACTACTGCTGGCCTCACAGATTTCAACTCTTTGCAACTATCCCCATTAATAGGAACACACGTTCCTCCTCACTGCAAACCTCTATCCTGCACCACAGCTCCCTTCCTAGATGGTTATTGTTTTTTATATTTGCCAGACCTTTCTGCATTACTTTTTAAGGAGCCATGACGTGATGTGCCGCATTCACCCTGTGTATGGTGATCATCCCACTACAGAAGCCATACCTCCTAAGAGCCCTGGACAGAGCAGGGCAGTCCTGAATTTTTTTTAGACAAAAAAATCTATTGTAGACAGACATCGAACACAGTTATGCAACTTCTTCAGTATATCAATTATGTGCAAACTGCATATACGCTAATCAGTTGCATGGTCGGGTCAGCATATATGCTCTACAGATTGACATGCCCCCTTTTTAGGTCCACCTTAGCATTGGTAGGCATTCATTCATTTTGTATACCTATGGTTTTAACAGTACCATTAACAAAATGTTGTATGTGTTTATTTCTAGGGAGAAGATTGCTTACTTCACCAGAGCAAAAATCAGCATACCATCTCTATCGGCTGATGATGTATAGTTTTTATTCAAAAGAAAGATCTTAGCTGTATTTTATTTTTTTCAATTGTTAATCTTTTTTTTTTTTTTTCTCTAGTATAGATATCTGCTTTTATGATGGGGGAAAAAATGAATATTTTAACAAAATCCCTACAATTTCTAAAAAAAAAATAAAAAAATAAAAAAATCATCATACTGAATTAGTATGACTAGAAACAACAACAACCAAAGTAGATTAATCTGGTCCATGGATGGTAAATTTGTACAGTTTCTTCATGTTATATATACGCATATATATTTTGTAAATTTGGATCAAAGATGCAAGAAGCCACAAGCGTAACAAGTGTATTTCCTGTTGCAGTGCACTGTGCAGAAACATCTTACATTCAATGGACTTGTTTAACTTTTTTATATGTATGTAAGCTGACTGTGAATATTCATTTTTGCACCAGAGACTGAATTTTAGAAGTCAAAATAATTTTCCAAAACAAAAAGACTGCCTCTTGATCCCAAGCACTTGGAGTCTCTCAGTGGTGCCTTTGACTATTATTAACTCAGAGCGAGTTTTTAAAAGTGGAGATTAACATCCCAAATCTGCAAACTGCCTGACGAATGACCTGAAAATGGAGTGTAAAGTTACTATAAAACCATGAAAACAAAGCTTACAAAAAAGCAAACTGGTTTAAATTACATTAGCATATACGGGGTGCTAGTGCATCTTTTTTACTGTGCGTTTGTTTGTTTGTGTGTGTGTGTGTGTTCATTGATTTGACACTCATGCTTACCATAGCACATTGTAAAATCTATTCATAAACTTTGCTCTAAGGTGCATCTAATCCCAGAAATGTAACGGTCAGAAGATTTAAGGCAAGCTGTGTTTAAAGTTCGATAGGGTTATTTATTTATTTAATGATACATTTCCCTTTGAGTGTGCTATTGCCCCAAGAGCCTGTTTCCTTCACAATGAACACCTTTATCTAGCACACAGATATTCCTGTACTTGTTACTTAACATCTCTGAGCACATAAATGAACTGTGAAGCTTTAATTGATTCTCTTGTATGTCTTATAAAATAGGTGGGTTTGTACACCTGCCATAGTCTTAGGTCTATCGTTTGTATGACCAGAATCCTTATTCAAGCTAGGCGTTTATTGTAGTAAGACTCTCTGTATGCTCCTGATTCATAGAGATACACCATGCCAGTGATAACCGCGAGGGCCAACATAATGTGAAGCACATTGAGTGTCTGTCTGGATCTTTCACATATATGGCTTATTTCTCATCCATTCTATCTTTATCGTCAATGTAATTTGTGTAGGGACATGCATTATCCTGCTGGTTCTTTCTATAAATAAGATAAGTGAGTATTTGTGAATAATGAATAATCTTTCCAATAACAATCAGCTTTGTATAACACACACCCAATAGATGTACATTTGCCAATTTGATCTTTTGGTTCTCTCTCCTGGTGGCAATATCAGAATGTGATATTTATTTTCCCTTGAAAGGGTTACTCCAAGCATCATAAATATTACAGCCTGCTAGACCTGTTTCCAGGTAATGGGGCATATCGTTTTACAATGGTTTTCCCTCTTACATGGGTGCCGCCAGGCTCCTGGTCTCCTTTTGTAGGCAGGTTTACGATATCACACTTCTGCAGAACTGAAAAAGCTGGATGCTGGTTCTGTCTCTCACGTGGCAGGGAGCGAAAGCTGCCGTGAAAGATTTACAAAAGATTATTTACACTCAGTCTTTCCAATGGGTTTCTTCCTTATTTTCTTCAATACAAATTTAAAACCGCATGCTAATATCACTATTAACGTTTCAGTCCGGACCTGAACTTTCCTCAGGCCAAATGAACACCTGCACATGGGTTGGGTTAGTTTATAGTCCATTAGTACATAGAATTTTTTTATGTATTTTGAAACTTTTATTTGTCCTGAGGAAAGTTCAGATCGTGCTGTTTTAAACTTATACTCAATAAATAAATGGAGAAAAGACCCACTAGAAAGATGGTGAGTGCAGATTTTTTATGCATGTATTTAGTGTCTATGTATCTGGCACCTGGCAAAAAGTCTATAATGCATAGATATATTCTCTTCATATTTGACAAAAGTCGCATATGTGTATGTCTGTTCATGTTCCTGCTTGTAATATTGTTCACGTCTGGGTGTGCTTGCAGCTGTGTAAATGCAGACAGGGTCCAAGATGAAGTTAGAAATGATTATGGTAACGGGAGGCATCAAGTTAGAGAGAGGTTAATGTCAAAATTGGGCTACTTAGGGTGTAAAGAGGATTAAAAGCTTTAGAGTGTTTGCAGTTGTGGTATAAGGGGTGTTTAGGATTATTGGGTTTACAGTTAGAGTGGGATTAAATTTAGTATTGGAATACAGCGGGTGTTTACTGTGATCATTTGTTTAACTCCTCTTAAAAATTATTTTTTTCAGGTTTAGCCTTTGACTGCTTAAACTTGGGACTAAAGAAATGATTTGTATTTGGAAGGGATTTAAATTTATGGACTTGGGAAAAGGGCGTTTTAGGGTGCGTGGAATTTGATGGAGCATGATTGATAGAAGATGTAACACAAAGTAATACAGGAAAAGGGCTGTGCCAATAGTTAAAAGGTGCAAAAGTTCATCTGAATAGGTAGGGCAATATAACGTAGTTGGTCTCACTGATATGGTGGGACTAAAGTTCTGATGGAGTAACTGAAGGTAAAGTCCAACAATATTGAGGTCTCACTCAGAAGTATCTTTATAAGGTGCTTGTTTTTGGGTGTAGAGTCCTCAATGTCCCTAGTGGTCCAACCGTCCCGCTAATATGCAAGACAAAAACGAGGAGACCCAATGATGCAGTATGTAAAAGCCAATATGGGTAAAATAAACAAATATGTGCAATCAACTCACATTTAAAAGAGCTATAGCCAGCTCTGGTGTGAAGGGCGTAATAGGAGTCCTTCAGAGGGATGGTATCCAACACTCAGGAGACGGATATATGAAAGACAGCCAATAGTGCTCTATGCAGTAAACCTAAATAAAAATGTACTCACAAGTGAAGTGCAGGCAAACTGCACTGTAATGTCAGCGTTGGTGGTATGATCCCCACTTCGGATATACTTGGAGTCACACGAAAATAAAAGGAAGCCAGGCTAAAAATTCAAAATAAAAGTGTATTAAAAAGATGATTGGCACAAAATTGTAACCAAAAAGCCTTTCATTTAAAAAAAAAAAAATAAATACACAATAAAAAAAAGCATAATGCGTTTCACCACTAGGGCTTTATCAAATGATTGATAGAAGAGCTGCAGTAGCAGTTATACAGTGTGCATCACTCAGTGCTGTTTATCTCCCCCCATACAAAGCGGCTGCATCCTACAGCTTTATGAAGCGTAGGAGGCTGACTGGGCTATATAGGACACTGGCCAAGGCTCACAGTACTTATCTTGCAGACCGATCTCAGCCAATGAATGCACATATGTGCATAAAAATATACACAGAATTTATATTAGCCAGCCCCATGATGTTGCCAGAAATGAAGTAATACTTCCAGTTGCATATAAAAGCTAGTTGATAAAAGAGTAATGGTTGAGAAAGGCTAAATACTAGTTAGGGTAGTAAAATGTGAAAACAGAATTACCAGTTGGAGTAGTAGTAAAATCGCTGTGATGGCTAAGCTTGGCACTGTCTCAATGAGCATCATTGGAATTGTAGGCCAAAAACCAAGCATTGCCGAACTTAGTCACCACTGCTTTAGGCTTCTACCAAGAACACTATTTTTGTTACATGAAATAAAATTGTTGCATGTTCTGTACATTTGCATACTGCATGTTTGTATGTTGGTAACTGAGTAAATTGTTATCACTTTACACCTGGATGTTTTGAAAGTGACTTTTAAGGTTTTAGAATTTTATTTTTGGTAAAGGCAACATTTTTAAATCATATTGAAGTTCTCTGATTAATATTGCAGCTTAGTTTTTTATGTTATCTGTTCAAGGGACCTAGGTGGGATTATACAACGGCAAGTGTCTTGGGTATTACATACTATTTTATATCCAGTACCTGTATCACTCCTAAGATGTCTGTAAATTTCTGGACACAAATGTTTGCCGAACAAGGAAAGTAATAGAGCATTGTAGAGCCCATAGCAGGATATAAACACACACATGCATTAATAGGGAGTAGCAAAAACAGACTCTATAGAGGTGGGTGATAGAATGGGGCTAACAGGAAACCAAATGGAAGTAATGTGGAATCTAACTAATGAGGAAATGGAACCTAAATCATGTAATTCTTTAGGGGGCTTTATCTATATTATTGTCAATTCTTATCCTAGAGTCTTGAAGGCAGCATAGAAGTGTAGTTTAGTAGACAAGCCTACGATTGTGTAACCACAGGTTATCTAGCGTAAACTTTCACCAGGAAACAAAAACAGAACAGCAACAGACATTATAGAAAAGAAGGGACGAGACAGGAAGATCATGGTCCACACAAGGCTGATGACAGGTCAGGACAGATGTACAGGCATGGGTTAAAGCTACAAACGCTGATGTGTTGAGCAATAGAGTGTCAATAATAATATGTTGCGTCCCTGCCAAATAAGAGCATCTAAATACTCACTAAATTATTTTTATGGACTGTATTTTAAGCTTGTATATGATGTGTGGACACCCTACATTGTCTAGGGTCCTACCGCCATCATCCAATCTCATGCAGGTGCCAGGAACCTCATAGAAGCTAACAGCACCATCTTGCTTGTTACCTGAATTGTCATGGTAGCTGAATGATGTGGATCTTTATCAGGAACTGGGGATCATGTGTTCGTGTGCTATATGTTTGTTATAAAAATTAATGGGATTTGCACAAACAAGTACAGAGTAGTTTCTCTCTGCTTCTCAGTCTCTTAATTAAAAAGATTGGAGAGCTTTTAAGCAAGAGAAAATAAAGACTCATTCAACTGCATTGTGTTATTTTTGTTCATTTCATTGGAATATAATGATTGTGCATTTTGAAAGCAAACTCCTGCTAATATCCTGTTTAGGTAGCTCATCAATGTGGCATGGTGTGGTGTCATATACATATATATCATTTTGTATGTTTTGACAGTGGATTTTCAAATACCCATCTAGTACCAGGCTTTCAATTCTGGATGCTTATTTGCTTGATCAAAAAGTGGTGACTGGAATGTCCCTTTAACACTGGGTTGTTGTTTCTTCTGGAACTCCAAAGCTTGAATCCAGGACATTGAGCCATTGACTTCAGTTGTCTCTGTCAAGACAATCACAACTTTTACGAAATTTGCAATGGATTTCTCTAAGCCAGGTCAAGGCTGCAACATCTTAACGCTACCTGCATCAACGACTACTACTTGTATCCTATAATCACACTTGTAAGGTCAAAGAATTAGCGGTGGGGAAAGTGGGCTAAATTTGAAGTTATCTAGCCTTTCCTTAATAGGAGGACCTGCTTAGTACAGGCCTCATCTGATTGCTTAATGTAAAGGTGTAATGACGGTTTCTTGTTTGTCAGCTTGGTTTTGTTCAATGTAGAATGATGTGTAGAACTGTAGTGACTGTTTGATTTATTTTTCACCATTTATTTATTTACTGTCTTATTTATGTTTTGTTTTCATGTAGCTCAAGTCTGGTCATTTTTATGTTCTATATGATACAAGGATAATTGCATACAGATTGTTTGACGTGTGAAACTGTTACTAAATAAATTAAACTATTATATAATTGTGATTTCTAAGGCAAGCCACTATAGCAGTCTAGAATCCATTTCACTGATTTTGCTCTTTCTGAGCAAAGAAACATGCCTGTCCCCATTGATCATATTTCCATTTCATGCCATTGTGTGATATTCTGTAATTGTATGAATAGCCTTGCCTCCATTCTTTCTGTCATAATACTTTACCACGAAACAAGTGCAACTTACAAAATAATCAGAATAATACACCTCATTTAATTTTTTTAAAAATAAAATATTAAGGAAAATATTGAAATAAGCACACACGCCCTAACACTGTAGCGTTAGGAATACAGGTATGTTGCTATTTACTTTAGCCTACACATATAGAGATTTTTTTTTAAAAATAAACTGAATTATTCACCTTTTCTCCAGTGCAGATTCTCCCTTGGCACTGCCGCATACTCCACCCTTAAGGGAGACCTCATTCTCCAGATTGACGGTCGAATCCAATACTCATAATAAAGGAGCTTTAGGGGCTTTAGGCACATGCGTGGTGTTTGCCACCATGCACCTAAGATTCTGTAATAGCGAATCCTTAAATACAATGATTCTCTATGGCAGACCGTGAAGGCACTGCGTATGCGGGTAAGCACAGTAAAATTCCCGGCTCTCATACCCAGAGGGCTTGGAGACATGACTTGAAGTCGAACTTCAAAGCTTTCAAATTTAATGAAACAAAGAGTTTGGGGGTGTAGGAGAGGGGGGCATGGCTACAGGCATTATAACCACGTCAATAATATGAAGTTGTTAAAATGCCTATAGTGTTCCTTTAACATTATGCGTTACCTGGTCAGATCACATTTAGTCTAGTGTAGGATATTTTTAATAACTCGGGAGAACTACTGTAGCTAAAATTAGTTTTTGGTTTTTCAACATGTAATGTATTTTGCCCTCTTATCAGAGCTTTTTAATGTTATTTGTTTACTACAGGAAGGGTGGAAGTTGTTTTCATTGCAGAAATCTGTTAGGACATTGGCTTATAGCAAACGACAGAAAGTATTAAAGAAAATTTACTTAGAAACAAGTGCACAGCAAAATGGTTTCCCCAAATCTACTAGTTTATAACATTGGAATTTTGCATAATTATATTCTTGAAAGGAAACGTGTTCTTCCCCCTTAGAGAGGGTTGTGTGTTTGCAATAGTGTCTTTATCTACTAAGCTGTCCTACTTAAGTGCTACCCAACTGAAGATAGGAGGGATGACTTATGAAATACATTATATTTCCCCCAATAGAAAATGCACTATTTTACCGAATGATGATGTAGCCTGCTTTTAGCCCCACATTGTCTTGATGCAAGTTGGAAACTGAATAGCTAAAGCACACTACAAGGCTTAGCATAGAAAGGCCCATGGTATTTTAACACCAGTTTAGACAACCTTTGTAGGTATTGTCCTCTGCGCTATACACTAACCTTTAGAGGGTTATTCACTACAGTGAGAATTCAAAGTTAATTTTAAATTTAATGCCAAAGTGGCTAAGATAATTTTACCAGTTTGGCTATATTGGCCTTGAATTTCGAACTTTACGATTTAATTCTCACTATAGTGAATAACCCTGTAAGCTTCTAATCCCCATTTCCTTCAAAGCATTTAATGTATTGTTCTGATTCTGCAGAATCCAAAGAGAAACTTTTAACAGAAAAGGGTGAATAAAATTTGGGATTTTGTTTTTGCCTACCGAAGCATCAAAATTATAATCAGCTTGTGTATTACTTTTCGCTTTATTATTTACCTATTACTCCAGAAATATGTTCTTGGTTAAATTAAAAAAACAACGCGTAGTGTTAATTTTACTTTTATTGTTAATTTTAATATTCTACAACTGTTATGTATATAAAAAAAAAAATCTAAGTATTACAGGCACATGTTGGAAAATATTATTCTTTAGCCAAATGAACAAGTTTTTTTTTTCTTTTTCTTTTTTTTTTTTTCTTCAATCTGTCGCTGAAATCAAATGCTTAAGTATTTTTTTACTATATGTATGTAGCTGTATTAAATGTGAAATGCTCAGAACTGAACGAAGTATGTATTCTGGTTAAATGCTGAATATGTTAAGTGTTTTCATGGTCTGTCAGTTAATAGTGTGGAAATGCTACATCACTTAGAATAATGTTGTCTCTGCACTTTCCATGTGTCTCCGTGATTTGAAGAAAAAAAACAAAACATTTTTTAACAAAATCCAAGTTGTTTACATTTTTATTTAAAGGAATTTGGTTTAAAGTTTTAAACTTTCTATACAAAATATTAGTTTTGCTTCTATACATAAATTATAATTTTTTTAAAAAAATGATTATCTGTAGCATTACTGGGTAAAGCTGGATAAAGCTGTAGATCTGTTTTTTAGACTTGGCACAGTGGCGGAATGAACGTTGAGAGGGCCCTGGTGCAAGACATGGTTTTTGTCCCCCTCCCAGTGCAAGGGTGACCAAAAGCTAGATTCCGATCTCACGCAGGCATTGCCAGCTGTGGATTTACCATTTGCCCACCTTTGCAGGATTTATTTGTGAGCAGTGTTTGAATCTAAGCATGTTTTTGTATGAATTGTGTGTGTGAACGTATGGGTCTGTTTTTGTTTAGTGTTGCCATTTGAAAGCAGTGGTGTACTTCTGTGTTTTGCATTTGAATGCTGGGCTCTATTTGTATATAGTGCTGTTTTTTTTTTTTAAATGTGGGGTGTATTTGTGTGTAGTTTTGGTGTTTGAATGCTGGGGTATGTTTGTTTATAATGACTTTTTTATTACGTGTGTGTGTTTGAATGTAATGTTTACATTTTGATTGCAGCTTTGTGTTTTGTATGTAGTTTTGGCATGGGATTGCACAAGTGTGTTTGTATGTAGTGTTGTCGTTTGTAGTGTTGATGGGATCTATGCACACATGTGGCCGCCATCAGGGCATGACAACCATGACGGTTGTCATGGGCCCAGCAGTACTGGGGGGCCCGGACTGCACTGGCAGTCTCGGCCCCCACATTCCCTATGTGCACATATATCTAGCGATTATCTAGCTAGATATATGTGCACTGTGGGCCCCTGACTATCTGTATATTGCAGGGGGGCCCAGCACACTCGGCGACTGCACTTTCCATCTCCTTGGTCTCTAACTCTCGCGAGCTGTGGTTACCATGGCAGCGCTCCGTGCTGCACACAGGCAGGTCTCACGAGAGTTAGAGACCAAGGTTAACTGAAATGTGTGCTGGGCCACCCTGCAGCATTCGGCTCCGCCACCATGCCGCCAGGGAATACAATCTCCAGGTAAGAAGGAGGGGGAAATAACATAAAGTGTGCAAATAAATATTTTTTAAAAACAGCAAAAAAATGCTTTTTCCACACAAGACATGCTTACACAAACATACACTCTGCAAACACTACATCCACTGCACAAACACACACTCTGCATCTAATACACACAAACACTACATACAATATGCAAATGTACACACTGCATCCATTACACACACCACATTAAATACACACACACTTCATCCTTGTTGGCAGACCTCTGTGTGGATTCGGGGGCGCAGACCTTGAGCTGTGTCAGGGGCCCCAAAATTTCTGATGGAAGCCCTGGCCGCACTGACTCATTTATACCCACAATGACACATACACAGATACAAACACACAAGTTACAAATACATATAAAAGGAGTACATGTTCAAGATATGGGAATGCACTCAAATGTTAAAGTTGCCTAATTTAATTTCTACGGTAATTTTTTTTATTTTTATTTTTTTTAAGCAACACTCCAGGCATTGGAACAACTTCTTTTAAATTAAGTTGTTATGGTGCCAGAAGGTCCCTAATGCTTGCTTACCTTTAGGGGTTCAACAGTTCCAAATAGTTTAACCCCAAAGTCTAGTGTTCTGCGCCCAATCACTCTGCCTAATTTCCTACTGTTGCTCAGTATCTCGAAGGCACTCCAGAGAGGGAAGCAGGAGTTGTAATGAAAAAATTATCGTTCTCATCCATTAAAAACACGTGACCGTCAGCAGTACAAAATTTGCACAAAAAAACTGATTAGATATATAGAGTGGAGAACAGAGGGAAAAAAAGACATTACCACATTCCTAAAGGAGTTGAACATGTTTCTAAATCAACGTTTTATCAAGATCTATCAAAGTATCTGTTTAGATTCTTAATGCATTCAGCTCCTTTAGGCATGTAGTAATTTTTTTTTGTTTTGTTTTTTTCGCTTTGCTCCCCCCATTTGTCTAGTCAATATATTTGTGGATTTTTTTTATTGCTGATCTGTGACATATTGCTTTGATCTTTTATATGGTCAGTAAAGAAAAGTTTTTCATTACAACTTCTGCTACTGTTTTCTTCTTTGGAGTGCTCAGATTTGGAACATCAATGATCTTTTTCACTGTACACTCCAGCACACACAACATCCTGTTCCTCTTTTGTCCTCTGATATATCTTTTATAGGAACACCAGAAACCATTTGTCAAGAAACGCAGAACAAGTTTGTCATTAAATACATTTGCACTGTGCTAAGCAAACACAACATTTTCCCCATGCCAGAGCTCTTTGATAAGGTTTTGCAGGAGCTGCCCGGGAGGGACATCACACTGAGAGTGTCCTTGGTGATGACACAACAAGCCTACTCTCTGGCTTTACACTTGATGCCCCCTTCCATATCGGGCTGCTATGCATCTAAATGCAGGGCAATTTTTGTCCCTGTCTCATACTCCTAACTCTGGACTCTCCCTCTATGCACACATACAGCCACGAGAATTGTGTAGATAGATTGAAGATAGCCTTGTGTATCAGACTTGTCTTACCACCCACATTCTGTTGTAAGCGCAGATTATTAATTAGAAGAACGCATAAGATTTGGAAAAGAGTATTATGCTGTAGTCACTGATCTCCATATTTAGGCAGATCATTTTACAACTTGCCCCTACTTCCTGAAAATCCAGGAAGTCCCAGGTCCTAGAAGTAGAATAATACATTTTGGACGTTAATACATTTTGGCTACTGCCATTGAAGAAAGGCAACTACATCAAAATTGTTGTTGACTAGTAGGGTTATAAATCCAGGGCCGCCATTGGAGGGGGGTTGACAACTGTCATGCACTTGGTGGTCCTGGGGAGCCCAGAGGGCACAGGATCAGTGGGGAGACATGGCCATGACAAGAGACACCAAGAGGGGGCCCAGCAGCTTGCCCTGGATGCAGGATCTCTCTACACAGTCTACCTAGCACAGCCTATGGTCTGTAGGCTCAGTCAATCAGAGCGTAGCTGCAGTTACCATGGCAACGCTCATACTTAACGTGCCAGAATTTGATAGACAATTACCACATGGTTTGCAGCTCTGCACCCGGTGGAGCTGCAGACCCCATAGCAAGGACCACCAGGGAATCGATTTTTCTGCAGAAGAAAAGGTATTACAGTGTGGGGAGGTTGGTCACTGAAACACAGCCTGCATATACACTCTCACCCCCCACACTGAGCTAGAAACCCCCCTTCACCAGGCCCCATTAACTCCTTAACCTGTCACACTCAACCCCCCAACCATGCCACACACATCCCATCACAGTAACCCCTCCAATCATGCCACACTCACCCTGTTGCATTAATCCGCCCTAATCCTGTCACACTCACCCTACCAGCCATGCCACACCCGTCCTATTGCTCTTCCACACTCACCCTGTCACATTAACCCCTGTTAATCCTGTCACACTCCCCTCATTTCAGGGGGCCCGGCTGCAGCTGTAAACACTGTGGCCATGGACCACCGGCATTACTTCAGGGATGGTACCCAGGGCCCGCGGTTGCCAGGTGACCAGCAGGAGGGGTGCGCTGCTCTGTACTGCTCTCCTCCTGAGGATCTTTGTGTGTAGCATGGACAAGCACTGTGGTCTGACAGGAAGGGCTAACAGAGTACTTGAAGGGGAGGGGATGAGACACATATGGTTAGGGTCCATGGCATTTTTCGCACCAGGGCCCCGTGGTTTCTAGTTATGCCTTTGCCACTAACCATGTCACACTCACCCTGACACATTAACAGCCCTAATCTTGTTACACTTGCCTCTCCTCATAATGTCACAGTCCTTCCTCCAACCATGCCACACCATCCCCAACTCTGTCACACTCACTCCCCCCCCCCACCCTGCCACACTCATCTTGTTACTTTAACCCCTGTAATCATGTCACACACACACATTATTCTGTCTCACTCAACCTTCCTCATTACGTCACACTCACCCCCACAACCATGTCTCTATCACCCACCCTGTCCTGACACACTTATCCGTTCATAGTTACCCTTTTACTCACCCTTTTACAGTCATGCCCTGAAAAATCATACACACAGTCATGAAACACAGCTTCTCTATAAACACAATGCACAAAGAACACAATCAGCCTCCCATACACACAACACCCCACACACGTATGGACCTAGTGACCGATAACAGTATAGGTTCCTGCACAAAGGATTTAACTTGATGTGGTAACAGGCTTACTATTTTTAGGCCAAACTACAGATGAAGAGACTCCTCTATATTAAAGGCACACTATATAGTCACCTGAACAACTTTAGCTTAATGAAGCCGTTTTGGTGTATAGAACATACCCCTGCAGCCTCACTGCTCAATCCTCTGCCATTTAGGAGTTAAATCCCTTTGTTTATGAACCCTAGTCACACCTCTCTGCATGTGACTTGCACAGCCTTCCATAAACACTTCCTGTAAAGAGAGCCCTTTTTAGGCTTTCTTTAATGCAAGTTCTGTTTAATTAAGATTTTCTTATCCCCTGCTATGTTAATAGCTTGCTAGACCCTGCAAGAGCCTCCTGTATGTGATTAAAGTTCAATTTAGAGATTGAGATACAATTATTTAAGGTAAATTACATCTGTTTGAAAGTGAAACCAGTTTTTTTTTTTTTCATGCAAGCTCTGTCAATCATAGCCAGGGGAGGTGTGGCTAGGGCTGCATAAACAGAAACAAAGTGATTTAACTCCTAAATGGCAGAGAATTGAGCAGTGAAATTGCAGGGGAATGATCTATACACTAAAACGGCTTTATTTAAAGTAATTTAGGTGACTATAGTGTTCCTTTAACAAGGACCATATCTGAAACTAGACCTGGATGAAATGACTGTACATAAGAGAGGTGGCATGGTGAAGGGGTTGAGTTTGGGTGGGAATAAGTCTCAAGTCACCATAATTACCATACCCCTAGATCCGCTGTCAGACAACCTTTCCAGGGACTGGCTGAACCAATGATTAAAAATAAGTACCTGTCTAAATGAATCCATTCCGTGTGCAATGTTTCTTCCTGTATGTGAGTCACAGTGCAGCAGAATACGGTGACCTGTAATCAGGCCTCTCACACGAGGCCTGCTGTATGCGTTTGTATTATGTGCCAACTAAAATGCGTTATTAGTTTATAGACTGCAAGGCTGTTATCACCATAAATACAGGGCAAACGGCATTAAATAGGTCATAGCAAACTTTTTATTTTATCTGAAATAATAGTTGTGGCCAATATTACAAGTCAGAGCATTAAAGGGTCACTATAGCCACCAGAACAATTACAGCTTAATGTAGTTGTTCTGGTGAGTGTACTAGCTCCCTAAAGGGATTTTCATGTAAACACTGCCTCTAGGGACACCTCCAAGTGGCCACTAGTTAATGGCCACTGGAGGTGCTTCCTGGCTCAGGGCTGCACAGTAAGCAGCCCTGCCGTTCAGCATCCCCACACTCTTCATGGAGACGCTCAATTTTCCTCATACAGATTCATTGATTCAATGCATCTCTATGAGGAGGTCCTGATTGGCCGATTGCCAAATTTAGCTCTATGGGAAAGCAGTAGATTGGTTAAAAATCATCCATTTTGATGATGTCACAAATGGGGGGCGGAGCCAGCACAGGCAGACCCACGTGGCGCTGGAAATAAGATGCGTTGTAAACTTTTATAGGGGGGCTAAGAGGGTGGGTTTAGCACTATAGGTTCAGGAATACATGTTTGTGTTCCTGACCCTATAGTGATCCTTTAAGTATTGAGAAAGGCCAAACCCCAGAGTGGATAAGGAGAGGGGAGCATGACTGCTGCCCGGAGAGGTTGGCATGGTGACAAGGGGATACAATGTTTGGGATGCACCTGGACCGGGGACACTGGGTAATACTTACCAGACCACTGGAGAGCACGCTGAGGGAACCTAGCAGTGCTGTTTCTGGTCACCCTGAAAAAAGCAAAACTGCTGTTAGTAATTTACAACTGCTGTTACAGAATTTGCCACTGCAGTTAATATTTTAACATCATGGCTCATGTCCCTGACATGCCCAGAGAGGCTCTACTTACTATTCTGCAGGCCTTCCAGAGGACCCACTGCGCAGAGTCCTATGCTGCGCTGCTTCACAGTGTCCAAGACGCCCAGGAGCCTCAGGAGGGTTCGGGGGCCCACCAGAGGACGTCGTGCCCGCCGTTCCAGGCCGCCACCCAGATTGTCCCCCAGTCCGGTGCGGAGAGCCAGGGCTGTGCCACCAGCTGCTACCTGTCCGGGGCCGAGTGAGGCTGGCCCCCTGCGGAGGAATCCGGGTTCCTGTAGAAGAAGGAGCGGGGAGAGGCGTTCCACACGTCGGATGGTCCGGTCGGGGCCTGGCCATCAAGATGGAGGATCCCAAGATGGCGCTGTGGGAAAGGTGAGGTCGCGCAGTCTCCACCCTTCTTTTCTGGCTGCGGATGTGACGTCAGGGCGTGCGGCCGCACGCCGGAAGAGGCGGAACGCCGCACGCCGGAACGCTGGTGGCGCGTACGTGACGTCTGCGGGTCAGGGAGTGCAGACGTCACAGGCCACTGCCAAACCCGGAAGTCCGGGTGAAGATGGATCCGGGGATTCTGAAACAGAGCACCGCTGGCCCCCCGAAAGTGGAGATGGCCAGTGGGTGCAAGCAGGACGGCGGAGGAACTCGCCAGTGCCTCTTTGGACTGCCAGGGAGCGGAGAGGGACGCAGGATTCCCCTCCACACATCCACTCCAGAAGATCTGGAGCGCCCATGGGGGTCATCCACCAGGCCCGTGGAGGGGCAGCTGGCAGGCTAGCCACAGGACCTCTACTGACGGTTGGTTCGGATGAGTTGGAGTGCGCTCGCGCTTGGTTAGGGGCAGAGGGGGTCTCTGGGCTAGAACAAGGGAATACAGGGGAAGTCATAAAACTGCTGCGCTTAGTATTAGATCGCTTAGGACAGGTTGGCTTAGCTGCGCAGGACGCTACGCTTCCCACGGGGACCCCTCCGTTGGGTACTATGGAGGGTACTGCAGGGGGGCCGGTGTGTGACATAGCCCCCCTGGGGATGCATGTGTCGCTGGAGGTGAGGGAGAAGATCCTGAAGGGTGAGTATGTGGACCTCATATCGTTAGTCCCGTTTGATAGGGAATCCGCTGATAAACGGCGACGCGGTGAAGTGACGGAGAGTGGAAAAAGTTATGAGCTCCCCCGTACCTTCGGTAATTGGTTGCAAGGATTTGCAACTTATGCTAGTATTCTGTCGACGAGGTTTCCAGAGCGGGCCCCGTCGTTGTTTTCTTACTTAGATTTAATTTGGGGGGCTTATAAAGTTTATGGGGGTCAATGCTGGTTTAAATATGACCAGCAATTTCGGCAAAAAATGGCGATGCGACCGCACATGCATTTTGGCATGCAAGATGGTAATCTTTGGTTGCTTCTCATGACCCCGTGCCGTTCAGCCACATCGTCCTTTCCTTCTGCCGCCGGCGCTCCTGGTGGAGCGTCGGCCGGGATCAAGAAAGGCATCTTCTGGCTCTTCAATGAGAGTCATTGCAGGTGGTACAACAGATGTCGATTTAAACAGGAGTGTTCCCACTGTGGTGGGGCTCACCCGGCGGTTCGGTGTTTTAGAAGAGGAAAACCCCTCCACAGGATGGCAGCGTTGTTTGCGCACAATTTGTCCTCAATTCGGGGTAAGGAAGGGATGCTGGCGGCTAAGCTGAAAAAATAAGTGGACTTGGGACCGATGGCGGGACCGTTTTTCGTTCCTCCGTTTGATAATTTGCGGGTGTCCCCATTGGGCCTCGTTCCTAAGAAGGAACCGGAGGTGTTTCGACTGATTCAGGGGTGCACGGAAGGTGCAGCTTCGTCAGATGCAATCCCTGTTGGGCCACTTGAACTTTGCATGTCGGATCATGCCTATGGGTCGGGTGTTTTGTAGACGGCTGTCTCTGGCTACTGTCGGCATTAGTCTTCCCCATCATTTTATCCAGGTTACCAAGCGGCTTAAGGACGATTTGAATGTCTGGAGTGAGTTCCTCGCAGGGTACAATGGTCGGACATTTTGCCATGGGAAGCAATATCTAATGTGGCCCTGGAGTTGTTTACAGATGCCTCCGGCTCCTTGGGCTTCGGGGCATTTTTTCAGGGACGTTGGTGTGCGGAGCCTTGGCCTGCGGCATGGCACGAGGCGGACCTGATACGCAACTTGACTTTTCTCGAGCTTTTCCCTATTGTGGTAGCAGTGGAATTGTGGGGGGAGGAGCTCGTGAACAGGCAGGTGGTTTTCCGCACAGACAACATGAGTGTGGTCCATGTGGTGAATCGTTTATCATCTGGCTCGGTTCCAGTATTGGCTCTGTTGCGTCGGTTGGTTCTACATTGTTTGGAATTTAACATTTGGTTCCGAGCAATCCATGTTCCCGGAGTGTCTAATGTTATTGCCGACTCTCTTTCTCGCTTTCAGTGGGATCGTTTTGGGACGTCGCTCCGGGAGCCGAGGAAGATGGTCTGGTATGTCCCACATGCTTGTGGACCCTCGATTTCGGAACCTAGCAGACCTGTTCAGGAGATTGCTGGCTCCCGCTTCGTGGACAGCCTATCGGGCGGTGTGGGATCGGTGGCTGGTCTATGCGGGAGAGTTCGGTTTGTATTCCACTGAGAGTAGGTTGCTGTCTACTTTGGCTTACATGTCCTCCTTACGGGAGCGCGCAGCTTCGGTGGCATCGGTGGAACGCAGTTTAGGGGCTCTTTCCTTTCTGATGCGTTGTATGGGGTGGGAGGATGTTTCTAAAGAGTTCGTGGTCCAGAGGGTGCTTCGGGGATGGAGGAAGGAAAGGGCCCCTGCTTGAAGACGGCCGGTGTCCGTCCACCTATTGGATGCTCTGTGTGGTGTTCTCACTGCGGTGTGCTTCTCCTCCTTCAAGGCACTGCTTTTCAGGGTAGCCTTTTCTCTGTGTTTTTACGCCGCGCTGCGGATAGGAGAGTTAGTGGCCACGTCGGCTAGGGCTCCGGCATCTCTTCGGAGGGGGGACGTTCGCACAGGGCAGAGTGGAGTGGAGTGGAGGTTTTCATTCGGAAGTCCAAAACAGATCAGTTAGGACGGGGGAGGTCGGTTAGCATTGGTGCTACTGGGGGTAGGTGGTGTCCGGTGGCGCTGGTAGGGCAATACATGCGTTTACGGCCGGAGGCAGCAGAGTCCTTCTTGCTTCACGCAGATGGGTCAGTCTTAACTTGGTCTCAGTTCTCCAGTGTTTTTAAGGCTAGTTTACAGGCTTTGGGCATAGAGGATAAGGGATACTCTCCCCACTCCTTCCGGATTGGTGCAGCAACGCAGGTAGGGCTGTCCGATGCTGCAATTTAGCGCATGGGTCGATGGGATTCCTGCAGGTTTCAGCTGTATATTCATCCTCATCTGTTATAGGCTGTTGGTAGTTATGATGCATTGTTTTCTCTACAGGTTCCCCCCAGGTATGTTTGGATCATCAGTCACTCCTTTATTTATTGGGCGGCTAGGCGGGCCGAGCAGAGACCATACGGCCAGAATCTAGGGCTCTCGCATGAGCAGGTTAGGGTTCGATGGCGGGAGATACGGGGTTTGGAGTGGCACCAAGGGTATCCGGAGTGTGTCGCGCTCCGTCACTTCGTGACCGGGTCAGTGGTTCTGGTACTTCATGCCGGGGGGAATGACTTGGGACGGTGCCGCCCAGTGGATTTAATTTACGCTTGCAAGCACGACTTGGCTCGCTGTATGGCGCTTTTCAGCGAGGTCACACTGGTGTGGTCTGAAGTCATTCCTCGTCCGGCTTGGGGGGCGCTGCCACATGCCAGGGCGGTGGAGCGCGGCAGGCGACGGTTCAACGTGACTATTTCACGCTTTGTGCGTAGGCTGGGTGGCTTTGTGGCTCGTCATGTGGATCTGGAAGGGAACAACGCAAACATAATGAGGGCTGATGGGATCCACCTAAACGAAATTGGGCTGGATATATTTAATGTGGGATTACAGTCAGCCATTGAACAGGCGCTGGCTTCGGGGGGACGCAGTCCTCTCCAGGGATAGGGGAGAGGCTGCGGTGGCGGTTTGTCCTTCGCCAGCAAGTGGAACTGAGAGCAGTGCCCGGACGGGCTTGGGGAGTCGCAGCCTGGTCAGGCTGAAGAGGCTCTGGAAGAATTGTTATGTTAGCTGTCTGCAGGGAAAATCCAGCAGCTGACCGTTGGTTTAAATGATGCTGGCTTAATAATAAAAGCTGTGGCCGTTGCCCTTACCCACAATTTGGCTTTCTGTGAGTTATTGGGGGGAAGAGTAACGGAAGGTAAACGGAGAGGGTCAGCAGTCATGAATCAGTGTTCCCTAGGATTACCTTGAATATATGATTATTCAAATAAATGAGGCAGTACACTTGAAAAAACTAAACAAAAAATGCTGAAGTGTTTTATGTGTGAGTAGCATGTAGAAGTGGTAAACTGGCACTTTTATTATGTGTTCTATTGAGCTAAAAGAAGAGGCAGGGTTGCTTTGCCTTCTCCCATGTGACACTGTTATCACCCTTCCCCCACAGTGGATTATTTTATGTTTTTCTCCATGTCTGTATCCTCCCTGGCTCATATCCTCCCAGAGTCCGACTGGGCACATGGTTCAGAATCTCAGACTTCCCAATGAGAAGCCTCTAATTAATCTTTTCCCTGGTACACTGAAAGTCTGTGTCGAGGAAAAAGGGGAGGATTTGCAATACTGCAGACAGAAGAGGCAAAAAAAAATGTTTTTCTTAATATACCACCCATGAAAACATTTAGCAATAAATATGTGCATGTTTTCATTGGAAGCTTATTTACTAAATAGTGACTTGTTTTCTTCTAGTATGTGGAGTTTTCCTTTAAATAGGACATGTAATTAAAAACCACACATTTGAGTGGAAGAATATCTATAAAATACAGTATATAGAGGTTTTACCGCTGTATTATCTGCCATTTAATATTTTATTATTATTTTTTATATAGCACCAACATATTACACAGCGCTGTACAGTGGGAGGATTAACAGACCAGTATTGCAACAAGACAAGTTAGCCTGGCATACAGGAACAGACAGTGTTAAGTGCCCTTTTCAAACGAGCTTAGATTCCTAGAGTAATGGGGTAAAATGACATGAGGTATGGGTAAGATGTATGTCATGCATGGAAAAAGATAGTTTTTTTTTTTTTAAGTTCATTTATAAAAGTGCACATTTTCTAAATTAAAAAAAAGACACACTCTTCACACCATCAAAGTACTTTAGCTTTCTGAAGTGCTTTTTATGTAAAGAGTGTGTCCCTTTAACCTCTTAAGGACACATGACATGTGACATGTCATGATTCCCTTTTATTCCAGAAGTTTGGTCCTTAAGGGGTTAATGCCAAATACACTTGCACAGGAAGTATTTGTAGCAGATAGAGACTGACCACTCACAATCAGAATCCCTGACACTGACACAAACAGATATGGGTCCATATACAAATGGACGCACACACACACCAAACCATGCACACATACTAGCAATACAGACACTGATTCTCTCTCTCTACCTCTCTCTCTCCCCCCCTGCCTCCCCCTCAATGGGGGAGTGAGACACCTTGGTAACCTGAACTCAATGCTGGACTGAGGAGGAGGAGGAACAGAGTGTTCTCTCCTCCAGAGTTCAAAGAGGCCAAAAGCATGCAAAGTAAGACAGAAGCCAGGAGGCGGAAAGGTCCTCCTGCGAGTTCGGCAATTCAGAGCATTGCCGCAAGTTACCATGGCAATTCTCAGAGAATCTCGTGGGAGGACTGAACTCTGCCTGCAGCCAGAGGAGCTGCAGGCAAGATAGAGCTGCTCATCTGCACCGGACCACCAGGGAAATGTCACCTCTCCCTGGGGAAAAGGGAAGGGGAGAGGGGACAGACAACTTATTTATACTTTTTATTTTTTAAATCGTAATAAAATGATTTTTGATTAATTACTCTTATTCCCCCCTAATTTATAGGCATCCCTCCCCCCCAAACACACACCCCCTCACACACAGCATCACACAGAAACATAGAACCCCTCACACAGAGCACCCTTGTCACACACACAGCCACCCTCACACACACAGACCACCCCCCACACAGTGCACCCCTCTCACACACACAGAGCAATAGGGAGGGCGGGCTAAAAAAAATGAAAACACACAGCACCCCTAACACACACACACACCCACAGAGCACCCATCACACACAAAACACCCCTCACACACAGCACAGTATCTGTGCCAATATGTGTATCTCTGTGTCTCTGCATGTGTGTGTTAATGTGTTTATATGTATGTCAGGTTGTGTATCCTTAAGTGTGTCATTGTATGTATCTATGTGTCTGTGTATCTGCATGTGTATGTGTGTCAGTGTGTGTAACTCTGTGTATCTGTGTGTCAGGATAAGTATCTGTGTGTGAGGATTTGTGTCAGGGTATGTATCCTTAAGTGTGTATATATGTGTGTTTATCTACATGTTTGTCAGTATATGTATCTGTGTGTCTCTATGTATCTTCATGTGTGTCAGGTTGTGCATCTGTGTGTCCGGGTGTGCATCCTTAAGTGTGTCAGTGTATGTATCTATGTGTCTTTGTATCTGCATGTGTGTCATTGTGTGTATCTGTGTCTCTGTCAGGATGGCGGTCCGGTGCCCGGGACCCAGACACTGTCCGGGCGGCGGTGCGTGGACCGGGACCCCTGAGTGCTTGGTGTTCAGAGTAGGAGTCACAGTGTGGAGGTGGATTAGCAGGGTCTGGTGCAGGGCAACCGTACGCCCCCTGGTGTTGAGCACCAGCGTTTGTGCAGCCACATACCAGAACCCTGATTCAGCTTAGGCGGATCCTAGGAACTAGGAGCAGGTAATTAAGCAGACCTCCCAGGAGCTGAATAGGGATGTATCCAGTACTGAAGCAAGGCAAAACTAGGAGAGCAAGGCACCATACACGAAAACAAGACCAAACTAGGAGAACAAGGAAAGACTAGAGATAGGCACCATACATGAAAACAAGGCAAAACTAGGAGAACCCAGAACCAGAGCAGGACAGAAAGCAGAACCTAGAACATGTACACAAGACATGATGAAAACAAGAACATAACATGGGCAGGACGGAACATGGACTGTGATTACAAGACAAAGTAAAACAAGACAAGAAATACAAGGTAAAACAAGAGGAAACATAGCTAAGCACTAATTATGAAAAGTATTGGGATTTAGTCACATTATATGATCATACATTGCACAAGCCTGCCAACAATGCCAATGTACCCCATATCTGGCAGGTCCTACATTGCCTAATGTATACTAAAATAACCACACTATACCACAATAGCACTTACCTGCAAGAAAGGGCAGAGACATGAAACACTGCTGCAGGTCCAAGCTGAAACAAAAGGAAAGTGGGAAAACAAACGGGTGTGGCAACATAAAACAAACATTTAAGTGAATCCAAGAGACTGGGAAATCCAGGGACAGAATATAAAAATGAACTCAGAAACCCAGCAATCAAGAAAACCAGACATAGACCAGAAACACCAAGCAAGGACAACAAAAAGAATACCAGAAGCCATTGCCAGAATGATCTGCAGCGAGGAACAGGATGTGACAGTCTCAGGGTATGTATCTGTGTGTCAGGATAAGGATCTGTGTTGGTGCCTGTATCTGTATGTGTGTCAGGGTATGTGTCCTTAAGTGTATCAGTGTATGTATATATGTGTCTGTTTATCTGCATGTTTTTCAGTATAGGTATCTGTGTGTATATGTATGTGTCTGTGTATTTGCATGTATGTGTGTCAGGGTATGTATCTGTATGTATTGCTGTGCATCTTCATTTCGTCTGTGTATCTGTATGGGTATCAGAGTGTGTATATGTTTGTCATTTTGTATGTGTGTCTGTATTTATCTGTCTTTGTATTTGCATCTGTGTCTCAGGGTATGTGTCTGTGTGTCAGGATCAGTATCTGTGTGTGAGGATGTGTGTCAGGGTATGTATCCCTAAGTGTATCGGTGTACACATGTATACATGTGTCTGTGCATCTGCATGTTTGTCAGTATAAGTGTATGTGTATATGTGTGTGTGTCTGTGCATCTGCATGTGTGTCAGGGTGTGTATCTGTTTGTCAGTGTGTCTGTGTGTCAGGGTAGGTGTCTGTATGTGTGTCAGTGTATTTATCTGTTTTTGTATTTGCATGTGTGTATCTGTGTGTCAGGATGTGTGTCAGTGTCTTTATCTGTGTATCGCTGTGTGTCAGGGTATGTATATATGTGTCTGTGTATCTGCATGTTTGTCAGTACAGGTATCTGTGTGTCAATTTGTGTGACTGTGTGTATATGTATGTGTGTTTATGTATGTGTGTCTGTGCATCTGCATGGGTGTCAGAGTGTATCAGTTTGTCAGTGTGTCTGTGTATCTGCATGGGTGTCAAAGTGTGTATCTGTTTTTCAGTGTGTCTGTGTGTCAGGGTATGTATATATATGTGCGTATCTGCATGGGTGTCAGTGTATCTGTGTTTCAGGGTGTGTATCTGTCTGTTTTTTTGGGGGTGTGTATCTGTATGTGTGTCAGGGTATGTATCTGTGTATCTGACACAGATACATACCCTGACACACCCCTAAACACAGACACACAGATACATACCCTGACACACCCCGAAACACAGACACACTGACACACAATACATACCCTGACGCACATGCAGATACAGACACATAGATACATACACTGACACACACATACATACCCTGATACACATACAGACACAAATACCCACACGGACACTGACACACATGCAGATACAGTGTCTGTATCTGCATGTGTGTCAGTGTATTTGTGGGTCAGTGTCTGTATCTGTATGTCAGTGTGGATATCTGTGTCTGCATGTGTGTCAGAGTATGTATCTGTGTGTGCCAGTGTCTTTATTTGTATCTGTGTATCTGTATGTGTGTCAGTGTATGTATCTGTGTTTAACTGTATCTGCATATGTGTCAGAGTATGCATCTTTGTGTCATTGTGTGTATCTGTGTACCTGTATGTGTGTCAGTGTGTATATCTGTATGTATGTTTTTGTGTGTCTGTATGTATGTCAGTGATTTTATCTGTATGTTTGTGCATAATTGTGTATGTACATCTGTACCTGTATGAATGTCAGTGTGTGTATCTGCATGTGTCATTGTTTGCATGTGTGTGTGTATCTGTATCTATATGTGTGTCAGTATGTGTAACAGTTTGTGTGTCTCTGCAGAGAAGTAGCAGGGGGAGCCTAGGGCAGAGAAAAGGGGGATATGGGACAGAGAAAAACGTATAAATTTGAAATATATGTAACTATATGTATTACAAACATTTTGCTAATGGGAGGGGTACAATTTATGGAAATGGGCTGCAAAGTGAAAAAAGGTTGGGAACCACTGCTCTAAGAGGTTCAGTGCATGCCCCCTTCTCTTCTCATCCCATATGCATGTGTGGTTATTTGAGGTCCAGATACACCCAGCAAATATTTTGCAGTTCTGGCTTACCCTTTGTATGGCAGTGATTCTGCCAACACATTAAATGTCATTGCAATGTCATTGCAATGCTCTCTCAAAGAAAAACTTTCTGCAATTCGACTTTAGTCATAACAATCAGCCATGTTAAATCGCGTTTGCAAATGACTGTTCGTGTTTTTTTTTCTTCATGTTCTTTTCTGTTTATTAAACGGCAGCACATATCCAAACAATACGAAAGGGCGAAAGAAAGTAAGTCTTCGAGTACCAGAGATTCTGCAATGCACAAAAAAGTTCTTTTTAAAGAAACATAAATTCACGGCTTGCTATTAGAATAGTGTCCCTTTATTCCTTTCCGCTATTTAGACTATAATCACCTGTATAAACAAACAAGACATGTACATTAAAGCAGAGCTGGTCTATAGTCCTTAGTGGTGAGCCAAGGTGTTCACTGATGCCGAATAATATCGTCACTCATGTGGAATGCGGCAAAGCTTATTCTATGAAATGACTGTTTTGTGGAGTGCATGCCAATCAATCTATCTCCACACTATGTGACTTGCCAGCCCATTCTGTCACTGTATCCCGCACTAGCTGAAGGTGCTGTAAAGATTGACATGTGTGTCTTGCAGCAATCAGTGTGAAGTACAGCAGCAATCTGACTTAAAATGACAGCTGTTTGCTGAAGAGCCTAATCTTTCCCCAGGCAATATTTTTTCTCACATTTGTTTTTCTATCTCCAACAAAGATCATTATTTTTGATCATCGTATTTCATTTTGCTCAAGTAAGCAAAGAACTTCTGAAACCAGGAATACAAGAAGGCTTTCAAATCATGAGGAAAGTCGAGGTATGGCATTGTTTTACTCTATTATTTTATTGGCAACATATATAAATATATTCTATAAATGGCATTTATCCACAGGGTGGGAAACGGAAAATGTAAATTAGCAACTGACTCTTTTGACAAGAAAACAGGAAAAGTGAATTCAGATTACTTACAGCAAAACTTTTTTTCTTTTTTTAATTGCTAAATCCAGCTATTTTTTTAAGCTTCTATGCAGATTTCTTTCCAACATATTTGTGTTTACAAATGCACATTTATTAGCAATTGTCGAACGTCTATACATATATAAAGTTGTATATCAGGTAAAGTAAATTTCTAGGTTGAAGTGTAAGAAATCAAGCAGAGATTAAAAAGTAATAATTTGGGTTAATGCATACTATGTAAATGAAGTAAACACAGCTAGTTTTCCTTTTCCGAAATTCCTTAAAACATTTAAAATACAGATTATTCTAAAATGAACTGGATATGCCATGAAGACCATCTAAAGACACTGATCTTTGCACACTTTATATTCATAAAAGACAAAGTCACATAAATTATGGCTAAACTTCCCAAACCAGGAAGAAAGGTAGAATAATTCTTTCATATTTTCAGATCTGGTTGTCTGGTTTGTACATTTGTCAGATGATATGATTGGATCCCTGGTCTGCTAGTAAGTGTAGTCCCAGTCCGAAATTGGTTTCCAGACACACAACAGCTTGAACAGATGAGTAATGTGCCACCCAGCATAAGAAAGAAAGCTCCAAACCAGCCCATAAACAGAGCTTCGCCAAATTCCCACCGTGGCACAATTTCTGGAATGGTCTCATCCCAAAATTCCTGGACAATGTCGTATGCTATCCAAGAAACTGGGACTAGTGCTGTTACTGCTGAGGCCCAAAACAATATCCCACCAAAGAGATTCAACTTTGACTTGTTTTTATCTTCACCAGTTTTCAGGCAATCCAATCCAAAGCAAGATATTAGGAGGCCAATAACCCCCAAGCCATTAGAGAAGAACATCAAAATCCTTGACATTTGGATTGGGAGCGGCAGGGCCAAAAATGAATCAAAATCCTTACATTCCATAGGTCCTTCATCTTGTATCACACATGTCTGCCACAGTCCCTGGTTCCAGATCTCCAATTCATTAAGGTCTAAATTGAGGTTTTTCCAAAGAGGCACAAAAGTGCTGACACAGGTTAGAACACATCCCAAAAGAGAGAAAAACATTGCACCATATTGTAGCTTCTGCCTTTTAGTCATAGCTGCCAGATTATACACCCTTTTGAGTGACTATGTATGCACTAGACTAGAGACTAGATGCTTGTGGACTGTTGATTTAATGCTTGGTGATGCTGGTTATAAGTCATGACATATACTCTTTAAAGCCTATGGGATCTGTTTGTATTTAATGAATGAAGTATTTAGTGTCGTTGGATCTCAGCCAAAGGACTATTATGTCAGATACCATTACAGAAATAGGAGATGGACAAGTTTCACCATAAAGGAAAACTGTAGTTGGAAATAATCTTGCAAATTTTAGCAATATAATTATGATGTCATATATGAATTTAGTCACTTTTTTTTACATTGCATTTTTTACATTGAAATTGTATATTCCTGTTTCTACGTTCAATGTACTACCGATTTATAGAATATTCAGAAAAACTTATTAAACGTAGATATTCTCTTATCAGATATTCATATTATGTATTAAGCTTACTTTCGGAGGTAGGAATAAGCCTAATTTTTGAGGTATTCACTATAATCATATTGTTGAGAACTTAAAAAAAATGAAATTTTATGCCCAAAAAAATTTAAAATACAAATATTTTTCCAAATTAAGTATTTTTTTCATCTCACCTGTTTAACCTAGAAATTGCAATTCCACCAGTGTCAATTCTCTGTAATTCTCACTTTAGTGACTAATGTAGTGCAATGCATAGTTCTGAAAGGATTTTATACCTAGATACATGTTTTGTGTTTCTGCTGTGTGAGAACTCACATGTTTGAAATACTGTCCCTAAATTCTACAGCTTCACACATTACATGCATGTATTTGTTTGGGGGTACTTTGTCAAATTATAATATTACCGTGTAAGTGGAGCATGTCAGTAGGTTCTGCTGTGCCTCGGTTCAAGCTGGGCTTTGAAGGGTAAAGTTTCAACTTTCGTCTGTTTTACTAATAGTTTCTCAATTCAAGCATACTAGGAAGTAATCCAAGTCTGTCATGATTGTTGCTCAATATTTCTACTTCGATAAGCTGCTGTACATTGAGTTACCTCCTACTAAGAGTTTGTGGTTTTGTTTTGTTTTTTCCCTTAGCAAGGTATAAAAAAAATAAATACGTTTTTACAAAACTTTCAAAAGTTGACAGGGGTGAACACTTTGGAAGCACTTTCTGAGTCATAATGGGTTTTACTAGCAGTTAAAACAATAATTTGATTAATACAATGACTAAGGCGCAAAAGACCTCTATGATTAAGGAAAATTAATCCCTCAGTTCTGTTTGTAACGTACATAATGTGTCTGTTTAACCCCTTAAGGACTGAGCCAAATGTACAAGTTGTGAAAAAAAAATAAAACGTAAACAAAAACTTGAATTTGCGCTATATGTCTGTTCAGGCGTAATTCGCCTCTTTCATTATTATGTGCAACCACACTTCTTATATATCATTTTATTCAGGGGAAACCGGGCTTTCATTTAACGTCAAATATTTATGTATGAAACATAATTTAATATGAATAAAATATAAAAAAATGGGAGAAAATAAGAAATGTACATTTTTTATTTTTGTTTAGTTCTACGTGACATTCTAACTGTGAATGTCATAATACTGTTTGCTTTTACTGTAATAAAATACACATATTTGTATTCAGCAATGTCTCACTTGTAAAAAAAACTGTACCCCCCATTAACAGGTTTTATGGTGTTTTGGGAAGTTACAGGGTCAAATATAGCATTTTTCATTTTTTTCACATTGAAATTCGCCAGATTGGTTACGTTGCCTTTGGGAAATACCCCCATGATGGCATACCATTTGCAATAGCAGACAACCCTTGCAAATGGGGTATGCCCAGTCTTTTTTAGTACCCCATTTGCGATACCACTAATTTTCATTCCTGGGCTACCATACAGTCTCAAAGGCAACGTAACCAATCTGGCGAATTTCAATGTGAAAAAACTGATATGCAAGCCTTATAGTTGACTCTGTAACTTTTGAAAACACCATAAAAGCTGTACATGAGGGGTACTGTTATACTCAGGAGACTTCGTTGAACACAAATATTAGTGTTTCAAAACAGTAAAACGTATCACAACAATTATATCGTCCGTGTAAGTGCCATATGTGTGTGAAAAATGGAAAAAATTTCACTTTCACTGACGATATCATCATTGTAATACATTTCCGAGTAAAACAGTACAGGTTTTATGGTGTCTTGGAAAGTTACAGGGTTAAATATAGTGCTAGCAAATTACATTCCCTGGACTTTTGGCCTGGGTTCTCAGGCAGGTCCCACAAATTGTAATTAATAAAATGACCTAATTATATAAAATTATTACATAAATATATACGTAGAATTATTATATATATTTGTATATATATATATATATATATATACACTTAGATCATATATATATTTATTAAATATATGATCTAAGTATATATAATATAATTTAATTTTAAACTGTTTTAACATTTATATTTATTTTTTACAGGCAGCAGCGGGAGTACACTCCCCCTGCTGGCATTGCTATGTATGGCTATTCCGTCCATGTGATCGCGAGGTCCTCACAAGGACCTTGCGATCACATGGCCCAGGGCGCTGAAACGGACGGAGGGGGACACCCTGGACTACCAGATGAGTCCGCAAACCGCGATCGCCAGCGACCGGGTAAGTAGAAAGGACGGCGCGGGTGTGCTATGCCGCCCCCCAGCGTTTAGAGACGGGTCCCCAAGGACAGCATAGCACTCCCGCCGTCCTTAAGGGGTTAACCCACCCAGTGGAGCAATGTACTTGTTGACATCAGAAAAAAAAATCTAGAAGTGTTTTGTTTTAACCCCTTAAGGACAGCAGATGTTCTATGCCGTCCTTAAGGGGCTGGCTCTAAACGCCGCTGGACGGCCTAGAACGTCCTCGCCGTTCTGGCCGCCGCCATTCGTTGTTGCAGATCGCCGTCGGGGGACCTGTTTGGCAACCCAGGCAGCCCCCCTGTGGCAAATGACCGCGATCTGCAACATCTGATCGCAGTGACAGCCAGTCACTGGGATCAGTGTTACTATGTGTCAGCCAATTCATGAATTGGCTGACATAAATGGCTGCCACCATTCCCCCTTTGTAGATCGCCCCCTGCAGATCGCGGTCTGGGGGCATACCTGGCAACCCAGGCAGTCCCCCTGTGGCAAATGACCGCAGCCAGTCACTGCGATCACTGTTACAATGTGTCAACCAATGATTTTAAATCACTGGCTGACACTTTGTCTCTGCCCCTGTCCCCACCTCACTTCGAGAGAGGCAGAGAAATTGTTGCTGATTACAGCTCCTGTGGGAAAAAAAGTTTTGAATCTTTTTAAAAGTAAAAAAATATATATTTTTCTAACCCTTTCAGTGCTGATCACAGCATTAACACTATGTTAAGCCTGTTTAGGGCTTTTAGTATTCTTGAACTATATAAAAAAAATAAAAATTTGTGTCGGTTTCAGCAACCCAAATCTCCCTTAACCCCTTCCCTGCTGCTGTGGTCACTGTACTGTAGAGTATATCTGCTGTACAGTACTGTATCAGTGATCACTGTGAGTTAAAAATAACCCTTTCAGTACTAATCGCAGCTGACTACACTGTGATCAGTACATTTATTTTATTTTTCGTGGGTTTTTGAGGGTGGGTAGTGGGTGTTAGGCAGGTAGATAATAGGTAATTACCCCCATAGTTTTTTATTAGTTAAAGTGGCACTGTCATGCCGAACTTACCTTTCCTCAATCTCTTCCTCTTCTCCCCCTCTCTCAGGATCTGTTCTTCTTTTCTTCCTGTTTTCTTTAAAATCATAAGACAAAGTAGGGACTCTTTGGCTTATGGAGGTTTCCTCCGCTTGACCAGCTTTGACCAGCGGAGGAGTGTGCTTCATTTCCGCTGGTCAGAGCAATTTTCCCATGAACCTTAGATTTCCTCCCTGTTCCCACGATGCTTCCTGTCAGTATTGCCAACGTCCTGTCACTTAGACAGAACGCCGACAAAACTGCCGAATTGCATCCTAACAGAATGAGACAGTTTCTCCCTTTCGTGTTAGGATGCAATTCGGGACTTTGTTTGGATCGCAATTTCATTTGAATGAATGAAACTCCGATCCTATTTGTGCTGTGGCTGCATCTTGCAGCCGCTTAGTAGATAACTCCCTGACACCGTGGGAATTAGGGAGTTATCTACTAAAATGCTGAAAGACCTAAATTGGTCTTTCAGCCAACTTTACAAATACTAAGTAAAGATTACTTAGTATTAGTAAATTCTGCCCCTACTCTCTATACCGTGAGTAGGGGGATGTCTATTAAACAGTGAGCAGCCAAAGAACTTTCCCACGCTGTGTAAAATGACACAGAGCACTGTGATTGGATGGATTTCAAGCCACCCAATCAGAGTGCTCTGTGTCATTTTACACAACGTGGGAAAGTTCTTTGGAATTTTCCCACGCTGTGTAAAATGACACAGAGCACTCTGATAGAGTGAGGGGGGACCTGGGGGGCTTATGAAGTGGAGGGGAGCACTGCTCCCTGCTGCTTCTATCTTTACATATTACAAGGAGGGAGCTGTGCGCCGGTAGTCTCTCTCTGCACATCCGGGGTCCCATTATAGTCGCAGGAATATGTGGCGACCCATTGATGTTGCAGAAATGAAGCAGTTTTGGGCTTTAACCTTAGTGATGGGTATAGTTAAAAAGCCCAGTATCGGGTCCTATTGGAGAAAGCAACGCATTCTGGCTACCCCTCTTTTCCCTTAGGTTATGCAGAGGGATCGCTAACTGCAACTGCTGCGATTCCTTCATTTTAATGATAACTCACTGTGTCCCCATAGAAACGACCCACTGTTTGACAGGCTCTATAAAATTCATCCCTTCATTGCAATTTTCAATACCTATGTCCTCTATAAAAAAAGAGGTCATAGGTAAGCCCTGTCCTTTCCTAGAATTCATGCTAAGCCTTTTATCCCAAAAGTTAATTACTCAGCCCCCCAGTCCCACTTTGGAATCAGGATATTTCCAAAGACTTTGTGGCAAACACTTTCCTTCCCGACTCCCACCCAACCCCAGTAAAAAAGCTCCCCAAAGAAAGTGCCCTGTTTGCTACAAGAAACGAGTCCAAAAGGACTCCAGTTATTATTGCCCAACCTGTTATTATTGCCGACCTGCCCATCTCTACCCGCCCTCTGCATAACAGACTGTTTCAAAGTCTACCATACAGAACTGAACTTGAATTAAATCACTCTGTATGGGACTTTGGCAGTTTGTTTGCTTGATTTCCCTGGATTTCTGACCTTGGCTTGTCCTGACTACGCTGTGTTAGCTGCCTGTACCATCCTATTGGCTTCTCTTACCAACTACTCTGACTTCTGGATTCCCCTGTCAGTGTTAAATCAAAATACTGAGGTTTTATTGCACTAACTAATATCAGGATTATGACCTTTCCTGTGAAAATTCATGTGTGTAAATAGATAAAAATAAAAATAAGTAAAAATATCTACATGGGCCCTGCATCTCTGTTAAAATGGCTAGACCAAACAGCTCAAACTATGTCATTTGGAATACTTTGGGTTGCCTTCTTTTGAAAATAGTATGCCATAACAGTGGAAATGTTATTAACCAGGCTGCCATACTCTCTGAAAAGCCACATAGGCCCAGAAAATCACTTTGTCAAACTTACAAGATGAAAGGGCATCTAATATATTTCACCCTGTGACTTATCGAAAAAAAATCTGAAATAATGGTACGTGGAGGATACTATTATATTCATGAAACAATGTGTAATCAAAATACCGAGGCTCTATTGCACTAAGATCAGGATTATGACATTACCTGTGAAAATGCAATTCATGTGTGTAAAAAGACAGAGCCCCGCAGCGAGATAGACCAGACGCCATATCTGGCTGCTCCGACGCTCACAAACCAAATCACCCTAAAATCTAGCAATACTTAAGCCATCCAGAGATACAAGTACCAGATCTGAATGGGGGAGTCCCTCCTGCATCACACGTTGCCCTTCCAGTACATCCTGAAATAGGCTAAGCCAAAACGCAAAGCCGGGGCCTACCTCACACCGACATTTCACGGCCTGGATTATCTATTTGGCGGAAACTGCCTGGAAGACGCGGAAAACACGATCCAGCTGCCATAGGGATGGGACGCAGATCCCAGAAATCCCAACCAGGTACAACAGCAGTGCAATCTGACATTGGCACACTGATCCAGTGGCAAACACCCGCCAAAATGGCAGCCACGCAGGGCCCAGACTCCGCACACCTGGCTATTCCTCCGGAGCAAACCTCCCAGGTGGCCATACAGCCAAAACCCATGACGCAGCAAGGAACCACAGACCCCACTACCAAGCAGGATCTACAGCACATGCAAACTATGCTGCAGGAAATACAAAGTCTCCTGGCTGCAGACTTACCTGCCCTCAAGACAAGCACAAATCACAGAGAAAGTGGTGAACACAGAGGGAGAAGTGAAGGTGATCTAGGGTAAAATCTCCTTGCTGCAGGAATCATTCCTTCAACTACAGCACAACTACCAAAACCTATCGATACATCTGGCAGCACAAGAGGATAGGAACCGACGCAACCACATCAAAATCCAAGGCATACCGGATCTGCCTTACTATGTGAGACGACTTATGCACTCTCTACTATCCCCTGCAATAGCGGGGAAACTCACCTTTGCAGGGATATATCGTCTGCCAATGTCGACTGGAACTACTACACCCCGTGCTGGAGATGTCGTCATCCGCTGCATCTTACCCCAAGACAATGGTTTTCACAAATCATCTGACGTACCCAAACCCACTATTGTATACTACCGCCACCTAGGAACACATGCTTGTTAAACTAATGAAAAAATGTGCTATGTTACGACACATGCTCTGTACAATCGCTGATGAAAACTGCTGTAATGTACACTGATGCATATGGTAAATTTGATTTCTACTTGCAGCATGCAAAAACAAAGAATAAAAAAAAAAAAAGACAAAAATAAAACTATAACCGCTATGTGGGCCCTTCAGTTCTGTTAAAATGGCTATACTAAATATCTCAAATTATGCCATTTGGAATACTCTGGGTTGCCTACTTTTGAAAATGGTATGCCATAATAGTGGAAATGTTATTACCCAGGCTGCCATACTCTCTCAAAGGCGAGAGAGGCCCAGAAAATCACTTTGCCAAAACATATATGGACAAAACCGTATATTTGACCCTGTAACTTTACAAAACCCCATATAACCTATACATGGGGGGTACCATGTTTTCCCGTGAGACTTCACTGAACAGAACTAGGAGTGTATCAGGGCAGTAAAATATATACCGGTACTGACAATAATATTATCAGTGAAAGTACAGTTTTTATGTGAAAAATGCAAAGAAAAAAAATCTGAACACTAACTTTGGCTAAGTTTTGTGCCCAGGTGGCTACTACAAAAGACTGGGATGTCTATTTTTTCAAATGGTATGCCATGATGGGGGGGTAATTTTAGTTTCTTGGCTGCCATACGGTCTCAAAGTCAGCCTAGGCACAGCAAACTAAACTGACAAATTTCTACGTAGAAATAAAATTAATGGACAAGCCATATATTTGACCCTGAAACTTTCCAAAAACCTCAAAAAACCTGAACATGGGGGTTACTGCTTTACTTGTGAGACATTTCTGGATACAAATATGTAAGTTTTATTGTAACAGTATTCAGGCCCTGGGGACAAGGGCACATGTAGGAGTGTGGGGATAGATGCAGGCAGGGCCGCCATCAGAAATTTTGGGGCCCCTGACAAAGCACAAGGTCTGGGCCTCCCCTCACTCCCGGGCCCGCACACGCCCTACCTGGTCCGCTGACAATGATGCAGGACTGAATGTGGTGTGTATAGTGGAAGTGAATTAGAATATGTGTAATGGATGTAGTGTTTGTGTGTATTAGATACTGTTTGTACAGTGAATGCAGAGTGTGTTTTTGTGTAGCGGATGCAGTGTGTATAGTGAACGCAGAGTGTGTTTGAGTAGTGGATATACTGTGTGTACAGTGATGTAGTGTGTGTTTGTGTAGTGGATGTAGTGTTTGTATGTACTAGATGAAATGTGTTTAGTGGGTGCAGTGTCTGTAGTGGATGTAGTGCATGTATTAGACGCAGTGTCTGTGTATAGTGAATGCAGAGTGTTTCAATGTGTGGTGGATGTAGTGTGTGTACTGTGAATACAGGATGTTTGTGTAGTGGATGCTGTGTGTACAGTTAATGCAGAGTGTATGTTAGTGTAGTGAATGCAGAGTGTGTGTCAGTATAGTGAATCCAGAGTGTATGCATAGTTTAGTGAATGCAGAGTGTGTGTTAGTGTGTAGTGAATGCAGAGTGTGCCAGTGTAATGAATGTAGTGTGTGTTAGTGCAGTGAATGCAGAGTGTGCGTAAATTTGTAGTGAATGCAGAGTGTGTGTTAGTGTAGTGAATGCAGAATGTGTTAATGTGTAGTGAATGCAGAGAGTTAGTGTGTAGCGGATGCAGAGTGTGTGTTAGTGTAGTGAATGCAGAGAGTGTGTTAATGTGTAGTGAATGCAGAGAGTGTGTTAGTGTGTTGCGGATGCAGAGTGTGTGTTAGTGTAGTGAATGCAGAGAGTGTGTTAGTGTGTAGCAGATGCAGAGTGTGTGAGTTAGTGTAGTGAATGCAGAGAGTGTGTTAGTGTGTAGCGGATGCAGAGTATGTGTTAGTGTAGTAAATGCAGAGTGTGTGTTAGTATGTAGCGGATACAGAGTGTGTGTTAGTGTAGTGAATGCAGAGAGTGTGTTAGTGTGTGGCGGATGCAGAGTGTGTGTTAATGTGTAGCGGATGCAGAGTGTGTGTTAGTGTAGCAGATGCAGAGTGTGTCTTAGTGTAGTGAATGCAGAGTGTGTTAATGTGTAGTGAAACAGAGTGTGTGTCAGTATAGTGGATGCAGTGAGTGTGTTAGTGTGTAGTGTATACAGAGTGTATGTTGTATTAGTGTATGCAGTGTGTGTGTTAGTGTATGCAGCGTGTGTGTTGTATTAGTGTATGCAGAGTGTGTGTTTTGTTAGTGTATGCAGTGTGTGTGTTGTGTGTTGTGTTAGTGTATGCAGTGTGTGTGTGTGTTGTGTATGCAGTGTGTGTGTGTTGTGTTAGTGTATGCAGTGTGTGTTGTGTTAGTGTATGCAGTGTGTGTGTGTTGTGTTAGTGTATGCAGTGTGTTGTGTTAGTGTATGCAGTGTGTGTGTTGTGTTAGTGTATGCAGTGTGTGTGTGTGTGTATGCAGTGTGTGTTGTGTTAGTGTGTGCAGTGTGTGTGTTGTGTTAGTGTATGCAGTGTGTGTGTGTGTTGTGTTAGTGTATGCAGTGTGTGTGTGTGTTGTGTTAGTGTATGCAGTGTGTGTTGTGTTAGTGTATGCAGTGTGTGTGTGTTGTGTTAGTGTATGCAGTGTGTGTTGTGTTAGTGTGTGCAGTGTGTGTGTTGTGTTAGTGTATGCAGTGTGTGTTGTGTTAGTGTATGCAGTGTGTGTTGTGTTAGTGTATGCAGAGTGTGTGTTAGTGTGTAGTGAATGCAGAGTGTGTCAGTGTAATGAATGTAGTGTGTGTGTTAGTGCAGTGAATGCAGAGTGTGCGTAAATTTGTAGTGAATGCAGAGTGTGTGTTAATGTGTAGTGAATGCAGAGTGTTAGTGTAGTGAATGCAGAATGTGTTAATGTGTAGTGAATGCAGAGAGTTAGTGTGTAGCGGATGCAGAGTGTGTGTTAGTGTAGTGAATGCAGAGAGTGTGTTAATGTGTAGTGAATGCAGAGAGTGTGTTAGTGTGTAGTGGATGCAGAGTGTGTGAGTTAGTGTAGTGAATGCAGAGAGTGTGTTAGTGTGTAGCAGATGCAGAGTGTGTGAGTTAGTGTAGTGAATGCAGAGAGTGTGTTAGTGTGTAGCGGATGCAGAGTATGTGTTAGTTTAGTAAATGTAGAGTGTGTGTTAGTGTGTAGCGGATGCAGAGTGTGTGTTAGTGTAGTGAATGCAGAGAGTGTGTTAGTGTGTGGCGGGTGCAGAGTGTGTGTTAATGTGTAGCGGATGCAGAGTGTGTGTTAATGTGTAGCGGATGCAGAGTGTGTGTTAGTGTATGCAGTGTGTGTGTTGTGTTAGTGTATGCAGTGTGTGTGTGTTGTGTTAGTGTATGCAGTGTGTGTTGTGTTAGTGTATGCAGTGTGTGTTGTGTTAGTGTATGCAGTGTGTGTGTTGTTGGTGTATGCAGTGTGTGTGTGTGTTGTGTTAGTGTATGCAGTATGTGTGTTGTGTTAGTGTATGCAGTGTGTGTGTGTGTTGTGTTAGTGTATGCAGTGTGTGTGTGTGTTGTGTTAGTGTATGCAGTGTGTGTTGTGTAAATGTGCAATCTGGGGGTGGAGGGGGAGGAAGGGGCATTTTAACATTAATTTTTAATTAATTTAATTAAATGTTTCTCCCCCCTCCCTGCTTACCTGTATCCAGGGAGGGGGGAGATTCCATCTGTGGTGGCCCGGTGGCATGGGGCCCCCCGGCTCCCTGTTACCATCCGCAGAGGAGGCCCATGCAGCACACAGCTTCTCCTCCTGTCTTCTCCTCTTCTAATAACTCTCGCGAGACCAGCGGAGCGTTGCCATGGTAACCGGGTCTCGCGAGAGTTATGAGAAGAGAGAAGACAGGAGGAGAAGCTGTGTGCTGCCTGGGCCTCCTCTGCGGACGGTAACAGGGAGCCGGGGGCCCGCGGCTGCACACATAGATAGAGATATTCGCTATCTATGTGTGCAGAAAGGGAAAGTGGGGCCCGGGACTGCCAGAGCAGTCCGGGCCCCCCAGGGCCGCCGGGCCCGTGACAACTGTCACGGTTGTCACCCCCTGATGGCGGCCCTGGATGCAGGGGAGTGTCTTGGGAAGTGTGTGTGGGAGGGGTTAGGTTTAATGTAAGTTAGTGTGGGGGAGGTCTTACCTCAGTGCCACTTGGGATACGGGCCAGCAAACAGCTTCCTGTCCTCCAGCTCCTGTTTGCCTGGGCCTGCAGATTGACACGGCTTGAGGTGATGGATATTGAGGCGATTCTGTCGTCCCTCAGGGCTGCTGCTGCGCTGGATGGTGACCGGCAACTAAGGGAGCAATTTCAGAACATTAGTGTAGGTATGGCTGCCGGTGTGGGCACCCCCCATGGCCTACCCTCCCTTGGAGCACCCCCTGATGCCTCCCCTGCTGCCTCCCATGCGGCCCCTGCCCAGGGGGCCGCACCAGCACTGGCAGGCGTTCCCGCCCGCCTGCCAGGCGTTCCCGCCCGCCTGCCAGGCTGTCACCAGACACCACCCCTCGGGCCCGGTTTGGGAGTAGGAGCCCGGGCCCGAGGCATCGCCAGAGCCGCATGTCTGGGGCTCCAGACACGCGGCCTACTGCTGGATGCCGGAATCGGCAGCCGCGCGGGTGGCACGGCCTTCAGCCACGAGGCCTGCCACTGCCGTGCGGCCTGCTTCCTCCTTAGCCGCCCGGCCGGCTACCTCCAGTCCGGGGATGGATGGCCGCCGGAGGATCGCGGGCCGGGGGCGGTGGGCGGCGGCAGCATTCCAGGTCCCCCCGCGGCCAGTGAGGAAGGCTTCCAGGGCTCTGTCTCCCCTGTCCCCCTTCCTTCCCCTGTTGCTTCTTTTTCTTCTTCCAGGGGACCCAGCTTACCCTTGGCTGGGCCCCCTGGTCCTCCCTCCTCCTTCCCGGTGTCCTCTGTTTCCCTCCTCCCCTCTGGTGGGCCTGCCCCTGCTCTCCCTGCTTCCCCCCCCTGTTCTTCCTCCCCCCCATCTAGTTTCTTCCCCTCCCTGGCTTCCTCCTCTCTATTGTCCTCCCCCCCCCTCCGCTTTGTCTGGGCCCCCTCCCCCCCCTGAAGGTCACTTACCTCGGCCCTATCCTCTGGGGCATGGGCTCACGACTGCTCTGCTGCTTTCTTCTCAGGATACTGCTGCAGTTCATGGATCTGTCCAGCAGGTGGCGCCTGGAACACAGCTGATGTCTGTGGATGCTGAAACTGCTGATTCTTTGCCTTCTGTGAGCGCAGTGCCGGGCTTGGATCGCCAGTCTGCGACCGGTAAGAACTTTGTTCCCTCCGCTTCTGGCGCTGCGAGTCCCAGGTTGGGAGGGTTCCTCTCGGGTCTTAGGGTTTTTTTGGATCAGTGGGAGCGGGGGATGGCGGTTAGTGGGGTCGCTTCGGTTGATGGTCAACTCCAGTCGGCTTGGTCCCCGGCCCTGCTCCCTCCTAATGTTCAGGCTTCTCCCCCTCCTGGGCCTCTGCTCGGGATGGGTGGCGGTACGGTGCCCCTGGGTTCCCCCGGCACCCGTGGTGGCCAGTGTTGGCGCCGCCTCGGTTCATGCTGGTCTCGAAGGGGTGGTCCTGGATGTAGCGCGGGGTGCTGCTTACATGTGCTGGTCTGGCCCTCTGGGCTTGCACTTGAAGAAGGAAACGAAGGAAAAAATTTGGAAAGGGGAATTTGTGGAGATATTTTCTCTCCTACCACTGGAGGAAGCTCCTCCCGTGGCAGACAAGGACAGTAAGGAGTCGGAAAGGGATAGGGAGAAGTACCGTTTCCGCAAAATTCCCAAGACCTTTGGGAACTGGATTCGGGCGTTCTCTATTTTGGCCAGTGTGGTTGGGGAAAAGTTTCCCCACAAGTGCTCCGCGCTGTTCTGTTATCAGGACACGATCTGGAACGCTTGTCGCACCTATGGGGGGCTGGGTTGGTGGAGATACGACGAGCAGTTTCGACAGCGGCTGGCGGTAGTCCCTCGCTGTCATGGAATCAGATGGATATCGGCCTCTGGCTTTCCATCATGACTCGTCCAGCCCCTCAACAAGGCACGTTTTCGTCCTTTCTTGGGGGGGCGGTGGGGGCGCGCCTTCCTCCTCATTGGCCTCAGGTCCAAGGTCTGGCTGTTGTTGGAAGTTTAACGACAGTCTCTGTAAATGGGGGTCTTCATGCAGGTTTAAGCACGAGTGCTCCGGCTGCGGCGGGGCCCATCCTGCCTCTCGCTGTTTCAAGCGGGAAAAAACGGGTGAGAAAGGGGACATGGGGGCTAAGGGCGATGACTCCGGTTCTCGTAAACGCGATGCGCCCGTGGCTCGACCTTTATAGGAATCGGGCCGCGGCGTGGATCCTGGTGGTGGGGTTTGAGCAGGGGTTTTGGATCCCGTTCTCTGAGCGCCCTCCGCTGCTCTCCGTACGCAACCTCAAATCGGTGCAGGCTTTCCCTCAGGTGGTACGGGAAAAGTTGGATAAGGAGGTCTCATTGGGGTGGATGGCCGGCCCTTTCTCTGCCCCACCGATGGCTAATTTGCGGGTTTCTCCTTTGGGTGTGGTGCCTAAGAAGGATCCCGGGAAGTATCGTTTTATTCACCATTTGTCGTACCCTCGAGGGGGTTCGGTGAATGATGACATTTCCGCTGAGCTTTGTAGGGTCTCCTATGCTTCCTTCGATGCGGCGGTTCGCATGGTTAGGGCGGCGGGCCCGGGGGCGTTGCTGGCTAAGGCCGAGCTGGAATCCGCTTTCCGGCTGTTCCCGGTGCATCCGGAGTGCCATCATCTTTTGGGGTGCGCCTTTGAGGGTCAGTTTTTCGTGGACATGTGCCTCCCTATGGGTTGCTCGCTGTCCTGTTTCTATTTTGAGTGCTTTAGCACTTTTCTGGAATGGATGGTGCGGAGGGAAGCTGGGGTCGCCTCCCTCCTGCACTACCTAGGTAATTTCCTGTGTGTAAGTCCGGCGGGATCACACGTCTGTGCCCTCCTGCTGCGGGTTCTCGGGGATATGTTTCAGCGCTTCGGAGTCCCGTTGGCTCACGACAAGACGGTGGGTCCAGTCACGTGTCTGAGCTTTCTGGGCATCGAAATTGATTCGATGGCAGGGGAATGTCGGCTGCCACAGGATAAGGTTTTGGACCTGCGCCTAGCGGTGTCCCAGGCCTTGGGGCGGCGTAAGATACAGCTGCGATGCCTGCAGTCTCTGCTGGGGAAGTTCCATTTTGCCTATCGAATCCTGCCCATGGGGCGCCCGCCCACCCCTTTGTAGTTTCAGTTAGTCACAGCAAGCCGGGGGTATGTCCTTGTCAATTAAGTTTGAGGGGTTATGTCTAAGGATGGAGTAAGTTTTTATGTTTTGCAGGTCTCAACCTCCCCTGCTTCAAAAGGTTAAACATTAGGTTGCCTGAGGTATCGTGCCCATCGAGCGTGGATGAGGTCGGCTGATGGCGGGCATTGGAAGGATTTTTTATGACGAGGGGGGAGGTGAGAGGAAGTGGTGATTAGGAACCACTGGATGTTTATTGGCAAGGACGGTTGGGTCTCTGCATAGCACCTTTTAGTTATTATATGTATATATATTAATTTATGATTATTTATTTCTAACAGAAAGAAGAGTTTAATAAATAAAGTTATGGATGTGTTATGCAGTAATTTATTTATGTTATAATAAATGCTGTGGCCTGTTCATCCATACTAAGTTGTCTGTCGTTATTGGGTTTTTTTTTTATTGGGGTTATCTATGTTTATGTGGCATCGTAATTCCCCGCTACGTACATACATGGCATTAACAGTTAAAAATGCCAAGCAGAACTTGAAAAATAAAACAATTTCCTAATTTTTCAAACTTTTTATTCATATATAATGGAGTTCCATATATGAATGTTTGATATGAAATGAAAGCTCTGTTTCTCCTGAACAAATTTATATATAATAAGTATGGGTAAATTATTGTTGAACAGACGTATAGTCAAATTCTGTGGTTTGTTTACATTTTGTTTTGATCACAACTTGTACATTTGCCCCAGCCCTTAAGGGGTTAAACTCCAAAATGCTAATTACTTGAAGTCAGCAGGAACTTTTTTTTGTCCCTCCTACTGCTCTGGACAAGAACTAATTCTCCCTGCATCTTCCAAAAATGTCTCCATTTGACACTGCCAAATATTAAGCTCTATAGTCACAAGACTTTACACCCCCATGCAGGGCCGGCGCGTCCATAAGGCGGCACAGGCGGCCGCCTTAGGGCGCACCGGCTCTGGGGGCGCAAAATTCCAGTGACCGGCAGGAGGGAAGTGCTCCCTCCTGCCAGGTCACCTCCTGGATCCCCGGCGCGGCTTGCGGCTGAATTGGATGCCGAGGGAGTTCTGATCTCTCTGATCTGCTCCCTCGCAGGCTGCTGACTGATGACGTCATATTCCGGCTCCCGCGGCATCAGTCAGCAGCCTGCGAGGGAGCAGATCAGAGAGATCAGAGCTCCTTCGCCACCTAGGAATCCAATTGCCTCCCAGCAGCCCCACTGGACCACCAATGAGAGACCCACGCCAGCTCTCCAGGTAGGGAGGCTGGGTGGGAAATTTAAATTTAATTAAGATTTTTAATTTCTGTGTGTGTGTGTGTGCATGTGAGTATGTGAGTCTGTCAGTGTGTGTGTGACTATGTGAGTTTGTGTGTGTGTGTGTGTGCATGTGAGTCTGTCAGTGTGTGTGACTATGTGAGTTTGTGTGTGTGTGTGTGAGTGAGTATGTCTGTCAGTGTGTGTGTGAGTGAGTGTGTCTGTCAGTGTGTGTGTGTGTGTGTGAGTGAGTGTGTCTGTCAGTGTGTGTGTGAGTATGTGTGTCTGTCAGTGTGTGTGTGTGTCGGTGTGTGGGCCCTGTGGGGCTGGGGTTGTTCCTAGTGTTGGGTGGGTGTGTGGGTGGGTGTGTCTGTCAGTGGTGTGTGTGGTGGTGGGTCTGTCAGTTGTGTGTGTGGTGGGTGTGTCTGTCGGTGTGTGTGTGGTGTGTGTGTCTGTCGGTGTGGTGTGTGACTATCGTTATCGGTTTTGTGTGTGTGTCTGTCAGTTGTTATTGTGTGACTATGTGATATGTTGGGTTTGTGTGTGTGTATGTCTGTCGGTGTGTGTTGTGTGTGGGTGTGTCTGTCGGTGTGTGTGGTGTGTGTGTCTGTCGGTGTGTGTGTGACTGTGTGACTATGTGGGTTTGTGTGTGTGTGTGTGTGTGTGAGGTCTGTCCGGTGTGTGTGTGTGGTGGGTGTGTCTGTCAGGTGTGTGTGTGGTGTGTGTGTCTGTCGGTGTGTGTGTGTGGTATGTGTGTCTGTCAGTGTGTGTGTGTGTGCATGTGTGGTGTAAACTCTGTCCGGTGTGTGAGTATGTGTGTCTGTCAGTGTGTGTGTGAGTATGTGTGTCTGTCAGTGTGTGTGTGAGTATGTGTCTGTCAGTGTGTGTGTGTGCATGTGAGTATGTCTGTCAGTGTGTGTGTGAGTATGTGTGTCTGTCAGTGTGTGTGTGAGTATGTGTGTCTGTCAGTGTGTGTGTGTGCATGTGAGTATGTCTGTCAGTGTGTGTGTGCATGTGAGTATGTGTGTGTGAGTGTGTGTGTCTGTGTGGTTCTGTCAGTGTGTGTGTGTGTGTGGTTCTGTCAGTGTGTGTGTGTGAGTATGTGTGTCTGTCAGTATGTGCATGTGCGCATGTGAGTACGTGTGTCTGTCAGTGTCTGTGAGTTTGTGTGTGTGTGTGTCAGTGTGTTTTTTTCAATGAGTCTGTCAGTGTGCGTGTGAGTGTCTGTCAATGAATGAGTGTGTCAGATAAGTGAGTCTGGCTGTCAGAGATGTCTGTATGTTTGTCATTGAGTGTGTGTGACTGTCAGTGTTTATACACCCCTGACTGTAGCGTGGCCAAGCGCAGTGTACCGTGGTACAGGAACTTCTGTTTCCTGTACCTGGCAGAACTTACAGGAAAAGCTCACTGTACCGGGATTCGCTCCGCTCAGCCACGCTACAAAAAAAGGTAGGAGGCACACCAGGAAGGGGAGGGGACCACTATGGGGGTGGGTGGCGCACCAAGGGACAGGGAGAGGAGGGGAGAGATACCCTAAGGTACAGGAAAAGGAGGGAGGGGGGAGAGGAACACTAAGCGACAGCCAACAGATGGGGGAGGGGAGAGGAACACTAAGGGACAGGGAAAGGAGGTGGGAAGGGAAAGGAACAGTAAGGGTCAGAGAAGGGAGGGGACCATTAAGGGACGGGGAGAGGGGCCGGATGTGAAAGAAACACACAGCGGGGCTTGAGAAGGAAAGAGACACACACAAAGGAGCTGGGAAGAATAAAAGACACAAATGGGCTGGGAGAAAAGGAGTCACACAAAGGGGCTGGGAGGAGTAAGACAAAATGTGGGAGGATGTAAGAGTCATACAAAGAGGAGAGATAGGAGACACACAAAGGAAAAAATAGGAGATAAAATACACTAAAGGGAGTCAGATATTTAAAAGACGGGATAAGAAACACAAAAGGGAGGTTAAGAGGCACATGGGTGAAGATGTTTTTGGGGGGGCGGAAAAATGCATCTTCGCCTATGTACCCAAAATTCTTTGCACCGGCCCTGCCCCCATGCCAGTTCACCCTCGCTCTCGCCTATTTAGACATGTGCCTGACAATTAACCACCTCACTGCCCAAATTAGAATATGCCACATTTGCAGTACAAACTCGCTCTGTGCAGCATACAGACACAAAGCATGCATTTCACATACACCTCTTGCAATTCAGGCATACCACGTTTGACATTTTGCTCCTTCCTGTGTTGTAGACTGTTGTAGACTACTCCCAGAGCAGGCTGAAACAGTTGTCTCCTCCATCATCTCATGAGAAAGCCAGCCTGCATTCTAGAGTGAGAAGGAGCAGGGCTAATTGGAGGCAGTAACTGACTTAGTATCCATTGCTTCCTGCCACTCACGGGACCTTGCCTGATATGATAAACAACTATTGGTGTGTTCTCGACTCACCACTGCTCGGACCCTCACTGCTCTTCCTCCCCTGATGGGTGGCCAAGAGTGGGCCCCTAAACATTGCTGTCCCCTGTGCCATTGAGCCTGCATTAATTCCGCACCTGCATGAAGTCATATCTAATTGTTGCTGCCAGGATAAGATAGTTGGTTGGAGTACAAATTATCAGTAGAAAAATATAGAAACCATAGTATAGTAGACAATTTCTAATTTACTAAATAACGTTCGCAAACAAAGTTCCCTCAAAAGGCTAACAGTAGTCAGAGCAGCTAGCCTGACTCTGCATATGTACCTACATTGAGATTCACCCTTTCAGTGCCACTGAACAGTGACTCAATGTGCTGGTTTCATTAGGGTGCTGAGGGGACTTCCTTTTAATTAACAACTTTATTTCTGATATATTTGTATTTATTTTTTTAAATTTGCATTAATGTGAAACAGGTGATGTACAGCTTGCACACAAAATGAGGGCAGAACATACTTTCTGTGCACAGATTGAATGGCTGATCAAGGATATCGTTAAAAAGAATCTAGTACATTGGGTAAAATTTACATATTTGTTTTTCTTTTATTCAATAAATGTTTGTATAGGTGTGTAAAATAATTACATTTATTTTGTTTTCCTTCAATCATTGGAAAAAATATGTCTTACAAAAAGAATGGCAGGTTGTTATTGCAGCCGGCAAATATTCCTTGAGCTATTCTGTCTTCCATAGCTGCTATTCAGCAGCCCCATACAGACTGAGCCATACAAGATCCTGTATAGTGTGGGAAATGGTCTGTGACTTTATTTACAGTTCACTGCATAATGCTGATCAACGTATTAAAGCCGGGATGGAGAAATTGGCTTGTCCACTGGGTGAAGACCAGTGCAAAAGCTAAGGTGATGTTAAATTTGTTTTGTTTCTGTATGTTTTATATTGCTTTACACAGGGTTGGGCGTAAAGAATGTGCATTATGATGGAGTAATCAACAATACAGTATTTTTATTGACATTTGGGGATTCAGTATTTGTAATTGCTGCTTTTGTGCAGAGTACTTGACCTTATATTATGTAAAAAAAATCATTATAATGAATGGTTCATAGGGGACGAAACTATATGAAATGGATTATGGGATATTCTGTATGTTCTATGGTTCCAGCATATTTACTAAATATACAATGAAAGTGAAACGCTGTTGATGTCTTGAGCTCATGATATGTATGAAAATGAGAGGAATATGAATTTATTTTTTACGAGAGCTAAAGACTTGTTTGTCTTTGGTTTAATAAAGCAGACATTTCTTTATATGCCATCTTATTGTACTTCAATACGTGTGTTCCATGGCATATAAGATAATGTAGCTCCTTATTCTAAGAATGAATGGAGAAATGGACAGATCTTATTTCTGTAAAAGTAAACCTTATCCCCGCAAGTAGATACTGAAGACCGTTAAAACGGAGAAAGAATTTTGCAATCGCACTTGTATTGCTTGAAGTACATTATTCTACACTTAAAGAAACATAATAAAACCATATCAAAGCACAACAAAATAACTTTGTATCTAAAATAAATAGACTAGAATTGGATTGCTGTATATCTCAGATTAAGAGGTCCTTAATACACAAGAAATAATGGCTCTCTTACAGATCTCTGTATACAGTGCCTTGCAAAGGAATTCACCCTTTTAGGATGTTTCCACATTTTGAAATATTATAACCTGGAATGAAAATGTATTTTGTTTAAATTTTTATCATCTTTAAAAAAAAATGTAAAAAAATAACACTTAAAAATTATATATGTTTCAGCCTTGTTTTTTACCATACCCTTACCTTTTGTGTCACTATACCCAACTCCCTCTGGCATGTAAACTCATTGCGCTATCTCTCTGTTCCTGTGCGTCCAACCGGTCTGGTTACAAATACGTGTCTGTTAGTCCACCCATTGTACAGCGCTACGGAACTTGTCAGAGGTTTGCAAATGTTGCTGCAGCTCTACTTCCCTTATGGCACAGTGATATCACATGGCACAGTGATATCAAAAAAATGGGTTAACCCTAGCTGGACCTGGCACCCAGACCACGTCATTAAGCTGAAGTGGTCTGGCTGCCTAGAGTGGTCCTTTAAATAAAAATGAAGCACTTTGAAATGACTGCTTCTTTGTTACAGTTTCTTTTAGCTTACACTGTAGTTTCATTCAGGTAATATAAATAAATCTATTTGCAGGGAATGTCTGGACAGGGGAAGGGCAAGCCAATAGGGGGCCATGTCAAGGCCACCTCTTGATGCCACAGGTGGTTCACCGGCAAAGAAGGTTTTGTCTGGTGTGAATTCACTGAGGTATGTCTGCTGAGCAACACAAATAAACATTTTTAAAAACGTTTATTTAACATCATAAAGCATAAAAAGTAGAGGGGAGACAGCTTCAGTATCCCTTTAACTATATTTTAAAAACAAATGCATTTTTTAGCACATATATAGGCAGTATATGGTTCTTTTTTTCGTTAAATGATGGGGTTCGGTCACGCCTGCTTTATTTTGAACAAGTTTTCACTCATTGCAGTGAAACCTTTTGTATTTTGAGGATCCTTTATCCAGAGACTAAAGGCTCTTTTTTTCATGAAATGCTCACTATTCTTTTAAATGTACATCAAATTTAAATTCAAACAAAGCAAAGTCAAAGATTAAGATACAAAGTAGAAACATTGTTCAATTTCTCCTCTTTTGTGTATGCTCTCTATATGTTGACTGTCCGGTTCAAAGCACAGAGCTTGTAGTAACGATCACTGACATGGAGCTAAGATGGATATGACCATTTGCAGATTAAGACGTGGATTCTCCATTTAATTTAAATTTTGCAACTCACAAATGCATATTTGTTTTAATTCAGTGATAAGTAACCACAATAAAAAAAAAACAAGCATTTAAAATGACAGAGCCCTGTTAAAGGAAAAACTATAGTGTCAGGAATACAAATCAGCCCATGTGGCTGAGAGCGTTACATTTGATGATCTCAGCCAATTGAATGCTTTCCCATGCATGCGTTGCAAAACACCGCTCTACGTCAGTCAGCATCTCCTCATAGAAAAGCATTAAATCAATGCATCTCTGTGGAGAGCGTTCAGCGTCTCGTGTCTTTCTGAGTAAAAAAGGCAGTGTTTACAATAAAACGCTTGCTGGCATTAAAGGATCACTATAGGGTCAGGAACACAAACATGTATTCCTGACCCTATAGTGAAAACCCACCATTTAGGTGGCTTCCCCCCCACTCTTTAGCCCCCTCAGAATTGGTTAAAACTCACCTTATTTCCAGCTCTCCACAAGTCTCCCGGCGCTGGCCCCGCCCCTTGGTGACATCATCAAAATTGACAATCTTTTGTAAAATTGGCAAGGTGGAGGGGCCAAATGCTATTTTGGCCAATCAGCACCTCCTCATAGAGATGCATAGAATCAATGCACCTCTATGAGGAAAATTCAGCGTCCCCATGTAGAGCTTGGGGACGCTGAATGGCAGGTCTGCTTACTGTGCAGCACTGAGCCAGGAAACCCCTCCAGTGGCCGTCTAAGGAGTGGCCACTTGGAGGTTTCCCTAGGGGCAATGTAAACACTGCCTTTTCTCTGAAAAGGCAGTGTTTGCAAAAATGCCTGAAGGGAGCTATTATACTCAGCAGAACAACTACATTAAGCTATAGTTGTTCTGGTGACTATAGTGTCCCTTTAAGCTGCAATTGTTCTGGTAACTATAGTGTCCTTTAACTTTTTTCCAGATAACAGAGGATTGCTTAATTTATGTTTTGAAAAAGAGATAAGCTGGTTATTAACATATAATTTAGCTTCATAGTTCGCCTAGTGAAAACATAGTTTACCATATGTTGCCTAAAGAGTGTATGTTTATTCCTGAGCTGATATTTTGTATCTTTTTCGTTATCAAGGAAATATTTGGACATTGAGATAGCATTTAAATAAAAGTAAGCCAACTTACATTTCTAAAGGTGTTGTTGAGCATTATATATCCTAATTTCATATTAGTGTAAGACATCCACTGCTACATTAACTTATTACATACATCTTTTTTAGCCCTGTCTGTTCCTCACACTTAAAAAATATACCTTCACGTTATATTTCCAAGGGAAATTCTCGCATTCTTTAGCATATAAAGTTTGTGTTTAGAATATCACTGGCTTGTCTACCCCAACTGATTACTCCCAAGTACATGACTCAGGATTCAGGAAATAATTACAAATAGGAAAGACAGGTGTTGCTTGGCATTTATGGGACTGACTGGTAAGTCAATGAATGCTAGAACAATTCAGAGTGAATACTGCTGTGATGTGATAATTATAGACGCGAATAGTCAAAATCCTTTTTGTTTTTTTTTTATAGGGTTTTTTTCTTGTCCAGCATATACATATTTCCCGAAAATATTACAGCACTTCTAAATTCAACCATTTTTCATTGTAAATCTAGCTTTAGAGGTTTTTATAATTTGGCAGAAGGCAATATATTAGCCATTTCAAACATAGACACTTATGCAAATTATTGAAAAAGGCCATTTAATTCTGCTCTTTCACATTCATTTGTACATGCATTCTGTTAGCACAAGTTCACGTATTTGCCGCTTAATGTATTACATTCAGAGATTTCTGTCCAATTTGTTAAAACAATGTAATACTTGTTAAATCTTTCTAGAGTAACTTGTTCTAGTTGATGTGAAATAAACCATGTCAATGGCAGAAAACAAACATAAGGGCATCACCTCTTTTGCAATATATGTGTAATATATAATCTTTGTATGTTCAATGCATTAAACTTAAATAAGCTAGATCTTTGATAGCTAAACATGTCAAGCCGTATGTTAATGAACTACATTTTCCATGATACCTATCAACTCCAGACAAGATAGGGCATTACTGTGCTATAGCCTGTTTGGTGCAACACTTTGGCAATGCTCTAATGCACTGTTTTCATTCTATGAATGTCAACAAATGATGTAAAAGTTCATATCTCATTAAAACTATTGAAATTGAATTGTGCTCCAGGCTTATTATGAGAACAGGTCATGCAAATGTGTTTTCCAATTAGTGAACAGAGTCATTAATCATTTTACATGAAGCTTAAAACCGCATTAACAGATCTAAATAAATCTTGGATTAGAAGAAAGGTGGAGGAATCTGCAAGTAATCTACCTAACAAAAGATCAGGGGAGTTGGTTTATAGCCTGTTTCACAGTAAGCAAACACCTAGAGTTTTCAAATGGTCAGATCAGGGTATTTCGGATCACTGTGTAGACATTTCTCATGCTGCCGTGTTTGCTGGTAACATATGTTGCTTGGGTCAGCAGGTGAAAAACAGTATGAAGAAGCAAGCAGCGTGCCACCAAGAAGTAGAAAAAATCCTCCAAACCAGCCCATGAACAGGGCTTCCCCAAATTCCCATCTTGGGACTATATCTGGAATGGACTCATCCCAAAATTCCTGAACTGTATCATAAGCTACCCAGGACACTGGTATGAGGGCAGTTAATCCTGAACTCCAAAGCATTACCCCTCCAAGTAGTAAGAGGCGATTCTTCAGCTCTTGCTTTTCTCCTCCTATGTTTAGGCAGTCCAGACCAAGACTCGAGATAAGCAGACCAAGCATCCCTGAACCATTGGATAAACACATAAGGATTCTTGAAATCCTGAGTTCTGAGGACAGAGCCAAAAATGAGTCAAAGTCCTTGCACTGCATTCCACCTTCTTCTTGGACAACGCATGCTTGCCAGAGTCCCATAGTCCAGTTTTCCAACTCATTTAAATCTAAGTTGAGTTGCTTCCATAAAGGCACGTAAGTAGTGACACAAGAGAGAATCCATCCAGCCAAGGCCAACAATATCCCACCAAATTGAGTATTAGTTCTTTTGACCAGTGCCATTCTTACAAGGTCTTTCTTATCAGCTACTCAACAGGCACACCCCTGCAGCTCAAAGCCGATCGGGAACTAATAACCTTAGCTCCACGTTACACGGTATATAAGCTTTTGATGTTAACCCTTCAAAAGTCTTGAAGTGCTGTTTGGTCTTTGTATAGATATGGTTTCATATGGCAAGGGGAAAGAATCTATGGCAGCCATGGGTTAAGTTTATGATAAGCATTTGATCTGTTACCTTTCAATTTGCTGGGTAAAATTATATCCCAAATGCCTGATGATTACAAGCCTGTGGGCGAACAAAGAAGGCTCTATGACCCCTCACCCTAAAACACAACAGTAATCATTGTGCTTCAATATGGATTAATTAGATTTTAAATGGTGATAAAAGCTGTCTCTGTGTGTAACAGAACTTCATTGTAATGCCTTGAGATTCAGGCATGTACTTCTTAGTCCTAGAGGAAAAAACTAAGAAGTGGATTTTTCCTAGTCAAATGTTTTTTTCCCTTATAACAAATGACACCTATGTGTTGTTAACACAAATTTATTTGGTGGATTTTTGGATATATAAAGAGCAAATGTTTAGTTAACAAAAGAAAAAGTTTGATTTGATGCAAAATGATAATTAAGTATTGATTAGTATATTTTTCTTTATAATCACAAATGTATGAATAAAATTTTCTAAATTGAATTCAAGTGTTCTCTTTTTAATAAATTATCAATACCATTTGTACAGAGGAAAGATTAGTAATATACTTATTAAAACCATAATGTATAGAAATGTTCAGTGTCTGCAAGTATTCGTGGGACTTTGTTCCAGTTGTTCTATGTGCCCTTATACAGACAGAGACTGGTTCAGTAAGCAACGTTGAAACCACCAATCACCTTGAATGACATTGAGATTGGTATAAATGATGGATCCATACATCTATGTGTATCTATTATATGTATACCAGTATGTAATAATAATAAAAAAAATAATAATAATATATATGTGAGATAACATTAAGTGGTCTTTCTATGCAAGAACACTTAATTAGCACAGCACTATATGAGTGGGCAGCAAAACCACGTGGGGAAAGATGTGGTTTATACAAATATTCGTATAGTAATGAACTTTCTGGTAAATGAATAGTATTATGTCTTCACATTAGAGAATGAAAACATTGTCCGGGTAGAAAGTAACCATGGATTCAAAAGGCTATCAAAAAGGCCAACAACGTTGAGGAAGTGTGGGAAAGGTGCTAAGCTCAGCAGAGTGGGAGAAATTGATCCCATAATTAGTACAAAATGCCTCGGGAGGAAAACAGAGAAATACCTTCTTGGCACTACTCAAGGCACTTTCTCAAAACTTCATACTTCGGGGCCTTTTCTAACAAAAAACCCCCCACATTATTTCTTCTAAGCTTTCTCGTCTGTAAATTGTTGAGGCAAAATTTGATTGGATAACTACCCAGTAATGACGGAGAGATATTTATATGCTGTTTTTTGTCTTCAGCTTTTTTGTGTACCTCTGTAGATTTACTCATATATGTTTATTATGATGAAATGCATTGCGATGTAACCCTTCTCAGTCTCGGGAAGCTCCAGGCACAGATGACCTCCTTCAAACGGACATCACAGGGCCAATCAGAGGCTTCTCATAGAGAATCCTGTGATTGGACCGTTTCGCAGACTCTGGGTGTACATGGAAGCTGTGGGCCAGTGAAGGGAGGGAGGGAGGGTTTAAAGGTGGACCAGGGAGGAATTTTTATTTTTATTTTTTTGTTTAAAAAGCACAAAAGAAATGCAGGGAAGTGGTGGATGCTGGGAGCTCTTACTAAATGATAGGAGGCAGCTGAGTGTTAACTTGAAGCAGTGAAATCTGAGTGCTGTGTGCACTGACGACAGCAGAATTTACATTATGCAACCCGGGACAGAGTTCTGGGCTAAGTAGCAACTAGCCCTCGGCACACAAGTGCCAATATCTTTATATGTGCAGCGCTGGCAGATTTCATGCCAGCAGTTTAACTAAAGGAAGATTCCTTTTAACCATTGTATCAGAAATGAATTGTGTAAAATGTTGGTGCTGTATAGCTGTATAAATAAATGTGAGGATTGTTCTACAGGGTTATTCACTAAAGTGAAAAATGTGGGGAATTCAAAGTGAATTAAAAATTTGAAAATAGCTGAATGGGAGAAATTCTACAAGCCAACTTTGCTCCCAGTACAGCTAATTCGGCCTTTAATTTGAAATGCACTTTGAATTCCCCATGTCTTACTTTTGTGAATAATCCTATTCATGTTAGTATCTAGTGGATGTAGTGAAATGTAATAGCTTATTTATAAATCAATGTTTTAGTCTTCAATAATAATAATAAACATTATTTTTTTGTGACTCCCTTTAAGGCCCAATTCTCACTTTTATGACCTGTATGTACTCTCTGTTATTGCTGGATCACATACAGCCTTCTCCTCGAATTTGTCAATACTCCATTGTGAACTGGAAACAGATTTTTTTTTTTGTGATGCAATTCAAGTCATATTTCCTACTTTCATGACCTGTATATACTCTCTGTTATTACTGGATCACATACAACGTTCTCAACAAATTTGTCAGCACTCCAAGTACCAAAACAATATAAATGCATTAATATATGTCTTAAATTAAGTAATTAGGAGAGAAAAGAGGGGGAATTGGGGGTATGGACAGAAAAAAAAATCTGATTGAACTTCTATTACCTTACAGCAAGTGTAGGCAACCTTCGACACTCCAGATATTGTGGACATCATCTGCAATAATGTTCTTACATCCATAATACTGGCAACATTTCTGTGGAAGGAAAAATAGTCCACAACTTCTGGAGAGCCAAAGAATACTTAACCCCTGCCCTAGGGAATTAGCTAAAGTGTTTATTCCTTTGTTGCAATTAGGTTAATTGCTACTCTGTATACTGAAAGTCAATCTACATATCACCGTTTAAGGCAAGGATAGGAAATATGTTAGTAGTGCTGTGCCAAAATAAAACTTTAAAATCCTTTGGTGTGCCAGCAATATCAAAGAGGAATGAATAGTTAAGAAAGTTAATATTTTATTAATAACAACAAACATAAACAAGTAAAATGTATTCTGAAAGAAGATCAGTTTTAAAGACCATTAGTAATACATCATATTGATTTGTATCTTACTTCTTAATGTCATTTTTTATTACAATTATATTTACACGTGCTGAAAATATATAAAGAAAAAAAGTAATTAAGAACATAAAACAACAAACATTTTTTTTAATTTATTTTTTTACACAGGACAAACTTAGTGAAACCTTGTCCTTGCTTTTTCTTTAAAGGACCACTATAGTGCCAGGAAAACATACTCGTTTTCCTGGCACTATAGTGCCCTGAGGGTGCCCCCACCCTCAGGGTACCCCTCCCGCCCGGCTCTGGAAAGGGGAAAAGGGGTTAAACTTACCTTTTTCCAGCGCTGGGCGGGGAGCTCTCCTCCTCCGATCCTCCTCCGTTCCTCCTCCTGGGCTGAATGCGCACGCGCGGCAAGAGCTGCGCGCGCATTCAGCCGGTCACATAAGAAAGCATTCATAATGCTTTCCTATGGATGCTTGCGTGCTCTCACTGTGAAAATCACAGTGAGAAGCACGCAAGCACCTCTAGTGGCTGTCAATGAGACAGCCACTAGAGGCTTTGGGGGAAGGCTTAACCCATTCATAAACATAGCAGTTTCTCCGAAACTGCTATGTTTATGAAAAAATGGGTTAACCCTAGCTGGACCTGGCACCCAGACCACTTCATGGAGCTGAAGTGGTCTGGGTGCCTAGAGTGGTCCTTTAAGTTTCATTTGTAGGACAGCTTCAATGCGGATTCCAAATGATCTTCATGTGTGAATATATTTGCTCACAGATATATGTTAATTTAAAGGATGAGAGCAACACAATTGTAATTTTTTTAAAGAAAATAAATTTTTTCAGGTAGACAGGTCCAGCACTGCCAGATGGCAGCTGATCTATCTGTTAATTTTTAGTTTTCCGCAGTTCTGTTAATTTTGTTCTCTGATGTCTTATGCTGAATTTCAAAATCATCAACATTCATCCAGTCAAAAAGAGATGGATCAAATGGGGTGGATTAAATTAGGTCAGGCTTGATAAGGAAAGGAAATGTTGGACCATGGATCTTAGAACCTTGACACTTTTCTGTGAACTCTATTCTGAGTACCTCAATGTACAGTTCTTCTGCATTAACTTGAAAATGATTATTATTTAGAAAGCGCCAACAAATGTTGTAGTGCTGTACTATGGGTGGACTAATAAACAAATATATCTTCCTCTGTACAGGAACATGCTAGAGGGAGTGGGGTATATTAACACAAGAGGTAAGTAGAGGGTAGAAAAGTAGATTGCTAGAATAGTTTGTTCCAATCATAGTTGCAGGCAGAGGCGTAACTAGAAACCATGGGGCCCAGGTGCGAAAATTGCCCTGGGGCCTCTACCATACATCTAGCCCCCATCCCCCATACATCTATGCGCCCTCACCCCCTCCCATACGTTCCCCCACACATGCAAACACACATACCCAACAGCATGGGCCACCCGATGGGCCTCATCAATGCGGCCCCAGCACTTATACTGGCGGGGCCATATAACCGGCGGGGCCCGGTTGCAGCTGCGGGCCCTGTGACCATGGTAGTTCTTCCACTGCTTGCAGGACAGGAATCGGTGCCGAAAGTTATTACTCAAATTGATATGCTTTCCTGAAAAAGATAATGAATTTGATGATTTTTTTTTAAGGAATGGCGATTGGGTGAGAGTCCAACGGAGAATGGTTCCATAGGAATGGTGCAGCCCAAGAGAAGTCTTGGAGGCGAGCATCAAAGGTGAGTGTATGAACAGAGGATAGACATAGGTCTTCGGCAGAGCACAGAGGCCTGGACAGACATACTTATGTATTAGTGAGGATAGGTAGGTTGGAACAGCATTATGTAGATATTTGTAAGTAAGTACCAGAATCTTAAATTGAACCCAATATCTAACAGGAAGCCAATGTAGCAGCTGATAAAGGGGGGAGGCTTGGGAGGTGCAAGCAGACAGGAAGATAAGCCTTGCCACTGATTCACTGTAGACTGTAACGGGGCATGTTGGGAACATGTAAAACAACTGAGAAGTGGATTGTCATAGTCGAGGTGAGAGAGGAAAGCGGCGTAGACCAGTTCCTAAATAGTGTCCGGCATTAAATAGGGGCAGATAGGCACTGTGTTTGAGATGGAAATGACAGAATTTGGCAATCGACTGGATATGAGGGGTGAAGGAGAGGTTGGAGGCAAAAAGAACACCTAGGTAATGAGCCTTGAAGGTAGAGCAGATAGTAGCACCGTTGACTTGGAGAGAGGCATACACGGGCGAAGCGAAGTTTTGTTTTGGACAGGTTAAGTTTGAAGAAGTGTGCTGCCATCCAGTTGGAGATAGCTGAGATGCAGTCAGAGACACAAGTCAAGAAGGGTGACAGAGCAAGTGTCAGTAACACTGAAAGAGTGCTGGGAGAGGTAGGAAGAGCTTCAGGAGTGAGCAGTATTTCGTAGACTTAGATTACAGAGAAGCTGTGGATGGTCAACAGTGTCTAAAGCAGCAGAAAGGTCAAGGAGAATTAGAATTGAATAGGGACCACGAGATTAAGCAGTGATTAAAGCATTGGATACTTTGCTCACAGCCGTTTCGACAGAGTGACTAGTATGGAATCCAGACTGGAATGGGTCAAGCAAAAAGTTGGATTCAAGGAAGTCTCTCAATCTTGCATACACAACTCTCTCAAGGATGTTGGAGGCATATGGCAGCAGCGAGATAGGGCGGTAGTTGGATGTGGAGTTAGGGTCAAGATTGGGCAATTTTTATAATTTGGGTTATGGTTGCATGTTTGAAGGGTGAAAGAAAAATGCCAGAGGAGAGGGAGAGATTTAAAATTATAGTAAGAGGCAGAGCATGAGAAGGAGACAGTGTGCGGATGAGATATGAGGGAATAAGATCGAGGGAACAGATGGTGGAGCGGGAATACCGGAGCAGAGACATCTTCCCCTGAATTATCATAGAACAGTGGAGAGAGTGGGGTGGGGAAAGAAGAGAGATCTCATCCTTGATTGTAGAAATCTTCACAGTGAAGTGAGTGGCAAAGTTTGTGGCGGTCAAGCTGGTAGGAGGAGCTACCGGGCAAAGAAGAGAGTTAAAAGTGTGAAATAGTAGAGTTTGGGTTCACAGGAGAGTGTGGATATAAGGGTATTAAAGTAGTTTTCTTTTGCAGAGGAGCGCAACATAAATATATAGCGGAGGAAGTCCGATGCAGAATAGGACTTTCTCCAGCTTCTTTCAGATGTTCTGGAACATTTTTGGAGGTATTGGGTCAGCTTGGTTGTAATTGGGAGCACTTGCTGTGTTTAAATGTAGGAGGTACCACGTCTAGTTAAGAGGAGAGGGTGGAGTTGTAGAGGGAGGTTGCAGAGCTGGGGCAGGTAATATATGAGAGGGTAAAAGGAGAGTTTGGAGGTGGGTGGACATTTGCTGTAGGTCAAGAAAGTGGAGATTTTTGCGAGATTGATGACCTGAATGTAGGTTAATTTGGGTATGCCGATGTCAAAGGTCAGCAGATGGTTGTCAGAGGAATTGGAACTTTGGAGAGATTAGAGGCGGTACAAAGATTGGTGAAGATGCGATCAAGAGTGTTTCCCACTGTATGAGTTGCTGAATTACATGTGTGAGGCCGAAGATGGAGGTTACAGAGAGCAGACGAAAGGCATTAGGGCAGCTAGGATTGTTGATTGTGATATTGAAATCCCCAAGTATATGGGAAAAAGTGCTAGTGGAGAGGAAGTGGGGTAGAGTGTAAGGAATAGTGTGTAATGTTGAGGGAAATGGGTGTAAGGAGAGTTTTTGATATTGAGGGAGAAGATGGAAAAGAAGAGGAGGAGAATTTAAAGCATTGCTCAGATGAATATGCACTTCTAGGGAACTTGGAGACAAGGGAGTAGGTCAGAAGTAGCAAAGATAGTGGGGGCAGTGGTGTAGAAAGCTGGGGAAAAGTGTATTGGAATGTTCACAAGCAGATGCAAGCAGCCTGAAGATTGAGTGTTAGGGGTTAAGAGAGAGTAAAGTGCACTGATTAGAGGAAGTGTTTACAGCTGTAATTTCCTATTATTTAACCCCTTAAGACCGGAGGGCGTACTATTACGCCCTATTTTAGGCGGCTATAAACGCCGCCGGGCGTAATAGTACGCCCTCCGGTCTTTCTATACTTACCCGTTCGCCGGCGATCCCACGCCGGTGACCGCGGTTGGGGGGACTCCCAGGGAGCCCCCCGCGGCACGTCCGACCCCCTGGCAGCCCACCCCGGCCATGTGAGAGTGAGGTCCTTGCGAGGATAGCTGCCTCCTGCTGGCTGGAAATAAAATAAAATAAGTTAAAATAAGTGTTAAAAAAAAAAAATATATATACTTAGATCATATATATATATTTATTATATATATATATATATATATTTATTATATATATATATATGATCCAAGTATATACATATACATACACACACATATACTGTCTAGGTGTATTTTACTATTAATATATATATAATTATATATATATATTAATATCAAATTACACATAGACTGATACTGATTAAATATATATAATTATTGTTATATATATTTATATATAATATAAAAAAATTATGTAAATATGTTAAAAAATAAAATTAATTTTTTTTTTTTAAAGTAAAAAATATATAGATGTGTGTTATTTCGTTCTAACTGTATTGTGATATTAATATATATATATTTATATCAAAATATATGTAGAACGAAATAATATATATATCTATACATAAATATATACGTATAGATACCTATATATAAATAGAAATAATAAAAAAATTATATATATATATTTATATACATACATATTCACATACGTATATATATATATATATATATATATATGTAAATATATATATATATATATACATATATTAATTCTACATATATATTTATATAATATTTTTACATAATTAGGTATCTTAATTAATTACAATTAGCGGGACCTGCCTGACAACCCATGCCGAAAGTAAAGGGAATTTAATTTGCTAGCACTATATTTAACCCTATAACTTTCCAAGACACCATAAAACCTGTACATGGGGGGTACTGTTCTACTCGGGAGACTTCGCTGAATACAAATATTAGTGTTTCAAAACAGTAAAATGTATTACAACGATGATATCGCCAGTAAAAGTGATGTTTTTTGCATTTTTCACGCACAAACAGCACTTACACTGACGATATTATTGCTGCAATACTTTTTACTGTTTTCAAACACAAATATTTGTGTTCAGCGAAGTCTCCCGAGTACAACAGTACCCCTCATGTACAGGTTGTATGGTGTTTTCAAAAGTTACAGCGTCAAATATAAGGCTTGTGTTTCATTTTTTTCACATTAAAATTCGCCAGATTGGTTATGTTGCCTTTGAGACCCTATGGTAGCCCAAGAATGAAAATCACCCCTATGATGGCATACCATTTGCAATAATAGACAACCCAAGGTATTGCAAATGGGGTATGTCCAGTCTTTTTTAGTAGCCACTTAGTCACAAACACTGGCCAAAATTGGCGTTTTTTGCATTTTTCACACACAAACAAATACTAACACTAACTTTGGCCAGTGTTTGTCACCAAATGGCTACTAAAAAAGACTGGACATACCCCATTTGCAATACCTTGGGTTGTCTACTATTGTAAATGATATGCCATTATGGATGTAAATTTCTTTCCTGGGCTACTATAAAGTCCCAAAGGCAACGTAACCAATCTGGCGAATTTCAATTTCAAATGTAACGTGCTATATTTGACCCTGTAATTCCCAAATTCCATAAAACCTGTACATAGGGGGTACTGTTTTACACGTGAGACTTTGCTGAATACAAATATGTTTATTTTATTGCAGTAAAAGCAAACAGTATTATGACATTGACCATTAAAATGTCATGTAGAACTAAAAAAATAAAAAATAAATATTTTCTCCCATTTTTTTCATATTGAATTATGTTTCATAGCTAAATATTTGATATTAAACGAAAGCCCTGTTTCCCCTGAATAAAATGATATATAATAAGGGTGGGTGTATTTAATATGAAAGAGGTGAATTACGGTTGGACAGACATATAGCGCAAATGCCAGGTTTTGTTTACATTTTGTTTCGTTCACAACGTGTACATTTGGCTCCGTCCTTAAGGGGTTAAAATTGTGAGCTGAATGTTCTTTTACACTGTACACTTGGAAAATACTAGTATGTCTTAATAGTGATATCACGACAATACACATTCAGTATTTCCATGAATTCTTTCCAGTATTCATAAAAATGAAGAACAGTTTGTCCTTTTGCCTGTAATTGTAAATGTAGGTCATTCAGGTGTGCAGTTATATCAGCCAGGAACATAAGCTAGCAAAGCCAGTTGATATCAGTTTGTTTTGGAAAATTATGCCATTTTTCATTGGTGAAACTCTTGATCTCCTCCAATCTGTTCAATACCTTGCTGCGACTAAGCCAATGAACATTATCATATAGAGGGAAATTTGAATGTGAACTCTCCAGTTCCTCCAGTAAGGACCTGAACTGTCTGACAACTAATGCAGTGCGGCTAATTATAAAATTCACTATTTTCACAAAGTTCAATAATGAAGATGAGATTTCTGCACACAAATTCTCTAGATCAAGCATGTCAAACTCAAAGTCTAGTATGGGCCACATAAACAAGGTTTAAGTTTATGTGTGCCGCAAAAAAAGGGACTTAAATTTTTATAGAAACTTAGGTTTATTTTGAAAAGTACAGAATAAAAAAAAAAAACGCATTCCCCTCTACTAAATCCAAGTCCTCCCCTTCTACTAAATCCCATCACCCCCCTCTATCTAACAAGTAGACTTTACTTACATTGCCGCTGCAAGTATGCAACTCCGGAGTCCGACCTCTGGTATACCCCAAATGGCGATGTCCGCACCCTGTGCCAAATCTGATCCTCCCACTACTTCTTGAAACCCTGTGAAGGTGGAGCACATCGATGTAATGTCGGAATGTGACGTGGCGTTGCTTGCCTCCATGCACCTCCAGGTACTCCACTGTCCAGCACTGGCCAACACATACACACACTCTCTCTCACTGACAGACACGCACACTGAAAGACACAAACACACTGACAGACACACACACACACTCACAGACAGACAGTCACTGCCACAGACACACGCACTCACTGACAGACACACACTGACAGAAACACTCACTGACAGACACACAGACCCTCACTGACACTCACACACAGACACACAGACACACACACACACTCACTGACAGATGTGCTCCACCTTCACAGGGTTTCAAGAAGTAGCAGGAGGATCCGCTGTGGCACAGGGTGCGGACAGCGCCATTTGGGGTATACAAGAGGCTGGCCTCTGGTGTCGCATACTGGCAGTGGCAATGTGAATAGAGTCTGCTTGTTGGCTAGTGAGGAATTTAGTATATGGGGAGGGGGGACTGGGATTTAGTAGAGGGAGGTGCTGTGGTTTAGTAGAGGAGGATGCTTGTTTTTATATATACTGTACTTCTCAAAATAAATCTACGTTTCTATAAAAATGTAAGGTTTTGTTTTTTTGTTTTGTTTTTTGTGGCCCACGTAAACTTAAACCTTGTTTATTTGGCCTTTGCTAGACTTTGAGTTTGACATGCTTGATCTAGATGATAGTCTGTAGGGAAGACACACCCATCTTACACTATTGGTCACTGTCAACTAGTGACATATAGAGAAATTCTCCTTTAAAAATTAAGGACAAAGGAAAGAAAGACACTCTCTGTGAATGGAAGATCTCACATCTAATATCTGAGGGGTAACAACTAAGATCTGACAACTGGAACCAAAGCTGGACACACCTAACTCTTTTTGTATCTTTTCCAACTAACACTTACCTTTGAAATGCTTTAAATTTCAGAACTCTGAAAACGTTTCTATTTTCATAAAATTCTCTGTACTAATACCTGCATTCACCATTTTTGGTATACATCTCCAAGCCTGAAAAATACATTTTACCAAGAGCTGGTAATTATGCTGGTTTTATTTAATTAAATTAAATTAAATTAAATTAAATTATTAAACTTATACCAACAGCAGGAATATATATCTGGATAAAGGTTGGTCAGGTTTCTAACTTAAAAATCATAATTAGCTAAGGAATATATGGTTATAAAAATTCCATTCCTGCATGTGGAATAATTAAACAATATATTTGCTGGTCATTTTCTAAAATGTAGAATACTGAACTTTCATCCAGAGGTATTGACTGGTTCTGAAATTAAGGATAGTAATCTTTAATTAGGGAAGTTAAAATTCAGCATAGGGTAAAAATCTGGTTAGAATTATTCTTATTGGATGGATTTAGGAATGGTCAAATGATTTAGTATGAAAAACATTGTATTTGTAATTTTGCAATATAAAAGGATATCATGTCTATGAGAATTGTAGCCAGCAGTGAATTAGTTAGTTCAGTGTGATTTGACTGTTAGCCAAAGTTTGTATTGCTTTATGCTGTGCTGCTGTGAGATGCTGTGTTCTGTGTTAAGGAATAACACAAAAAAAGTTACTATATGTAAACACAGATAGAAGAATAAACCATCCTACAAAGTGTACCTCACAAACACTCCAAAATATAGAAACAAACAAATTATTATATACGTCCCTGGGATGGAGTACACCCAGACAGGACCAATACAACCCGTGTGTCCACAATCTGATATAGTAAGGATCTACAAATAAAAAAGACAATACATGGTGAAGTACATAGGGATAAAATAAATTGCTCCACGAGGTAGAGAACTTACAAAATGTAAGCAATCATGCGCTTGTCTCCCCTCAAGGATATAGAAGATGATAAGGATCTTAATCAAAAGGAGCCACAAATCTCAATAATAGCAGAAGGTACAAAAATAGTGCAAAATTGTTTGAACATTTACAAAATTTAATTACAAGTTGCACTTACATACGGATAAAAAAAAAGACAGGCTTGTCTCCACTGACAAGTGGACCAGGTGTGTAGACATCCACTTCAAGGTGAAGAATGTAGAAATTGGACAATGTAATAAATAAAATATGTATAAAAACAAAACAAATATAAATGTGATAAAAGTTCAGCAAAACAGCAGGTATCCAATGTGTTTTGTCATAATGGTGACTTCCTCAAGGTTATGCTGCTAGTCAGTACTTTCCTCGTTTAAATACTGTTCAGTATTTCAAATCCGCGGGCATTCGGGAACTCAGTGTTACCTTCAGTGTTCTATGGACTATTTCTTCCTTATTGAGTGTATGTGTGTGTTGGGGGGGGGGGAGTATTTCTTTCTGTGGGTAGGAGAACCTAGTTTGACCCTTTCTTGAGTCTTAAGAGGTTGGGGGCAATATATTTCTTACATCCCCTGCTGGGATGGTTATTGGGATTTCCTACACCTATTTCCCAGTATATACTGTTCTACTTTCACCTTACCTCCCCTTTCTCCCACCATACCTGGCTTACTGTACTTTCCCTATCCAGTTACTGTCTGGATCAGGGTATCTCTGTGTATTTAGAGCTACATTCTGGGATCCCCTTGTTACAAGGGTTTCCTTCATTTGTATAATAATTTGTTTGTTTCTGTGTTAAGGAATGTTTAGCACACTGATTTCAGAGTGAAGTGTCCTATTGTAAAGCTTGTTGAAATTTGCATCAATGTGGACATAAGAAAATGCTGCTCTTATTATCTAAACTGTGTTAAACTGTTGCCATATGTATACTTATGTTATACTAATTATTCACTGAATATTATCACGCATGTTACATATTATTATTGTCACAATAAATTATATTTTTCAAATTAGTTGGTGATTAACGTGTGAAATAAAAAATCCTCTAATAAAACGTACTCCAGGATGTAGGAGAATTAAAAATAGTGGGTAATTCTGAGCTTTAAATTAATAATCAGGGGTACAGTGCCAATATATCAACTTTTGATATAATAAAAATTATTAAATACATTTTTGATCATTTTTATGAAAATATTATTTTTACTATTTATCACCACATAAATATCCTCACAATTTGGAAGTAGGATCTGCAATCTAAAGCTGAGAAGATGGAGAACTGTTCTTGCAAACAATGTGATTGCTCTCTGTGAATCCTGCAAATAAGATAAAAGTACCACTTTTCTGTAATGTGCCACAATGAAACATATTCTAGACTTTTCTTTCTTTTTCTATTATTTGCCATTGATTACTTTCACAAAACAAGACTAATGATATTACTAAGAAAGAAAAAAAAGATGCATTTGCTATTTGAAGAATTTTTTTATTCCTAAAACAAAAATTAACATCATGAAAGCTTATCTTTTCAGAACTCTGCCACACCGCCAGTGGTGGGAAATTTTGTTGGGTGTATTTCTGCACCTCTTTTTGCACTGGAACCAACATATTTGTGAACCTACCTCCCAATCCCTCAAAAAATTAACAGGAAAATAAAAAGAATCAGGAGGCACAGAAAGGAATATTAAATTATTAAATGGTTGTAAATTTGCCATTCTGTCAGGAATGTCAAGAAATGACAAACACAGGGAATAAGACACAGACAGGCCTGGGGAGATCAGCCCCAAGCTAAGAACATTTGAAAATAACTCAACACAGAAGTGACTCCCCCCCACCCCCCCACAGCTTCTCTTGGATCACGCAAATAAGAAGCCTACATATATTTGTTCTGCATGTTGTGACCTCTAAATAAATCAGCCAGGTCGAGACGGCAGACAGAGTAAAAGGGCTGGAGAAGGGTCAGGCAGTCATCAAATGCCACTCGGAGCCGAGGCGAGAGCAACCTGATACGCGGAACTACGGATCAATGCAATGCTGGAAGTTCCGCCACTGCGGAAAGCCATAATTTCCCTCTGCTTCCTTTGAGAATGAGCGGGTTGCAGTCTTGTGTGCCACTGAAATGCACCCTGCATGCCATAGGTTGCCAATCCCTGGCTTAGAGAATAGAAATGTGTATGAACACAAGGATAGATTAAGATCTTCAAAGTCTGCCCCTGTTTGGAGACAACTCATGGCAGAATCTACAAATACAGGGAGTTTGTATAAGATAGAAAACAAAGGAACTCTTGATATGTATATATTTTTAAATTATTATTGTTCATATAAAGTATTTATCGAATACATACATTTTATAATATATGTAAGGGTGTCAGTCAGCTTCATCCAGCTGCTAGATTTTCAACAGTCTGTAGACTTTCTAAAAATTTAAAAATTATTTAGCACCATAAACAACTAGCACAGATTTTTTATCTACAAGTATTAAAGCAGAATATACACGTGGTTATTTAAAAGAAATCTCACAATTGCTATTTCACTGAGCGCCATAGTCCTGACTTAAAAAACTAGTATCAAATTTAGAAAATCGTTCAGAAAACATACATCACCAATAAAGTTTAATTATAAGGATGGCTATTGTGTGCACCTGGTGTTTAAGACCGGATTGAGTAGTGTAGTGGTCAAGGCACTTTTATCTGATGCAATACTCTTCTTTTCAATCACATAATAGTTTATTTGTTCTTGTAAATGTATCCTGGACACTTGATAGACTTTTCATGAAAGCAATGCAAGGGGTAACATGATATGAATGTATATAACATGACAGAGCGGGGAAACTTGTCATGGCATTTTTGACTGACAAAGGAAGAATTATCAAGCGACCAAATCAGTGAATACAAAATGAATACAAAACTATTCATTACCTCGCTACATCTCAGCCTTCGATTAAATATGTTGACAGATTTATTTTAAGTGGATCTTTTGGTACTCATAGACAGGGGCAGCTCTAGACTTTGCGAGGCGACTTTGCGAGGCCTTAGGCGAAACTCAAAAATGAGGCCCCCACTAACACCCTTAGTAAAAAAAAATTTTTTAAAAAATAGGGGTTGCCTTGTGTGTGTATAAGGAGCTGTAGGTATATTGAATGGCGGACTTGCAGCATTGGATACAGAGAGCTAGTTTCTGTATTCATCTACAGAGGCTTGCATTGTCGCGGCTCCCTTTGTCGCTGCGTTGTGAGCTATCAGACTGTAGTCATTGCATAATTTGCAATAAACACATTTAATTTGCAATAATGCTAATCATTTATACATGATTGCTGGGTATGGTTGTATAGCCTGGCAGTCGTATATACATAAGTGCCCGTGTGAAGGGATTATTGGAAACGAAAATGAACAATTTGGTCGGGCTTTTAAAAAAATCATATACCAAATAATAAAGTTACAGATAAGAAAACAATGTCATAGACATTTCCCCACATATTCTCTAATCCTTTACACCCTGTTCTAAATTATTATGCAAATTCTATTTAAGTGTCACAAAGATTAAATATTTTGTTTTCCAGTTTAACTCATGGATGGCATCGTGTCTCAGGGCTCTTTTGATCACTGAAAACAATCTCGGACACCAGTGATAATTAGATTGCCAGGTGAGCCCAATTTAAGGAAAAACTACTAAAGGAGTGTGTTCCACATTATTAAGCAGAGCACCATTTTCATGCAATATGGGAGAAGAAAAAGGATCTCTCTGCTTCCAAAAACTGTGAAATAGTTCAATGCCTTGGACGAGGTATGAAAACATTACATATTTCACGAAACTTAAGCGTGATCATCGCACTATTAAGAGATTTGTGGCTGATTCAGAGCACAGATGGGTTCGTGCAGATAAAGGCACATTGAGGAAGATTTCTGCTAGATCCATGCATCGGATCAAGATAGCAGCTGCTAAAATACCATTACATAGCAGCAAACAGAAATTTGAAGCTGCTGGTGCCTCTGGAGTCCCACGGACATCAGGGTGTAGAGTCCTCCAGAGTCTTGCAACTGTGCATAAACCTTCTATTCGGCCACCACTAACCAATGCTCACAAGCAGAAACGGCTTCATTGGGCAGAAAAACACATGAAGACTAATTTTCAAACAGTCCTGTTCACTGATGAGTGCCGTGCAACCCTGGATGGTCCAGATGGATGGAGCAGTGGATGGTTGGTGGACGGCCACCCTGTTCCAACAAGGCTGCGACGTCAGCAAGGCGGTGGTGGAGTCATGTTTTGGGCCAGAAGCATGGGAAGAGAGCTGGTCGGCCCCTTTAGGGTCCCCGAAGGTGTAAAGATGGCCTCTGCAAAGTATGTGGAGTTTCTGACTGACCACTTTCTTCCCTGGTACAGAAGGAAGAACTATGCTTTCCGTAATAAAATCATCTTCATGCATGACAATGCACCATCTCATGCTGCAAAGAATACCTCTACATAAATGGCTGCCATGGGGATAAAAGGAGAGAAAGTCATGGTGTGGCCTCCATCCTCCCCTGACCTCAATCCTATTGAGAACCTTTGGAGCATTCTCAAGCAAAAGATCTACAGTATGAGGGTGGGAGGCAGTTTACATCCAAACAGCAGCTCTGGGAGGCTATTCTGACATCTTGCAAACAAATTCAAGCAGAAACTGTCCAAAAACTCACAAGTTCAATGGATTCAAGACTTGTGAAGCTGCAATCAAATAAGGGGCCCTATGTTAAAATGTAACTTGACCTGTTAAAATGTTGTTATAAGTTTGATTGAAATAGCTTTTGATTTCAGTAAATATGCTGCAAACACAACAAATTAAACTTTTCAGTTCTTTACAACCTATAAAGTGTTTTGAAACTTACTGTGCGTAATAATTTGGAACAGTGCATTGTACATTTTTTATGTTTAAAAAAAATACTGTTATCATTAGGAGGTTTGTTCAATACAATTTGAATTGTACTGTTAATAGTTGATAACATGAGAATTATGCTGACTGTTATTTACATCAATTATTTAGGTAACTGAGAAAAATATAATTTGCATAATAATTTGGAACAGGGTGTATTATTATATATGTGTTTCCCCATGCATTGTATATGTGTGTATGCATATAATATATATATGTTGCTTGCAACTTTATCTTTGCTTTGTCCATACCACCCTCACATTACAGACATAGACACACACACTAATACATATAAACACTCATACACAAATACATATACACACTGATACATGCACATGCATACATACACAAACACATGATGCGCAGAGACACAAAAATTAAATAATACAGACATACAGTCACAATGTGTATTTATCTTGCTTGGTGTGTCTGGCATTGTCTACCTGTGCATGTGCCTGAGAGTGTGTGTCTGGCAGTGAGTTTCCTTGTATGTGAATGTATGTTTCTGTGAGCATGTGTATGTTTGAAACTGGGACCGTATGTGTGTGTGGTAGCTGCTTACAGTGTTTTGTGTATATGGGGGCTGCCTGTGGCCTTTGTGCATATTGTTTATGGTGAAGCTATGTTTTATAACTTTGTGTGTATGATGATTGTCTTCAGAGGTGACTGTAACAGGGTGAGTAAATGGGTAACTGTGGCAGGATGAGGGAGTGAATGAGACAGGGTTGGGGGGTGAGTGTGAGAATGAGGGAGGCAGGGCCGTCTTTAACGCGGGGCAAACGGGGCAGCTGCCCCGGGCCCAGTTTCTCTTGGGGGGCCCGAGGCACCTGCCCCGTGGGCCCCGCTGACCCCGGCGGGCGGGCGGGTGGCCGGTCGGGCAGGAAGGCGGGCGCGCGAGGGAGCACTCACTGCTTCCTCTTCAGCTCCCTCGCGCACCGCACTGATGCCGGAGCCGGAAGATGACGTCATCCGGCGCCGGAATCCCTACGCGGCGCGCGAGGGAGCTGAAGAGGAAGCAGTGAGTGCTCCCTCGCGCGCCTGCCTTCATGCCCAACCGGCCACCCGCCCAGGAGCCCAGGAGCCCAGCAGCACCACTGGACCCCAGGGAATCCCCCCAGCACTCCAAAAGGTAAGGAGGCTGGGGGGATTACATAAAAAAAAAATCATGTGTGTATGTGTTTGTGTGTTAGTGTATGTGTGTGTTAGTGTGTTAGTGTATGTGTTTGTGTGTGTGTGTGTGTTAGTGTTTGTGTGTTAGTGTTTGTGTGTTTGTGTGTGTTAGTGTATGTGTGTGTTAGTGTATGTGTGTGTTTATGTGTGTTAGTGTGTGTGTTTGTGTATGTGTGTTAGTGTGTGTGTGTGTTAGTGTATGTGTGTGTTAGTGTGTGTGTGTTAGTGTATCTGTGTGTTAGTGTGTGTGTGTGTGTGTGTCAGTATGTCTGTCTGTCTGTGTGTCAGTATGTCTGTCTGTCTGTGTGTCAGTATATATGTGTGTGTATATCTGTGTGTGTCAGTATGTGTATGTGTCAGTATGTCTGTCAGTGCGTCAGTATATCTGTTAGTGCATGTGTATGCATGTGTCAGTATATCTGTCTGTGTGCCAGTATGTCTGTGTGTGTGTGTGTGTGTCAGTATATCAGTCTGTGTGTGTCAGTGTATGTGCCTGTGTGTGTGTGTGTCAGTATTTCTCAGTGTATGTGGGTATCAGTATATCTGTCAGTGTGTGGGTGTCAGTATTTCTGTCAGTATATGTGTGTCAGTATGTTGATCAGTGTATGTGTCTGTGTGTGTGTGTCAGTATGTCGGTATATGTGTCTGTGTGTCAGTATGTCTGTATATGTGCCTGTGTCCGTATGTCTGTCAGTACGTCTACCAGTGTATGTGTCTGTGTGTGTGTCAATATATGTACCTGTGTCAGTATGTCTGTCAGTGTATGTGCCTGTTTATCTGTATGTAGTCAGTGTATGTATCTGTGTATCTGCTTGTGCGTCAGAGTGTGTACCTGTGCATCTGAGCGCAACTTTAAATACAAATACACCCCTCCATTCAAACTTCAACACTACATATAAAACACACTCCTGCATTGAAACGTCAACACTACATACAAGCACACTCCTACATTCAAAAACAAACACTACACATAAATGCACACTTGCATTCAAACTCCAGTACCACATACAAACACATTCACACAAACATACTCCATACAAACACATGCTTACATTCAAACATACTAACATGGCTCAGTACTAAATACAACCCTGCAAGCATGGGAAATTGGTAGAGTCCCAGCTGTCAAAGCATTGTTGGAGTTGCACGACAGATGGGGTTCTACCTTTAGTCCAACCTTGCAATTGGGGGTCCCAATAAAATTAATTCTACTTTAGTACCGCCACTGCGTTGGGATGGATGCCGTGATTGCATACCAGGGAGTGAGGGGCGAGAGCGGCAGGGCACAGGGGGCCCAAGCAAACACTTGCCCAGGGTCCATTCGTTATTAAAGACGGCCCTGGAGGGAGGGCAAGTGTGACATGGTTGGAGAAGGGGGTGTTACAGGGTGAGATAAGGTAAGTGTAACAGGATTAAATTGCTAATGTGACAGGTTGAATGTGGCATGTTTGGGGAGGTATCACAAGGTTGGTGTGTATATGGCATTATTGGAGTGAGTGTGATAGGGCAAGGGGAGTTGAATGTGACAGGATTAAGGGGGTTAATTGACAGGGTGAGTGTGGCAGAGTCATGGGGTTGTGACAGGATTAGAGGTGTTAATGCAACAGGGTGAGTGTGGCAGAGTGATCAGGGGGTGACAGGATTAGAGGTGAAAATGTAATAGGGTGAATGTGGCAGAGTGATTGGGGGTGACAGGATTAGAGGTGTTAATGTTACAGGGAGTGTGGCAGGGTTAAGGGTGAGTGCGGCACAGTTGGTGGAGGGAGTGTGACAGGAAGAGAAGTGAGGAGCATGACACTGAGAGAAAAGGTGAGTGTAACAGTAGGGGGTCAATTCGAGTGTGGCAGAGCGAGGGGAGGTGAATGCAGTTTTGTTGCAGGGGGTCAGTGTGACAGGATCAGGAGGGGATAAAGGGGGTGACAGTGTGTGTGGGAGAGAGACTGTGAGTGGGGAGTGGTGACAGTGTGTCGAGGGGGGTGACTGTGTGTGTGCATGGAGGGGATGACAGAGTGTGGAGGTTGGATGACAGAGTGTGAAAGGGGGTGACAGGTGGCAGAGTGTGGGAGGGAGGGGGTAACAGGTAATAGAGTGTGTTAAGAGGGGGTGACAGTGTGAAAGGAGGTGACAGAAAGTGAAAGGGGGTGACAAATGGCAGAGTGAGCAGGAGGCGACAGAGTGAGGGAGGAGGCGGCGGAGTTGATTGCTCTTACACAAGCTTGTATTGCTTTTAACAGTCAAGATGTGACTATTTATACTGATTCAAGATATGCCTTTGGAGTGGTTCATGATTTTGGTGTCATTTGGCAGGCTAGAGGCTTTGTTGCAGCTGATGGTCGAACTGTTTCTCATTTTGCATTAATTGATGGATTATTGAGGACCATACTGATACCTAGATCTTTAGCTCTTGTGAAGTGAAAGGGCCATGATACAGGTCACTCCATGGTCACGGATGGTAATGATTTTGCAGATTTGGTGGCGAAAAAGGCGGCTGCCTCTTTTCCTTTATGGCCAAATTACAGTACTGTTTCTTGTGACTAGGTCTTAACTGCAGTGCACACAGCCCCTCATACTGATGATATTGATATTATTTCTATGCAGGCTGCATCATTTTCGGAAGACTTAACTTACTGGAGTATACATTCTTTTACACCTGATGCAACTTCTCAAGGATCCTAAAGGTCGCATAGCAATCGCTCAAACTTCTTCTGTGTTACTTGTCCGACAGTTCCATGGCTATGGACATGTCGGCATAAGAGGGGTATTGGCTATGCTAAAATAACGATTTGTAATTAACAGGTTAGATCAGACAGTTACCAACATTTTATCCTGGTGCTTAACATGTGCAAGGCCCAATGTTAAATTTACAAATTGACTTCACACATATGGCAACGGCAAAAGGTGGACTCAAGTATTTACTTGTCATTGTAGACATGTTTTGGCTGCCCAGCTATGATTAATTGTGATAAAGGAACTCCTTTCGCTTCAGTAGTTACACAGCAGGTTTGAAAAATGTTGAGTATAGATTGGAAATTTCATTTACCCAAACACCATCAGTCATCAGGGCAAGTAGAAAGGATGAATAGAATGATGAAGGAGAAATTGACAAAAGGAGGGTTGGGTAGCACACGCAATTGGCCAGACAATTTGTCAGCCGTTTTAGCTGAGATCAGAATGACCCCTAGTTCAACTACGGGTTATTCACCCTTTGAAATTTTAATGGGGAGACCTTTTCCAACTCCATGGTGTAAGTCCAAAGGTGCTCCGATGGTTAGCGGAGCTCTAAATGTTGTGTTAGATGACTATGTATTGAATTTTGTAGACAAATTGAATGGCATCTACGGTGATGTGTCTCTATCTCTTCCTAACCCTGCAGGTACTACCACACATCATTTCAGGCCTGGAGACCAAGTCTTTGTGAAGTCCTTCTTCAATTCCGGAACCTTTGATCCACCATATGGTCCTTCGACAACCGTTGCTGCCATCACCCGAACAGCCGTTCTGACCGAGGAGAACCAGACATGGATTCATGCAAGCTGATTAAAAAGCTGTTCCACATCAAGACCTCCAGATATTCCAAACAAAGAATGATCAAGAATAGTGCCCAGTGCACATTAATTATTCTTCTTTCCATGGGACTTGGTTATGCAATGATAAATGTTATTTGGTCCCAAAGAACAGTGATAGTAAAATATATTATTAATATATCACACTCTAAGCAGGCTTTATCCCCTTCATCATGGGAAACAGACAATCATTTTATTAGAACTGCAAAGAATTTATACCAAGCCCTAAATTCAACTAATTGTTTCTTAAACCTTAATTCATCCAGGAGGGAGGGACATACTTGTTATAGCCATGGTGTCAGGATTACAGCACGTAGAATTATGTAACAGAGAGGACTGATAGGTAACGTATACCGGACCTTAGAATGGCCAGACTAACGTACCAAAGAATAGTCAGAAATAGCCGAGGTCAAGGGATACAGAAAGAGACACAACGATAAGGAAAAGCCAGTGGTCATGGATGCCAGAAAACAGGGAAGTCAATATCAATGCCAAAGTCAAATAACCAGAAAAAACAGAATCAATAACGCGCTCTCGGACAACCACAAGGGAAACCACGTCAGGGCACAGAGCAAGAGGAGAACTGGGCCTGTGGATCTGATTGGTTGTAACCGGCCTTTGACCCCAAAGGCAGTTACCAGGTTCCTATTTGCATGACTGCTGCTCAGCACAAACCCTCCTATGGATTGATTGCTGCTCAGCACAAACCCTCCTGTGGATTGATTGCTGCTGGGCACACCTTTTCCTGTCAGGACAATAAATGCCATTAATCACATTTTTATGTGCAGATGAATACGTGACACATGGCTCCCCAGAGATTTTCTTCAGAAATAACGGTTCTGAAGTTTTTTTTTCTTCCCTGAGTGCTATAATAGACAATTAATTAATTTACTGATATGTTATTGTTTCAGAATAAAAGATTGGAATGATATGGGTTAATGAGCACCTTTCCCCCCCCCCCCTTATATCCTGTGTCACACCACACAATGATTGAGTAATGTCAATGACATTTGCATATTCGCCTTATCGGCACATGCATAACCCCACCTTTAACCATTTCCCAATAAAACACTGACACCATAATTTTGGCAAAATTATATCACAGCTTTATTAATTGGTAACAGTAAATTTAAAGGTCATTGTCAACAGCATGCCAACATTGGCCTGCACAATTTCCATCTTGCATTTTACCATTTAAACCCCCTGACAATGACCCACTCCTACATAAACATAATACCCAAAACATCGTTGCACACCACCATTGCCACCAAAGGGCACCACAATTGTAGGGGCATACCGAGACACCCCTACACACCCAGGTTTCGGAGCTACCGACGAGCTCGAACCTACCAAACCAGTCCAAAGGCCTACCTATTAGCCCCGAACTCCAATTTTACCCCATCTCCCTTGCAGATCAGCGGGCTGGCCTTCCATGCCGCCGGCCAAGTTCCCACCCACCAGCGGCCCGCGAAATAAGCCCCGAAACCGATACTCCCCGATGTGTCCGTAAAGAGCTCCAAGTCCAGGGAAGATGCCGCCGGTTCCCGAAAAAACACCTTCCCATTAAAATCCCGTAAAAAGGCCACCCAGACATCCAGATCGGCCTTCATAGCCGCCGAGACCCAAATAAGATGGTGCGGGAACACCACCCCCCCTGTTGCCCTAGCCAAGAACCTGTTAAAGACCCTACAAACCGGAATCACCCGACAGGCAAAGTTTAGCCGACCCAGCAATGATTGAAGCGTCCGGAGCGTGACTTTCTTAGCTACCTGCACCTCAGCCACTGCCTTCCGAAGCGCCAGCAACTTATCCTGCGGCAGCCAACACTCCCCTCTAACCGAGTCTATCTACAAGCCCAAAAAACTCAAGCAATTTGGAAGAGGGGGGTCCTTGAACGGCCCGCCATCCTGCCCAACTGAACTTCCTTAAACAACTTCTCCCTAACCACCCCCGGAAACTCCCCTACAGATTTTAGATTGCGAAGTCGAGGTACCGTTACCCTCTCCGGAAACGGGATCACAAACCCTTTCGAAAAGCCCTCCTCCCACATCCTCCCTGTTAACGTAGTTGTTTAGCTAAGGTAGCATCGCACCGACCTTCACCGGCGTTGCCCCCAGTTGCAGTGGACGAGGCCGAACCCCTGGACACCCCTCCCGTGGCGGCTGCCTTACCTTTTTTGAAGCACCTGTGCAGTCCGTGGGTACCTCCACAACTGGAGCACTCATGCTTGAAACGACATGTAACCCCCCATTTGCACTGCCCTTCGTTATAGAGCCAACAATAGCCCCGCTTTTGGTTGCCCGACACGGCGGTGGAAGCGCCCGTGCCGGCCCCTGGCTGAAAGGGAGATGCCTTCTGCGCCATCATAAGCTTCATCCAGAGCGTAAGATCCATTTGGTCCCACTGCATTCCCGGATTAGTCGCCAGGTGTTGACAAAACTGCTCGTCGTATCGCCACCACGCGAGACCCCCATATGTGCGATACACTTCCCAAACGCCATCCAAGTAGCAAAAGAGCTTCCAACAGCGCTCCGCCGCCTACTCGCCCATCACACTGGCCAAGATGCAGAATGCCCTTAACCAATTCCCAAACATCTTAGGGATCTTCCTATACTGCCTCTTCTTTTCCTCCTCCTCCTTCTTAATGTCCTTTTTATCCTCCTCCTTGAGGTCAAGGTAGTTCTTCAGGGGGAGAACTGAAAAGAGTTCCACGAACTCCCCTTTCCAGATATGCTCCTTCACCTCCAGTTTTAAGTGACAGCCTAAAGGACCCGCGAAAGAAATGTGTACGTTCTGCAGCGCGGCCTCTGGGATTCCCCCAAGTAAGCTGGCCCTCTCACTCGCCAGCTCAGACGCCACCACCGTGGAGGTCGCGCCCAACTCCCCATCCCTGCTGCCCCCGGCGGCCACGACTCCCACCCGACTAGACCCTGAAACCTCCCCTTGCGGAGCCCACACCTGACTGCAATCCCAGACTCTCCCTTTTCCCGCACCCCAAGAATGAAGTATTTAATGCCCTCTAACAGCTCCCCTGAGTGCTGCAAAGACGATGTCTCACCTTCCGAACCCCTTGGTGCCGAAGGCCGTGGGGTTGCTGATCGACCACGGCTGTCCTGATCCAAGCGCTCCACTGTGTCGAGCCGTACTCCCGTAGTGCCAGATCTCACCCGATCCACGGGCGACCGTGAAGACCCCTGTCCAGTAACAAGGTCCACCTCATCTGCGGGCGACTGTCCTGCTGTCCTCCCGGCATGCGACCTCACCCTCTCCGAAGGCGATCATCTCTGCGACCTGAAAGGAGAAGACATCCTGGGTAGGCTGGCCGTGGTAACCCTGCCCCGTCCCCTCTCTTCGCGGGAACCATAACCCCCTTCCAGGGAACTCCCACTCATGGAACTGTCCTTCTGCCGCCTCCAGCCCCACCGTCCAAACAGTGGAGACCCTGCTCCGCCCTCGGGGGTAGCCTGCCCCGCAGGGCACCCTGTTGTCTCCGTCCGGCTCCCTACGATGACTGCTACGCGACCGTTGCCTGCCAGCGCCCCTAATGGGCCTGGTGTCCCTCTCCTGTGCCAGGTGCGCTACTTCCCTGCGAGCTGCAGTCCCCCAGAGCTGTCACTCGCTGTCACCCCCCTCCGATCCCTCTAGAGCGGCCTGACTCGCCCCCCGTCGTCCCCGTCCTGGTCATATGGGAGACCCAGGTGAAGCACTCCTGCAAGCTGTCCGGGGAGACTCTGGAGCATCGTGAAGCACCATGACCCTTAGGTCCAGTCGCTGCCCTACTAGCCCCTTGCCTACCAACTGTAACTGTACTGGGACCCACCACCGGGGCAACCCTTGGCATAGCAACCGGAGGGGCAATGGTGTCAGAGGTCGACTCACCCGGGCGAGGAACTACAGCTGTCCCAGCTCCACCACCACCAACAGCACTTTCAGGTCTCGCTGCAAAGCCTGCCGTGCCGATCCTCCCTTTCCTGCTGATCCTCTTCTGCAAAGGTCTTTTGCCCGAACTCCCGACTCCAGCAGCCACCTCTCCTGCAATACCTGCAACAGAAGAAGCAAAAACCGAATGCTCTGCAGTTTTCCTGCTTCCCCGTTTGGCAACCGAACGGTCGACAGTACGGCTACCTCCACGTTCAACTACCGAACGTTCGGCACTTTTTTTACCTCCCCGTTCAGAAAACAAATGGTCGTCAGAGTTCACACCTCCAGGTTTGCCATTTGGACGTTAGGCAGTTCTCGTACCTCTGTGTTCGGTTCCCGAACGTTCAGCAGTTTCAGCCCCTTCGCCACTTCCTCTACCTCCGTTCCGGAACCAGCAGCCAGCAACTCCAGCCTCACTTGACGCCCTGTTCGTGCGGCAGCACTGCAACGCCTCCCGCGACCTCCTCCACTTGCGGCATTCTCCCCAGCAGCCTCGCCGCAGCCGTCGGTACCACCAGAAGGGCTCTGTGGACATCGGGAACCCAGAACCGCACTGGGGCTTAACCGCTGAGGGGGCCTTGTCCTCCTGGCAGGCCTCTGCCCCAGGGAGCTCCCAGAGCCGGACGGCAAGGCATCCCCAAGGCGGTCTCTCAGCCACTCGACGCTCCTCTCCTGCACTGCTGCCCGGACTCCTGCCAGCCAATCTTCCATCTTGCCAGAAACCTGCAGAGGAGACAAAGAAAAAAGCCACACAAATCCTGCCAGAACAACAGGTAAGTGCAACTTAGATTAAAATGTCCCTTAGACTTAAAATGGCCCCTTCTTATACTCCCATTATAACTCCACCCCACTTTCATTTTCTTTGGCCAATCCCCAGCTAACTGTAAGTAGGTGCCTGTCTCCTAGCAATGTCAATGCCCACTCCCCTTAGCTACGCTGCTCCATGGGCTACAGGATGCTCTATTATAACAGCTGGCCTTTGATCCTGATTTGTATCTTCTTCTTGTTCCCCCCAGCCCCCTATACCCTGTTAACACCTTATCTTTATAACTGTTGGAAAGTGTTTCAAGTTCTTTGACGATGCATTTCACTGGACATGACTGTATGTAAAATCTAATGTATTGTGTGAAGACAACCCCTTTTTGGATATGTACAGAATTGGATATGAGATCTGTGTCTTCTCCCATTAAATCAGAAGCAGTGCTCTGCCATACATTTGTGTGGATGAGTACTGCCCTCCGAGCTCGTATTTCTGCTGTGTTCATTCCTTGTCTTCATACCTGAGCGAAAACATTGCTGTCTGCTGAATTTATACCACAACATGTGTAATGAGTGTAATTTTAGGGTGTTTTTCTGCTACATTTCATTTTTTGACTCATTTATTATGTTATTTGCTCCAAAATATTCCTTATGTGCCTTTCCACCACTTTGGGGTTATGTAGAAAAATTGTCACATTCACTATAATGTTTGCGCCAGTTTTGTGTGCATGTACAATTTTTAATGTATAAAACTGTTACTCCACATTTATACATTGGTGGCTTATTTTGCCTTTTTAATCAATTTTCCTCCACTTTTTGTTGCTCCCCCATAAGGGGGTTATGTTGATTTTACCATTGGATGCATTACAAGACACATTGACAGCTCAAAATATTTTTTGAAGAGCTCCTCTGTATGATGCTAAACATGAAATGCACAAAAAAAATAATATATATATAATTACAAAAAGTTTAGATGAATGTCCTGGCTCTTGTTCTGGCTATATTTCTGTACTCTCTTGCATGATTATTCATAAAAAAAACAAACAAACAAAAAAAAAAACATGAACATTCTGTAGCAAGATTATAGGTGACCCTAGCTTAATTTATGTTTCCTATGAATAAATAAAATTGTGTTCTGCTTTGGAGATTGGTGTGATCAATTCCCCATATTTTGTTGCATAACGGAAATTATTTTATGTAGACTTGAAAGATTTTAAACGTTATATTTTGTATGTGGGCTGATCCCGCTTTGTCTATTTTGCTCAAACTGAGTTAATTTCGGCATCAACATTAAGTCATGCATATTCTGGTATGCTTTCCATTTCCAGTTTTATCTACATATTTGCTCATGTTTATTGTTTGATTTCTTTACTAACCTTAAATTGGTTTTATAACTATCACTTGTTTGTCTTTTTTTGTCAATCTTTCTTTTACTTTAGGCATTTAGGTAATACAATAAACATATATACAATAGGAGTTTTGACAAAAGCACGACCTTTGAAATGATCACGGGTATACTGAAACACATTCTAGATTAGGCAGTCTACTTTTTAAGATAACGCAATGAAAATGAAACAAACAAGATATACATGTCTAAAACTGGGCCAGATATCAAGTGATATAGTAGTTAGAAATAAGCAGACATGTATGAGTGATGCTACATGTGCAGCTGAGAGAGCATAGTAACCATATGCACTAAACACATTAGTAGGTGCGTAAGATATGTCAGGAGAAACTATTGCCCTAGGCTGTAGGCATGTCAAATTTATATAAAAGTATCAGAGCAGAATGGTGTATGCTAGACAAATAAGACAGTCAATCTTAGTAGGCCTGAAGAGTCACCATCACCAGATTCCCAATACTGGATGGTCACTGGAATCTGCAGGTGAGTGACATGAAGCAGTTGTAAGACAGAAGCGAGACTGGGCGACCCCGATGTATAGGCCAGGATCTCTGGGCCACAAACTTAGGAACTCCCGGAGGCCGAGTTACATCCACCCGCAGGTGTGCATGAGGGCTTGATGGTCAGTTACCTCTTGCGGCACGTGATCCTCTGCCAGTGTGGGCAATGCGTTGAGGCAAAACCCCTAGAGGCCTTAAACCCAGGTGGGATAATATGAAGGAGAGTAGGAGCATTCACAAGTGCTGTGCCTGACGGGGGGCCCTCTCAATCTCTGCTGCCTGCTCCTCTGAACTCCTGCCATAGGGAGAGGTGACTGTGCTGTGCTCTCTGATTCTTCCTGCCACTCAGACTAGGTTGCCTGTGTGTGGTCTTGTATTCTCTGCCAAAAGCGTCGGAAAACTAGGGCAGCACAAAACCAGGATACACCACTGAGAACAGGTCAGGTTCCCGGCTGGGTACAGGCTTGATTCAAGTGTCAGAGTGGTCACTCGGGAATCCCCAACTTAGGTAGTGCTATTTGGTTAGTGTAGTTGCAGATTGACTGGGGTTAGCACCCAAAAAAATGATCAGGTTCGCAAAGGCTTGCGCTCAACACATCTGCTCTGCAGGAATGCTAGGTTTTGCCTCCTTGTTTGTCTGTGTTTCTTTTATCTGAGAGTTCTTTAGGTTGCAGTGTAACTAGCTTTAACAAATCTAGCAAACCCTATAAACCAAGGGTATAAAATTTAATTCCACAATGGCAAGTCATCTTCTCCCTTGTGACCTGAAGATCTATACTCCCAGAAATATACTCACATTGATCCGTTCTTCAAAGAAACACAACACTCCTGGACATACACAGCTGCAGCATGAACTCCAAATTTACAGCATTAAAGCAGCTTTAAAACATATTAAATCTCTCCCTCTTGCACTATTGAACCAAAAAAAAAACAACCTTTTGAGATCCCCAGACATGTACAACTTATCCTTTTTTTCCAATGTGCTTGCTGGGTCTTCTTTGACAGCGCCACCATCTTAAAGTTTCTAAGATGACGGCACTCAGAAATGCTGTCTTCTGACCTTTCCTGATCTCGGTTGTCATTCGTGATTGTGTAGGAGTCAACAGTGACTAACTGTGATGCACCACTGGAGAGAGGGGAGTATTAACTCCTTATGTATAACCTTGCAAAGAAATGTAATTTACAAAAAAACATAAAAATTGGGCAAAAAAAAAGTGGCAAACATTTAAAATTTGCACCCTGTGCAACATTACCGCCATACCTATACATACAAAGATATACTCTCTCATATACTCACATTCACATATACATTACAAGCTACAGTTGTACAATTCCACCTCAATCCCAGCACCTGTAGCATTGTCAAGCTCTAAATTGAGACACCTTCCCTGTACCGGCCAGACTCATGAACTTTTAAGATTTAAAAAAAAAAAATTGCCATTAAAATCACAGGTAATCCAGTCTCCACCCAGAAGCTGCTCCTCCTCTTCAGAGATTATCCATCACTTTGGCCTTGATTTAATCAGCTTTCCAAATGAGTCAGTACTGTTAGAAAAGCTTTTCTAATCGTGTAACTACAGAAGTAGTCATAAAGTCTATAGAGATTTTTGTAGATAAGTCATTTGGAAATTTTTCTAACCGTATTGAATCATTCGGAAAGCTCGTTAAATTGAGTCAGCAGGATGCTTCTCATAGACGAGTACTGTTTTCACATCATTCACAGTTTTCGGGAGCATCGTGCTATGCAGGATGACACCAATGCTTTAACTTAAATTGCTGATAACACGTATCAGCTGTAACTATCGTCTTCCACTAAGTCATTTAACGAAAAGTCGAAACCCCGCCTTTAAAAATTGATAATTATCGGTTCCAATATCAAATCCAATAAATATGTTATAACATTTGAATTCTCAGGCTCAGCAATTCAATTAATTGCATCATGGACATAATCCTCAATAAATGGCCTTGAAAACTTTGACAGCTGAAGTAAACGTATAGACTTAATAATAAAATTAATAACTAAATGCTTTTTTTCTCCTGTTTGCCTCCTCCCCTCGGGTCATAATAAATATTATAGCCACCACCCTCCACTTATGGGTGAGAGCTGGGGGAAATTATAAATCTCCCCCAATTTTTTTTAATTAGAGCTCCCACCTGCAGCAGCATGGGGCACAATAGGATGTTCCCTCCACCCCAATTTTTTATGTATCCCAGGTGATGCTGACACATTTTGTGCCTTCACCGATACTACATCAGAGGTAAGAACATGTCAGTGTTGATCCAGTATTTCCCTCTGTGTGTCCCAGTCATGGTTTTAAATATAAATAAAGACTCTTTTCCCATTACCAATATGGATTGAGGCATCTTCCTTTTTTCAAGATAACCCCCTTTCAAACAAGCACCCATTCAAGACTCTTGAGCATTCAGCATTTTGACAATGTTCAACAATTTCAGCTTCTTCCAACACTATGGTATCTAATGTAATTTTGGGAGTTGTAAGATACTGATTGAAAGGCCTCTATAAGAGAGAACATTTAAATAATGAAAGATATGGAAGTGTCATTATATTTAAATATAAGATGAAGGATGGTCAGGTAATGGAATTAAAGGGAGGGAACAGAGTAAGTAGTGATGTATGTATAGACCATAAAAAGAAATTCATGGATTATATAGCTCAGTGTTTTGTAAACTGACATTTGTGTGGGGATACAAAGATTTCATTTGCACAAAAGAATGTTCAGAATAAACAAGTTTCTTGGAACCTTTATTGAATGTTTGCTTAACAAGTTGTGTGTGTGTCAAAGAGCGGTTCCCTTTAATGTGGGGTCTGTGAGTGCATGACTAACCTAGAGTGTTACGGGCCAGAGACACAGCTTTTTATGCGAGTGTGCCGGTTTAATAAAGGTCAGCTGCAGGAAAGTCATTGTGTGATACAATAGTTGCATGTGATGTACTTAGAGCTGCATGTTTAGAATTGCGGTTTTCTCCAAGGTCAATAGGCAAAGTGTTATCATGCATTTTAAGGGTTACTACGAGCACCATAACCACTTCAATTATTTGAAATGGTCATAGTTTTTGGCGTCTTTATGTTCAGCATTTCACTATGAAACTCTGCACATACTGAGTGTAATCCTCTTTACTTCCAGTGATGTAACTTCACCTCAGTCAGTGTCATTGGTACATCATTAGCCTACCCAGAACAAAGGTTTCAGGTTGGCTAATGTCACTTCTGTGCATATTTTATACACAGAAGTGCATTCACTGGCTAAGATCAATCATCTGGTGCCCTCTGTAACAAAAGAGCGGCAGAACGGACATCTGGTTTCTGCAGCTATGTAGAAGCTATATGTTGTATGCCTGTTGTAGATACTAGACCCAGCACTCAGTGGGGATCTAGGTAGGAATGCAAACCATTGTAAAAAGATTTGCCCCATAACCGGGAATGTTCTTAGGGTACTCCTTGCTTCATTACCACTGAAGTGGGCTGTGGTGGTTTTGATGGTTGGAGTAATCCTTTAAATGTGCTTTTCAACTGGCAGCCTATGGGAACCTTGAGTTAGTAACACAACACATCAGGGGCTAATGTATCAAGGACCAAAATGAGGCTTTTTCCATATATGCTGACTCCCAAGGTACTATCAGAAAGTTATTTTGCTGTTGAGGCTGCAGTAGACTGAGTGGGGCCTAAGGACAATCTTCTTTAAGCCTAAAGCATTGTGTTATTTGAAGGTAAATTACCAGCTAATTTTTCATTCACTATATAAAAACATTCGATAATAAATGAAATATTATTATGGCCTGCAGGGTGCCAAGAGTGGTCGCACGTAAGTGGAGCTCTGGCGCAACTACTAAACAAACACCCGGATTACTTAACTAACTCTCGGAAGCTGGACCCCACAGGGATCCCTGATGTCGGGGAAGCAATGGGGAAACACTCCCAAAAGTTTAAAACCCTCTCAGGGGTGGGGGATGGCAGCTACAGCATAGAAGAATTCCTCCACATGTGGCCAATGCCCAAGAAGGTGGCGCCGCCTGATCATCTCAGCTCTTCCTCTGAGGAGGAATGACTGGCTGTCCTTGATCCCATACCAGAAGCTGGCCTACCTGCAGCACAACAGCAACCCGAGGACCAAGGGCCTCCGGCCACCAAGGGAGACATTATGGACCTCATGGTTAACACCCAAGCCTTCTTCAGGGCCAACTTGGTTGTGGTGCAAGAGGAGATAGTATCCATAACTGACAGAGTCAGAACAACAGAGAACGATGTCTCCTCTCTCTCCTAATGCCACGCAGGAGCTGAGGAACAAATCAAACCCCTCCAAACCTCACAATTGGCTATGAAATCTCAGCTGGATTGCAATGGATGACGTGTGAAGGCGCAACAATCTAAAAGCCTACTACGCTTAGAATCATTCCGAGACAAGAGGGCAGTTTTGCAGGTGACTAACTCCCAGGTTCCATACAAGTGTGAGGACATGCCACTTACCTATCTGCAAGACTTATGCAGGGCTTCCCTTGATTGGAGACGCTTGATGTGCCGGGTCATGCAAGCTCTCAGGGAGGTCAACATTAAATATAAATGGGGCCCACCACACCCCCTCATCGCCACGAAAGACAGCGCAACCTGGAGGCTTACTGCACCAGAGGCCTCCGACTCCTTCTTTGCTGAGCTTTCGTATTACGAAAGGCTCCTAACCCCGCTGCTAACGGCCACTGGGACGTGCAGAATATTGTCCCCTTTGTGCCCTGCACGAGAGTGGACACTGGCTGAAACAGGCTTGACTCTCTTCCTTTTAGTTTTCGAACCGTGGACCAATACTTAGACCAATTATACCGTGTGTATATCTGTGTGTCAGAAACATATACACACACACACAGATACACCCTGACACAGAGATACACGCACTGGTGCATATAAACATAGATATACACATTTTGAAACATAGATACACACACCTTGACACACAGATACATACACACACACACACAGATACACACTGTGGGTCAAGGTGTGTGTATCTGTGTCAGTGTGTGTATCTGTGTGCCACTATCTGCCAGTATGTGTGTATCTGTGTGTCAGATTCATACACACTGGCACATACAAACACAGATACACACACCTTGATACACAGACACATACAAACACAGATACACACACACACACACACACACAGATACACACTGTGTATCAATGTCTGTGTATCTGTGTGTCAGATATACACATACAAACACAGATATTCACACCTTGACATACAAAAAAACGCACAGTTTATTTTTATTTTTCGGGGGAGGGGGGTTCCACGACGTTGATACACTATGTCAAAGGGTTCCAGAGGAAAAACTAACTGGGAACCCCTGCTATAGAGTGAGGAATACATTTTTGTGCCGGCCTCCCTGAAGTGTGCAGAAATGTAGCCCAAACTGCTGCACTCACAACGTGGACAAAATTAAGATAAGAAATGCAGAATTCTCGCTCTGGATTATCTGACTGACAGCTCTTAAGGGCAAAATTTCAAATCACACTCAAGTTCACATGGTGAACCATGGTTTAAGGACCCCACCTTTGGTGTCTCCAAAGTAAAACGAACAGTTAGCTGTAGTTATCAACTAAATGTGTGCCTTTATTCAGTCAACAAGACAAGATGGCTGGCAACGGTTTTGACCCTCACCCTTATAGCTTCAGTGGATTTTACAAATTGCTACTATTCTAAACGGCTGAATGTAGGCTCCAATGCACAATGTCTTTTGCCATAATGCAAAGTTATGTTAGTGCTTAGAGAGGCCATTTAAAAAAAAATCTTATACCTACTTACACTACTCCCTGTTAGTTGTAATAGTATAGCTGTAGGTGTGTATGGACACACCCTACATGGAGTAGAGGGACATGTCCCTCTTACCACATTTAACTAAGATGTTGTATGTATCTGTACCTGCAAGCTTTTCCATGTTATTAGCCAAGTACCTATTTTTTATGCAGTGCAGCAGAAGATATACTGAAGAGCAAGGAGGGTATTGTCCAAAATGGCATTTAGACATTTGCCACTGGTGTTTCAATGGGACTTGGAGGGAACTGTACACTATAAGTAGGTGCAGTCACAAACACTTACCTTAACAGAGGCAAATACACAAGCTAGTAAAATCTGAACTCAGGATCGACTGTGTATCAGGTGGAAGTTGAGTAGTTTTCAGGTTCCAGGATCTCGAGTGGTGGCCATGTTGTGCTCAGCAGTCTGTAATATCACATTTGTCCTGATATTGCTGAGTATTCCCTGTATGCTAACAATGAAAATTGAATCTTTGCTGAAAACGTAAATAAACAAACTTGACCTGGCATTTTGACATATGCAACAAAACATTATCCAATATCTATTTACATAAACCTTCTAAGCTTACATGGGAACCTGTCAGATCTGCCACAAAGGCTTTGTGGCTAGCGATTACTTGCCAGGCCTTCGGGAGCTATCATCACTGGGTTGTAGGAGTTCACCTTGAAAAAATGTACAAGTGTCTGTCTAATATACAGTTGTTCCACACCATTTATGACTGGGCATATGTGGTGTAGGCAGCATAAATAATTAAGAGACCACATAATAATTAGATGAAAATCATTTTCTTTTGAATTGTGCAAATGCTGTGGTATTTATTAAAGTGACTCTATCTAATACACAATAAAATGATGGTTCAAATTATTTCTATAATGTTTTCCCCATAAAAAGCACCATACCACTGTAGCCAGTTAGCCATAGTAATCCTCACTGCCTTACACTAACAATAACTGATTTTTCTTTATGCTGTAAAGAAAAATCAGTAAAGAAGCCAAGGGCCTGAGACAAGAAACATGCTTAGGGTCAAAGTTAAAGGTCAAAAGCTGAGAAGTATTGTCAGGAACCAGGGACCAGAAACAAGAACCAGGATCAGGAACCAGTAGCAAGAATCAGAAACAAGGACCAGGGTTAGGAATCAAGAATAAGGGCCAGGACACTAGGAGACTGACGCTAGCACCAGAGCAACAAAGCCTTGACTAGGTGCTGTGCTTGGCTATTTATAGGAAGAACCAATCACATAATTGCTTCCCACCCACCTGCAGTCATAGGCCCAGTGCCTGCAAAAGAGGGGAGGAGACGGGCAGAGTTCCTCTCCTCTGTCTGTCCAGGCTGCCTTCCCACCTGCTCTTCCTGATCCGTCCCATAGATCACTCTGGCGTTTACATGGCCTCTGCAGTCTTGCCACTACGATGGCACCCAAGTTGAGCCTGGCGACGGGCAGCAGTGTAAAGAGCTGATGGCGCAGCAGTAGGAATGCAGCGGGCCAAGCTCTGAGTGTCCAGAACCCTACTCCAGGACACTGCGGGCACCAGTGGGGAAAGTAAGTGCCAGTGGGGAATGTGACAGTTCCTGTGGCATTTTTATATGCCGTGTCGGCAGCATAAATAATCCAGTCCATACTTAGCGTTGGTCGCATCCCAATTCGGAGCAAGTTCAGAATCGCTGGGCAGGTCATCCGAATCATGGGTCTGTGTTCCCTAGGGACCCACTTCGTGAACTGGGGGATGTTGGAACCCACCATCAAAGACTCGACTTCTACCCATTTCCTCTAGTCCGGTGGGGAGTGCCACACAACCACTTGTTCCACTTGCGCTGCGAGATAATAGAAATACAGGTTCGGGAGGCCCAGCCCCCCTCTGTCCTTACGTCTGTACAATACCTGTCTGGAGATTCTATGTCTTTTATTCTGCCAGATGAAGTTCCCTATAGTTCATTGCAGTGGCATCAATTGTGCTTTCATAAGGTGAATGGGTAGCGCCTGAAACAAAAACAATATTCGCGGGAGGATATTCATCTTGATGGAGTGGATCTGCCCTATCCATGAAATAGGCTTGTCCGTCCATTTTTCAAGATCTTTTATCAATGTCTGGAGCAGAGGGGTATAGTTAGCTGCATACAGACATCCAGGGTCTGCAGTCAGTTGAATCTCCAGGTATAGCAGGGAATCCTTTTCCAGCCGAACTTGGTAAGTGTCCCGTATCTGGTCCATTTCCGCCGTCGTCAGTCCCACGGCAATGCATTAGAGTTATGGAGGTTCACTTTATATCCGGACACCTCCCCATATTCTTTTATTAGGTCCTGGAGTGCACCCATCGACTCCATCGGGTATCACTACCATTTTTTAATAATACATGTCTAAATGTAAAACCTCTCAATGGAGGCATGTAATGAGATGACACCAATCTAATTTTCTTTCGCCATCTGTCTTTGTAAAACCTCAACCATTTTTAACACGATACCATATCTGACCGTACCAATGTGGTATGCTGAAACATTTTATTGAGTAAAATAAAAAAAATGTTGAAACCATGCAATAAATTAACTGATTATACACATCCATTATTGTTCCAACAGGAACAAGATCTAGAAGTTGATACACCCTCAATCCAAGACACCTTTCAACATTATATGGTTTTAGTTGACATGAAGCCAAGATTTGGATTGTACACCCTAGCTTCTACTCATTTCAATGCTCATTTAATAAAAGAACAACCCAACAACCAAACAATTGTTTTATCATCTGTAATCACAAAACACTTTGATCATCAACATTATATAAACATATTTTATTTAAAACTAAACAACTCAATTCTCTCAACATCCATCATCTCCCCAATTTTGTTGCCTCTGTTCCAGCACCTATACGGAATAAATGGCTGGTGTATTTAGCCTCATTTAAACACATTTTACCCATACAAACTTACAAAACCCACTGAAATTAAAAACTTGTAAGCAGAGCTTTGGATTCATAAATGAGTATGGGGCCTAAAATGTTTGGTCTTATCGACAGATATCCCTTAGTTGTCATTACAGGGCACACCTCATTACCAGGAACATTAAAAACATTATCAATTTTCCTTTGCCCTGTTGATCTGTTTTTGAGAATCTCAATAAAATAATCTGTTTCCAAAATGAAATGCTTTTCCCGAAGACCTAACAAACAGAATTTGCTGTTTGCCACCAGTTCACTGATTCTCAAGGCTGCAAAAAAAATGCCAAAACAAAGGCTTCTTTAACCCCTTAAAGGACCACCCAGACCACTTCAGCTTAATGAAGTGGTCTGGGTGCTAGGTCCAGCTAGGGTTAACCCATTTTTTCATAAACATAGCAGTTTCAGAGAAACTGCTATGTTTATGAATGGGTTAAGCCTTCCCCTATTTCCTCTAGTGGCTGTCTCATTGACAGCCACTAGAGGCGCTTGCGTGCTTCTCACTGTGATTTTCACAGTGAGAGCACGCTAGCGTCCATAGGAAAGCATTGTAAATGCTTTCCTATGCGACGGGCTGAATGCGCGCGCAGCTCTTGCCGCGCGTGCGCATTCAGCCGGCGGGGCGTAACGGAGGCGGAGAGGAGGAGGAGAGCTCTCCGCCCAGCGCTGGAAAAAGGTAAGTTTTTACCCCTTTCCCCCTTCCAGAGCCGGGCGGGAGGGGAACCCTGAGGGTGGGGGCACCCTCAGGGCACTATAGTGCCAGGAAAATGAGTATGTTTTCCTGGCACTATAGTGGTCCTTTAAGGATGGCGTTCTATGCCGTCCTTAAGGGGCTTGCTCTAAACACCAATGGGCGGCATAGAAAGTCCTCGCCGTTCTTGCCACCCACATGGCCGCCGCCATTCGGCCGTTGCAGATCGCGGACCTGGCTATTGACCACTTTCTGCAACATCTGATCACAGTGACAGCTACTCACTGCAATCAGTGTTACTGTGTGTCAGCCAATTCATTTATTGGCTGACACACGTGGCCGCCGCCATTCCCCCTATGCAGATCGCTGTCGGGGGACATGCCTGGTAACCCACGCAGTCCCCCTGCAGCAAATGACCGCGATCTGCAACATCTGATTCCAGTGACAGTCAGTCACTGCGATCAGTGTTACTGTGTGTCAGGCAATTCATGAATTGGCTGACACGTGGCCGCCGCCATTCACAATGCAGATCCCCCTCCCGCTGCAGGCCAATGACCGCGATCTGCAGCATGTGATCACAGTGACAGCCAGTCACTGTGATCACTGATACAATGTGCCAGCCAATGATTTCAAATCACTGGCTGACACTTTGTCTCTGCCCCTCTCTTCACCTCACTTCGATCTGAGAGAGCGGCAGAGAGATCGTTGTAGAGCTGATCCTGTTGAGAAACGTAAAACTTTTTAAAAGTTTTTTTAAAAAGTGATTTTTTTTTTTTACTTTCAGTGCTGATCACAGCATTAACACTGTGATCAGCCTGATTAGGGCTTTTAGTACTCTTGAACTATATTATTATTATTATTTTGGGGGTAAAAAAAAACGTACAAAAATTTTTTTGACCCTTTGTGGCAGTTGCAGCAACCCAATTCTCCCTTAACCCCTAGGCACAGAAAACCTAGGCACAGAAAACTAATCTGACAAATTTCTACATAGAAAAAAAATGAATGGACAAGCCGTATATTTGACCCTGTAACTTTCCAAAACCCCATAAAACCTGAACATGGGGTTACTGCTTTACTTGTGAGACATTTCTGAATACAAATATGTATGTTTTATTGCAGTAAAACCGAACAGTATTCTGACATTAACAGTTAAAATGCCAAGCAGAACTTGAAAAATAACATTTCTTTTTTAAACTTTTTTAGATTTTATTTCTATAAAATGGAGTTCCATAAATGAATGTTTGCCATGTAATAAAAGCTCTGTTTCTCCTGAACAAAATGATATATAATAAGTGTGGATCGCTGGATCCTTTCATCTGTACAGCTGGCAATGACATAAGTAGTATCACATACCTGGGCTACTACTTTGTATGGGCCCTGCCAGTCTGCTTGCATCTTGTCAGTCTTCACAGGCTTGAGCACTAAGACCTTCTGCCCAAGATACGCATGGAAGATACGCTGTCGGGCACCCCGATCGTACCATCTCTTCTGTCTTCCCTGGGCCGCCTGGAGGTTCTCTCTTACCATCAAAGACAGTTGCTCCATGCAGTCCCTGAGTTCCAGTACATATGGCACTATGGGGGTTCCCTCCTGCTCCGTCTCTCCCTCCCAGTGTCCTCTGATGAGATCTAGAGGTCCGTGGACCCTTCTCCCATAGAATAACTCAAAGGGAGAGAACCCAGTAGATTACTCGGGTACCTCTCTGTATGCAAACAGCAGGTGAGGCAGGAATCTCTCCCAGTCTCTGCAGGCATCAGTAAAGGTCCTCAGCATTTGCTTGAGGGTCCCGTTAAAGCGCTCACAGAGACCGTTAGTCTGGGGGTGGTAAGGTGAGCTAAGCAAGAGCTTAATATTGCACACCTCCCACAACTGCTGGGTGAGCACAGTGGTAAACTGGGTTCCCTGGTCAGAGAGAATCTCCTTAGGGAACCCCACTCTGGTGAAAATCTTAACCAGGGCATCAGCTACTGTCTCTGCTTCGATATTGGACAGAGCTACTGCCTCTGGGTAACGGGTGGCATAGTCCACCACGGTGAGAACATATTTCTTCCCGGATGAACTAGGTCTGGCCAGTGGACCCACAATGTCAATGGCTATACCGGAGAAGGGTTTCCCAATAATAGGCATGGACATAAGTCTGGCCTTCGGGTGGTCCCCTCTTTTACCTACCCGTTGACATGTGTCGCACGTATTACAGTATTGTCGCACAGCCTGGTTAAAATTGGGCCAGAAGAAATTCTGTGTAATCCTATAGGCTGTGCGACGGGACCCTAGATGGTATAATGGTATATCATGCTCAATTCGCAGAATCTAGCTGTCGTTTCTGCGAAGGGGCTTTACTTCTCTGGGATGGTTTTAGGGATCCTGTACCCACTGGGACGGTTTAGGGATCCCCCACCCACTCATAGCGCTCTCCATCTACCCCGTCCTCCTGGGTATCTGCCTCAGGTGAGCCGGTTCCAGCAGCCCGGCCTGGGCACGGGTAGTCATAGGTTTGGCTTCAGCGGGCCCCATCAAGGCGTAAGCGGAGACAAGGGGAGCCAGATCATTCCCCAGTAGTACGTCCGCTGGCAGGTCTTTCATCACCCCAACATTAACATGTCCCGAACCAACCCACCAATCAAGGTGTACCTGAGCAACGGGTAGTCGAAACACTGTGCCCCCAGCGACCCTTAAGACCACAGTGTCTGTAGTGCGTTGGCTCTCAGAGACCAGGTTCTTTTGAAGTAGGGTCATGGTGGCACCGGTATCTCGTAACCCGTTGGCTACTTTCCCATTGACCTTGACTGTCTATCTGTGCTGCTGCCTGTTGTCTCGGTTTGCTGCTTGTACTGGCTCAGCCTCGTGTAGGATGCCCCAGCATTCTTCTTCTTCTACGCAGTGGGCAGGAGGCATTGATGGGCGAGGGTTCCCCCCTGCTGGCTTCCTCCAAGACTGTGACTGCCTGGCTGGGTTCAATGGTCAGTCCTGCTTTCGGTGTCCAACTTGGTCACAGCCGAAACACTTCATGGGCTGTGAATAGTGTCTTGCATTGAACCTTGGTGGTTGGGCATAAGTGGCAGCTGGAGGTGGTGCGTTGGAACGGTATGACTGTGGTGGTGGTGCAGCCACTGGGGTAGATGCCACTGGTCGGTAGTCCATACAAGCCATTGTTTTCTAGCTTGTGGGCATTGGTATACTCATCCGCCAAGCAAGCTGCTTCGGGTAGGGTGAGGGGTTTCCTGTCGTGGTCCCACTCTCTGACCCCTGTGGTCAGCCTCTCGTAGAAGTGTTCCAGCAGGAACAATTGTAGCACTTCTTCCCCGGATACCGCCTGGCATTCAGCGACCCAGTGGGCTGCCGTGCGGTGTATACGGCATGCCCACTCGGTGTATGAGTCTCCGCTTTGATTATTAGTGTCTCGGAACCTCCTCCGGTATGCTTCTGGGTGCAACCGCTTACCTAGCCAAAAGGCATAATCTGTAACTTCCTCATCTGGGATGGCTTGGAAGGCTTCGCTTGCCCAGCTGGACAACTTTCCAGATAAGTTGATGACCCATTCGTCTGTGGGTACCTGGTGTAAGGCACATTGCCTTTCAAAATCGGCCAGGTACCCATCAATCTCCCCATCAGCTTCCACAAAGTTTTTACAAGCAGCAAAATGTACCTTTTTCTTTCCATTTATGGTTGGTATTTCTGCTGCTGCAGCGCCTCTTTGTTGCAGGAGCAGTCGGTTTGCTTCCACAGCTGCTATGACACGCTCAATGATGTCTGGTGTAGGGTTGGGGCCAAAATGTGCCAGCCTTATGTTGACCGCTCCGTTAAAGCTTGCCTCTTCGGGTGTCCAGTCGGTTATGCTGGGTCTTTCAGCTCTATCCATCTCCAGCAGCTCTGAAATTATGCCTCTCTTTTTTTGGTTACTAGCCGGTCGGCCATGGTTCTCCAGCAAGTCCTTAAGGGTAGAGCACTTTAATTGCTCGTAATATATTTCCATCAGCATGTGTCTTTGTAGCTGTCCTTCTGGGCTGTAGGAATCATCCCACGGCTACCACCAGTTGTTACAGTAACCCAGGTAGGAAAGGGGTGAAAACTGTATAAGAAGCTCCTTTCCCGAATACTAAGGCAACTACCGGTCACTCCAATCAGCCGAACAGGAACCATACGAATCATACGCACTCCAAACATCCGAACGAGAGTGGCCATACAAATAAATCCCCCCCAAGTACAAGACAAAGCTCTGTATTGAGGGTCAGCAGGAATCTGGATTAATATGGGCTACCTGCCCGGTATTTATGCAGGTCTTCCACCAGGACACTCCCTGAGGGGATCTGGTGAAAAACTGTGACAATATGTGTACATTAGCCAATCACAAGGTTGAAGACATAAACACTCCTCTTTTGCTGTATAGGACCCTCCTCTCTGTCCTGGAGATAATTGGAAAGTAACTCAATTATCTCCGAGGACAGAGGCTAAACTCCATTTTATACAGAGTAATGAAAATACATAAAAATACATAATACAAAAACTACCGAACACAATAGCTTGGATCTGAGCGCACATTATTACCGAATGGCGCTCAGATCCTATACACACAGTTCAATCGCCATGGAGCCAAAGTCTTTCACACAGTCTTTCGTTATACGAATGGGCTCCATGGCACAGCTATCTGGGATAAGTCTATTCATGAGAAGAAACTACCGAACGGACCGGCGTTCGTATGCTGGAGAAATAGAAGAAGGGAGGTCGGCGGTTTCAGCGGTGTTCATGAGAAACAGTGTTCGTTTTTAGTTCCATGAAATCGTCGATGAACACCGTTGAGTATTCGTATGTCCAAGATGGCCGCCGATTTGTGGTCGGCATATGAACGACGACCACCCAGTCGGCATTCAACAATTAGGAAGTGTCTGCGGTTAACCAATACGTTCTAATGAGGCCAAGAGGTTAACCAGCAGCACACTTCCATGCTGGATGACCGGCCGTTCAGTCAATTGTTCGGTATAAAAGAAAGAAGCGTGGGGGCTGTACGGACAGGGAAATAGCCGAACAAACAGACGAATGAGGAAACAATAAAAGTATTTCACAACACAATGTGAAATCAAACTGTCCACTTAGGAAGCAACACTGAGTGACAATCAATTTCACATGCTGTTGTGCAAATGGGATAGACAACAGGTGGAAATTATAGGCAATTAGCAAGACACCCCCAATAAAGGAGTGGTTCTGCAGGTGGTGACCACAGACCACTTCTCAGTTCCTATGCTTCCTTGCTGATGTTTTGGTCACTTTTGAATGCTGACGGTGCTTTCACTCTAGTGGTAGCATGAGACGGAGTCTACAACCCACACAAGTGGCTCAGGTAGTGCAGCTCATCCAGGATGGCACATCAATGCGAGCTGTGGCAAGAAGGTTTGCAGTGTTTGTCAGCGTAGTGCCCAGAGCATGGAGGCGCTACCAGGAGACAGGCCAGTACATCCGGAGACGTGGAGGAGGCCGTAGGAGGGCAGCAACCCAGCAGCAGGACCGCCACCTCTGCTTTTGTGCAAGGAGGAAGAGGAGGAGCACTGCCAGAGCCCTGCAAAATGGCCTCCAGCAGGCCACAAATGTGCATGTGTCTGCTCAAGCAGTCAGAAACAGACTCCATGAGAGTGGTATGAGGGCCGACGTCCACAGGTGAGGGTTGTGCTTACAGCCCAACACCGTGCAAGACGTTTGGCATTTGCCAGCGAACACCAAGATTGGCAAATTCGCCACTGGCGCCCTGTGCTATTCACAGATGAAAGCAGGTTCACACTGAGCACATGTGACAGACGTGACAGAGTCTGGAGACGTCGTGGAGAACGTTCTGCTGCCTGCAACATCCTCCAGCATGACCGGTTTGGCAGTGGGTCAGTAATGGCAGGCCCTGACTGGCCATCGGGCACACCGGGCAAATGCCCGGTGGGCCGCAGTGGCCATGGGCTGAGGCCGGCAGGGGAGGTCCCAGGATCTCCCCTGCACTCTCCTAGCACTGGCCCCGCCGTTTGCCACGACGGGCTGGTGGGGAGATCAAAGATCTCCCTCACCGGCCCAAATGGGGCTGCCGGTGGGGGAGAGAGGGAGACAGACAGCCAACAGGAGAGGAGGACCCGGCGGAGCTCTAACTTGCAGCTCCGCCGGGTACTCTCGCGAGATCCGGCACGTTGCCATGGCAATGACCGGATCTCGCGAGAGTGAACTCTAGCCTCACAGGCTAGAGTTCACTCACCCACGAAGACCACCAGGGAACACCGCCACCCAGTCCCAGCATGCCGGTCCCCCCCCCCAGACTAAAGGTAAGAAGGGAGGGGGGGACATAATGCCTACACACACACAATAAGATTTATACAGCACTCTCACACCCATCTCACACAGCACTCTCACACCCATCACTCTCACACTCACCGCACTCTCACACCCATCACTCTCACACTCACAGCACTCTCACACCCATCACTCTCACACTCACAGAGCACTCTCACAGAGCACTCTCACACCCATCACACACAGCACTCTCTCACACAGCACTTTCACACATTCAGCACTCTCTCACAGCACTCTCACACACAGCACTCTCACACCCATCACACACAGCACTCTCAAACCCATCACTCACACACATCACACACACCGCACTCCTCACACACACACACATACTGCACCCCTCACATACACACAGAACCCCCCCAACACACTGCACCACACACATACACAATACTTCCAAATATATATATATATATATATATATATATATATATATACATATATATATATATATATATATATATATATATATATATATATACACACACACACTACACTCTTAACATACACACTCTGGATTCCTTGTAAGCAAACACATACTACACCCCTAAACACACACACACACACTATAGCCTGTATGCACACACTTGCTATATCCCCAATACAAACATTCTCTACAGCCCATAGCCACATATGCATCACATTACACCACATACACAACACGACTAAAACCGACCTTATTACACAATACCACACCACGACCAGCTCACTCTACACACTCGCAATACCACAAGCAGGCTCCAAACGCATGCACAATACTCTTTCCTGGCCCTTTTGTTTCCTTGTATCCATTTATAGAGACACCAGAGAAAAGTTGCAAGGAAACACAGTGCAAGCATGTTATTAAATTTGCTTTCACTGTGCAGAACAAATACAGGGCTTTTTTCTCATGCTAGAGCTCTTCAGCAGAGCTCTGCGCATGGTCTGCCCTGGAAGAGCATTGAACCAACATGCTCACTTTAAGAGGAGGCGTGTTTGTCATTGGTGATGACAAAACACACCTCCTCTGCCCCGCCCCCTTTTTAGTGGGCCGCTGTGTTAAAAAAATGCCCGGGACGAATTTTTCTCCCAGTCCGGCCCTGAGTAATGGTGTGGGGTGGCATTTCTTTGGGGGGCCGCACAGCCCTCCATGTGCTCGCCAGAGGTAGCCTGACTGCCATTAGGTACCGAGATGAGATCCTCAGACCCCTTGTGAGACCATATGTTGGTGCGGTTGGCCCTGGGTTCCTCCTAATGCAAGACAATGCTAGACCTCATGTGGCTGGAGTGTGTCAGCAGTTCCTGCAAGGCGAAGGCATTGATGCTATGGACTGGCCCACCCATTCCCCAGACCTGAATCCAATTGAGCACATCTGGGACATCATGTCTCGCTCCACCCATCAACGTCACGTTGCACCACAGACTGTCCAGGAGTTGGCAGATGCTTTACTCCAGGTCTGAGAGGAGATCCCTCAGGAGACCATCCACCACCTCATCAGGAGCATGTACAGGCGTTGTAGGGAGGTCATACAGGCACGTGGAGGCCACACGCACTACTGAGCCTCATTTTGACTTGTTTTAAGGACATTACATTAAAGTTAGATCAGACTGTAGTGTGTTTTTCCACTTTAATTTTGAGTGTGACTCCAAATCCAGACCTCCATGGGTTGAAAAATATAATTTCCATTTTTAAATTTTTGTGTTATTTTGTTGTCAGCACATTCAACTATGTAAAGAACAAAGTATTTCAGAAGAATATTTAATTCATTCAGATCTAGGATGTGTTATTTTTGTGTTCCCTTTATTTTTTTGAGCAGTGTATATATATATATATATATATATACACACGTTTTATAACTGCCCCCCTTCTTTTGTCCCTGGTCCCTTATGTGCCCCCCCAAGTATGAATCCTGGAGATGCCACTGACTACATGAGCCAGATATTCCAGCCATGTGATCACATGGCCCTGGAGGGCCGGATTGTGCAGCCTGAGCTCCCAAGCCCCCCAGATTGCGACCGCCGTCGTGGGACAGTGGGGACCCACTAACACCCGTGGACGGCATAGAACGCCCACCGTCCTTAAGGGGTTAAACAACAGTGTTTCATAACATGAAACACACTCACAGTAACATTGTCAGTGCACAATCATGAACAGCACTACTTCTCAGCAATTGCTTAATTAAAAATTCCTTAGAGGGACAACATAGGCACACAGTGGTCCCTGTCCCCTTAACCCTGCAATCTAAAATGTGCATGAAGATGTCCAGTGTCTTCAAATTCCCCATAGAAAAGTATTGATTCAACTGGTTCCCACTCGGCGCTGATGTCGGAGGTGGAGGCAGAGAAGAAACCAGCGCCAAAGTCCATTTTAACACTTTAACGGTAACTGTATGCGAGGAGGGCCTAATGGGACACTATAGTGTTAAGGATACAGCTTTGTATTCCTAACACTATAGTGTTCCTTTAACTACCACTGGCTTCCAAAACAAGCTTAGAAAGTAAGACCTCCTGGCAATCTTTTCATCTACTGCTGATCTACTGCTACCTTGGTTTAACATGTAAACCGTAAATGTTGAATCTAGCGAGACTTTAAAATGATCTTCCGTTACTTCATTGTGAAAACTATACCATTCATTCATAGGCGTGCGCACGGGGTGTGCTGGGTGTGCCTAGGCACACCCTAATCCCCACGGCACGCCTGTGAGTCCTGCAGGAATGCGTGGGAACACCGTTCCCGCTGTTCCTGCAGGCACTCTGCCTCCCCCAAATGCCCTCCTCCTCCCCCCGTGTTCCCCCTGTCATGTGGGGGGGAGCAAGAGGTGATGGACACCCCCTGTCGGGCACCTATCTCCATACAACAAGCGGCGAGGGAGCTATGTGTATGACGTCATATTCCGGCTCCCAGCTACAGCAGACAGCCCGCGCGGTGAGAGGAAGCAGAGAGCACACAGCTCCCTCGCCGCTTGTTGTCTGGAGATAGGCTCCAACCCACTGGACCCCAGGGACAAGTCCACGCCAGCTCTCCAGGTAGGGAGGCTGGGTGGACAATTTTTAATTAAAAAATAATAATTTGTGTATGTATGTGTGTGTGTGTGTGTATCTGAGAATGTATGTGTGTGTCTGTGAGTGTATGTGTCTGTAAGTGTGTATGTGTGTTTGTCTGTGAGTGTATGTGTGTGTGTCTGTGAGTGTATGTGTGTGCGTTTGTAAGTGTGTGTGTGTATGTCTGTGAATGTATGTGTGTGTGTGTGTCTGTAAGTGTGTGAGTGTGTGTCTGTGAATGTATGTGTGTGTACCTGTAAGTGTGTGTGTGTATGTGTGTCTGTGAATGTATGTGTGTGTCTGTGAGTGTATGTGTCTGTAAGTGTGTGTGTATGTGTGTGAGTGTCTGTGAGTGTGTGTCTGTAAGTGTGTGTGCTTGTAAGTGTGTGTGTGTGTGTATGTGTGTCTGTGAATATATGTGTGTGTGTCTGAGTATGTGTGTGTACGCGTATATATATACACACAGGACTTGACCCCTGCCGGCAGGGTAGATCTCCAGATCTTCCCTGTCGGCTCATGCAGAGCTGGCACTATCTGAGTGCCGGCTCTGCTCTAAGCCTCCATGGGCCGGCGGGGAGATCAAAGATCTACCTCACCAGCCCACAGCAGCATGGAGGGAGGCAGGTGAGGACCCGAGGAGCTCTAGACAGAAGCTCCGCCAGGTTCCTCTCGCGAGATCTGAGCGTTGCCGCGGCAATGATCAGATCTCGCGAGAGTGAACTCTGGCCCCACATGCTAGAATTCACTCTCCCTTGGAAAGCAAGGATCCCCCTCCTGACATAAGGTAAGAAGGGAGGGGGGTTATTTACTAATCTGCCCCCACCTTCACAATCCCTCCAAACATACAGCACACACACACATAAAGCACCCACACACACACAGCACCTACACACATACAGCACCCTAACACAAACAGCACGCACAAACAGCACCCTCACACACACAGCACACAAACAGCAGCCACACACACAGAGCATCCTCACACAGACACAGCACACTAACAGCACCCTCACAAACACACACACACAGCACCCTTACAAACACACAACACCCTCACACACAGCACACTAACAGCACCCTCACAAACACACACAGCACCCTCACACAAACAGCACACTCACACACAGCACACTAACAGCACCCTCACAAATACACGACACAAACAGCACCCTCACACATACATATCACCCTCACACACACAGCACACTGACAGGACCCTAACACACAAACACCCTCACACACAGCACACTACCAGTACCCTCACACACAGCACACAAACAGCACCCTCACACACAAACCGCACCCTCACACACAGCACACTACCAGCACCCTCACCCACATAGCACAATACGAACACCCTCACACACACATCACACTAACAGCACCCTCACACACACACACAGCACCCTCACACAGCGCACTAACAGCACACACACACACAAACAGCAGTATATGTATGTGTGTGTATGTATATATATATATATACATGCGGCTTGTGTTTGTGCTTTAGGGTGCACACCCTAATGCAATAGGCTGCGCACGCCTATGCATTCATTCCAAGCGACCACATAAGTATTCCATGTGCCCTTCACTCTGGCTCACATGAAGACTGACCCTGCTGCTCCCAAATCAATTACTAGAGATAACCTGGCAACTCCACACATGCTCCTTGGCAAGATGTGAAACTGAAACAGAGAGAGAGCATCTGCTATACATGCTAATGCATTTGCCAGTATTATGGCTGTAAAAGCATTATGGGAGATGTAGTCCACAACATCTGAAGTGAGAAGGTTGCCTCCCTCCAGCTATACTATACTATTATCAACTCCAGAAACAGATGATAAATATATATATATTGTTTTATATATGTATATATATATATATATAGTGTTCCTTTACAAATATATATAGTATATGTGAAGGACTTTTATGCAATTGCCTATATTGTTCAGTTTAATTCTCTCCCTGCTATTGTCTATATTGTTCGGTTCCAAATGTTGAGAATGAATGTATTCGTATACCGAACGGGGACCACACACCCTGGGTAGCAAGTAGCAATTAGAACACAGAGAAAACCGCAACTTAATTGCTACTGGGTGGCCACCATTTCCTGTATCAGAAGCACATGGTGAGAACAATGGATGGCGGCCATTTTAACTCACAGACACTGTGTGGACTTTTCAACACGGTGCCATCTCGCCAGTATTTGTTGCACAGAGACATCGTGCGGTGGTTTTGGACTATACAGCAGGGGGCACATTATACAGTGATTGTTTTTCATTTAGCCTGTATATGTTTTGCAGAATCTGCATTAAACTGTATTTTCCAAAGTACTGAACGGATCTGGGTGAATTTTGGATATGCGGTTCACCCAGAATTTTTTGGGGTTATTGCATGTTTTGGGGTCCCTGTGTGTTTTATGAAATTGTAATGTTTCTGGCCAGCAGATAATTGAGCTTTGTGTATTGTAGAAACTCAATTATCTAGCCTGGCCCAGAGGAGGAGTTTTGTGTTGCATAAATTGTGAGTTCTGTGTGCCAGTAAATCGGTCTTGTTCCAGCATTAAGCTTTGGCTCATGTGTGGATTATTCGGCGATTCCAGGGATATTTCTGCTTATGGAATATTGAGTGCTTTTCTTTTATGGGAAGAAGGGAATGCTTGACGGGGATATTTTCTACTACCGTCACAGTATATATGTATTTGTAAAGGAACACTATAGGGTCTGAAACACAAACCTGTATTCTTGCCCCCCTGATTCCCCCTTCCAACCCTAAATAAAGTATAATCTTACCTTTACTCCATTCTCCTGCTGCTGGCTCTGCCCCTGATCTGGCTCCTTGGTTGACATCATCAGAAGTGTTGAACTGAACCAATCACAATGTTTTTTTCTAATAGGATTGGCTGAGATTGCCAAGGAGGTAGATCAGGGGCAGATCCAACACAAGTCAAACAAAGCCTTGGCCAATCAGCATCTCCTGATAGTGATGAATTGTATCATCATCATCTCCGGCCGACAGGGGAGATCCTTTGATCTCCTCTGCTGGCCTATAGAAAGCCGGCCTTGTTTTATGGCCGTAGGCCCTCTCAGGCTCGGGAGGAGATCAGTGATCACACCGGCCCAAGGGCCCTTTGATCGGGGAGAGAGGGCGGGAGGATTCGGAGACAGGGGCCAGATCGCTCCTCCCGCGAGCAGGCTGTGTGGAGCATTGCCGCGCCTTGCCATGGCAAAGCTCCACTCAGCATTCTCCGCGCGGGAGGACAGGAGACCCTACAGCCAGACAAGCTGCAGGCTACATAAATAGAACTTACCACCACCGGACCACCAGGGCTGGTTGTGTCCCCCCTACTTCACGAAAGGTAAGAAGAAGGGAGGGGGGTGGATGATGATGTTATTAATGTATAATGGATTATTATTAAAAAAAAACAAAAAACACATTTGCTACTTGCACCCCTAAAACTCTGCAACATACACACAGAGCACCCCTCCCCCCCACACACACAGCACTCCTCACACACAGCACCCACCACACACACACACACAGCACTCCTCACACAAAGACACACAGCACCCCCAGCACACACACAGCACCCCTCTGACACACACACACACACACACACAGCACCCTATGTGTGCAAAGGATGCATTGTCTTTATATGTAAGTGTTGCATTGTGTGTGTGTGTGTGTAATGGATGCATTGTGTGTTTCGGTGTAAGTATAGGGATGCATTGTGTGTGTGTGTAGTGTGAAAGAGCTCCCTGTCCTGCCCCCTGCCCTATAGAGCTCTCCCTTCCGTCCCTTAGAGCTCTCCCCTGCCCCTTAGTGGTCTCTCCTCTCCTCCCGTGTCCCTGTCCCTTAGTGGTCTCTACTCTCCCCCCCCTTAGTGGTCTCTCCTTTTCTCCCCGACTTTCCATTAGTGGTCTTTCATCTCCCCCTTAGTGGTGTCTGCTCTCCTCTCCCCTTTCCATTAGTGGTCTCTCCTCTCCCCTCCTTTACATTAGTGGTCTCTCCTCCCCTTTAGTGGTCTCTCCCCCACCTCCCTAGTGGTCTCTTCTCCTCCCTTTCCATTAGTGGTCTCTCCCCACCCTCTACCCTACCCCACCTCCCCTAGTGGTTTCTCCTCTCCCCATTCTCCCTAGTGGTCTATCCTCAACCCTCCCTCCCCTTAGTGGTCTCTGCTCTCCCCTCCCTTAATGGTCTCTCCTCAGCCCCTTCCATCAGTGGACTCCCCACCTTCTCCTCACCCTCCCTGTGTTTTCCTCACCCCCTGTGTTCTCCTCACCTCCCCTCCTGTATTCTCCCCACCTCCCCTCCTGTGTTCTTCCTCACCTCCCTCCTGTGTTCTCCTCCACCCCCCCTCCCTGTGTTCTTCTCACCCCCCCTTTCCTCCCTGTTTGCCTCACCCCCTCCTGTGTTCTCCTCACCCCGTGTTCTTCTCACCCCCCCTCCTGTGTTCTTCTCACCCCCCTCCCTCCCTGTTTTCCCTCACCACCCGTCCCTGTGTTCTTCTCACCTCCCCTGCCTGTGTTCTCCTCACCCCCTCCCTGTGTTCTTCTCACCCCCCTCCCTGTGTTCTTCTCACCCCCTCCCTTTTTTGTCCTCACCTGTGTGTAGATGTATATTTAGCAGTCTGTGTGTATTCAGCAGTCTGTACATGTGTATTCAGCAGACTGTGTGTACGTATTCAGCATTCTGTGTGTATTTTTGTGTGTATTCAGCAGACTGTGTGCGTGTATTCAGCGGACTGTGTATTTATTCAGCAGTCTGTCTGTGTGTATTCAGCAAACTGTCTGTGTGTGTATGTATTCAGCAGTCGGTGTGAGAATGTGATCAGCAGCCAGTGAATGTATTCAGCAGTATGTGTGTATGTATTGTATGTATGTATTTCATTTGTTGGAGATACTAATACATATAAACTTAATTTTATCTATAATTAAAGTTTTTATTCCTGTGAGTTGTGTGTAGGCAGGGCCCAAGTGCACTGCTTTGCCTGGGGGCCCATAATGTTGTTAAGATGACACCGAAATGTCTAAATTACGCTCTAGTAGCCATACTCACCAGGGAGGGGGACAGGGGACGAGAGGCCACACCCAGGGCCCAGATGTTATATTTTAATCACAGGAATACATGATTCCTCTGGAAATGAATTACAAAATTACATTTAAAGTGTATAGAGTTGAAGACCTGAATAACTGACATATTATCACAGTGAAATAAAAATCGTATTCTTCAGATAATCACTCCACACCACCAATACAACCGAAATTGGACACAATTAAAGGAGTGTTCAGTTGTTTTCAGTCCCTGAGAATTCCACTGCTCTGGACCATGTGTTGCACCCCAATTTTTATTCAAAATGTGCCAAAGCTCACCGTGCCAGTCGCATCTATAAAATCCTGCAAATCTTCATTTAACTAAAACCCCTCTTGCAAAACTGCAGTTCCATTGTAATTTCTCAAACAATTATGCCAAACCAACAAAAAACAACAACTCTTGTCACTCTGACATGCCAGTATAGCAGCTTGTTATCTGCAAAAGCAAGTGACATTCTCCTGCTAAAATTTCTGTCAACTGGCATAATCCTGCCTGGAAATGCCAAATATGCCAGCACTTATTGAAACTGTTTTACTGATGCCTTCCTAGCATTACCTTAATTTCTTCAACTATTTTTTTTTCCATTGGCAGCCTGCACTACATTCTTTTAAAAACAATAATACCTAGAAATATAAAATTGGTTGTCTGCTCTATAGTCTTGTCATGCACCAATAGGATGCCCAGCCATTTAGCCGTTTTACAAAAACAGAACAATTAAAACCCATGATCAATACAACCTGCAAAAAGCGATAAAATAAAAAAACAATTCAAATAGTGTACAAAAGTATCAAAACTGGCATCTTTTTTACCATCAATTCCATAAAAGAAGAAAACTTCTGAAAATAAAACTGGAAATTGCACATGCCATTGGCAAACAATTGTCAAAATAAAATATGTCATAAAAAGAAAAAACAAGAGAACTAAAAACATCAGGATGCAAGGGCAGCAAATGATAGGCAGTTCCAATAGCAACATTGGCCATTAAAGCCCCCTTCACATGAAAACAAAGCCAGTTTAAATAAACAAATCCTCGCCAGGAATTGATAAGTGATGGATCAACCTAAATTTATCCAGTTCTTTTTTTTAGGTATAGGATCCAACGGAGAAAAGCAAAAATTCTCAAATGGAAGAGAATAACAATGACCTGCAATACTTCCCATTTCTCTTAACCATATTAGCTTACTGAAACAGATTTTAAATTAGAAATTAGGAAACACCCCTTGCCTTTAAAGCCAGGTGTATAAAAAACATTTTAAGGGGGACGGGACTTGACCGCCATCCTGAGGAGTCGCAGCAGGCTTGAGCTCCCAGCCAACTTCCAATTTAAAGTCACTTAGTGGCCAAAATACCTTACTACTTGCCTTCACTCTGATGGCATCTGAGTCTGATATACCCTGAGTACTCTTGGTGCAAATTCAAGGTCTCATCGAAATTGCTGTTGTGAACCTTCCTGGGTAAAAAGAAAATATTATAGCTGCTCACTATAACTGAGAGAAATCTAGGCAGCAGTGGATCACACAAGGATTCTTAAACCCTGTATATTCGAGTAAAACCAGAAAAGCAGGAATACACCGCTCTAAAAAGATAACCTCAAAGTGCAGTTAACACATACATGTACCTTCCACAGTGTTCCAATTGAGTAACCTAAAAAAACACAGAACAGGACAAATAATAGTGCAATACAGATGGACTATATAGAAATTCTAGCGGAATTTGTGTGGAGGATTTACTTACATTTCACAGAGCTAACATAGATCTTTGCTGAACGGACTGTATAATCCCCGTCTAAGGATTTCTGTGGTTCCAGGTGACAGTTTCTCTCCAAATTGGATAGTGCCCATACAATATATGGAAACAGTAGTAAGAGACAATCCAATGGTGAAATAAGTTCTTTTGAATCAAATATTAAGAAAGAATTATACTTACAATTTTAGAGCAGGACTTGCTCTAGTGGTATGAGACTCGGGTGGTATAATCCCCACCTTAGGATATTGCAGATATTTGGAAGCAGGATGAAGGTGAAAAAATAAGTAAATAAATGGAATAAAAAATGTACTTTATTTTATGAATAAAATATAAAAACATATAAAAACAAAGACATTTGTCCATAGTAACATTTATAGATTTAAATATTTATTTTAAAGGAACACTATAGTCACCTAAACAACTTGAGCTTAATGAAGCAATTTTAGTATATAGATCTCAGGTTTTCCTACTCAATTCACTGCCATTTAGGAGTTAAATCACTTTGTTTCTGTTTATGCAGCCCTTGCCACACCTCCCCTGGCTATGACTGACAGCCTGCATGAAAAAAAATGGTTTCACGTTCAATCAGATTTAATTTACCTTAAACAATTTTATCTCTTGCTCTGTAAATTGAACTTTAATCACATACAGGAGGCTCTTGCAGGGTCTAGCAAGCTATTAACATAGCAGGGGATCAGAAAATCTAAATCAAACAGAACTTGCAATAAAGAAAGGATAAACTTTAGATTACTCTTTACAGGAACTGTTTAGGAAGGCTGTGCAAGTCACATGCAGGGAGGGGTGACTAGGGTTCATAAACAAAGTGATTTAACTCCTAAATGGCAGAGGATTCAGCATACAGGCTGCATGGGCATGTTCTATATACCAAAATTGCTTCATTAAGCTAAAGTTGTTGTGGTGACTACAGTGTCCCTTTAAAGGCAAAACACCACCCAAGTCTCATATCAGTAGAGCAAACCCTGCCCTAAAATGTGTAAGTACGATTCTGCTTTTGTATTTGATCCAAAAGGACTATCCAATTTAGAAGACTTCTGTCACCTGGAGCCACAGATATCCTTAAACATGAATTATACCATCTGTGCGCAATTCAGCAGAGCTCTATGTTAGCTCTGTAACATGTGAGTGAATCCTTCACACAAATTCCACTAGAATTCATATATTGTCTATCTGTATTGTACTATTATTTGTCCTGTTCTGTTTTTTTTTTTAGGTTACTCAATTAGAACACTTTAGTAGGTACATGTATGTATTAACTTCACTTTGAGGTTAACTTTGTGGCGTGGTATATTCCATCGTTCCTGGTTGCAATCTGCACAAATAGTTCCCATGCAGTTTCTCCAATATGGCCAACGATGATGCTGAATTTACACTTAAAGAAACAGCAAATCAATTGTGGTGTTCTGCTGGCAGCAAGGTGGTTTACACATGGCAAACAGCCCTCACTGACAGAGAAGAGATTACACTGCTGGCTTTCAGTTTGATCTGTGAAGATCTGCACTGCTGGAAAACAGACAGAAAACACAGTCACATGCAATTTTACCTCAAAGTGTGTTGCAGAGAAATCTTCCTGACGCTGGATCTGGGCCTGCTCCAACTGAGTATGACTCACCAATGCTCCCGAGGCCTGTGCTGCTGACCTTCTCTGGGAGACCATTTAGGGTAGTTACTCGCCTGCATCACCTCCATTTTGTAAAATCCTACACCCGAGTGTTTATGCTCACCTATCATTCGGTGGCTGGTTGACGTTGGTCTTCAGACACAGTACCCTATTGTAGGAGTATGGGACTCTGGGGATCTCTTATGGGGTTCTACAGTGACTTTCTCCTTGCCTGCGAAGAGGCTGAGATTCTGCTTGGGCCTGGGGTAGTTCCAGCCTCTTATATTGCACAAGTGGCACACACAGTTTTAAAATACTGCTGACATTCTCCACAGGAGTCTTTTTGTTGCAGTTCTAGATCTACATACCCCTCACACCCCTTACCAGCAAATAAACCCCTTACCTTAATCATGCACCTATGTCCTTTTGGAAAATTACTCTTTTCCACCACTCGACAAACCCGTTTTCCTGACACTATAGGGCCCTAAGGGTGCTCTCACCCTCAGGGTCCCCCTCCCTTGGTGCTGAAGGGGTTAAAACCCCTTCAGCAGCTTACCTTAATCCAGCGCCGGGCTCCCTCGGTGCTGGTGACCTCTCCTCCGCCGCTGACGTCAGCTCCCGAGTGGAGCAGAATGCACATGCACGGCAAGTGCCGCGTACGCACTCAAACAGTCCATAGGAAAGCATGCCTATGGACGTTCTGCACACTGGATGCGACTCTAGCGGCTGTCCAGGAAACAGCCACTAGAGGCTGGATTAACCCTGCTATGTAAACATAGCAGTTTCTCTGAAACTGCTATGTTTACATCTGAAGGGTTAAAACCTGAGGGACCTGGCACCCAGACCACTTCATTGAGCTGAAGTGGTCTGGGTGACTATAGTGTCCTTTTAAAGAGATCTTTCATTCTGAAAAGGAAAATTCTGCAATTTAAAACAAAGACCAATAGAAAGATGGTGTCTCAATATCAAAATGGAATTATAATTAACAAGACCATAATATCTACATCTGTGATATGGATAAATACCTACATGTAGAACATAAAAATACATGGAAATTACATAAAAAATGCATAAAAAATACATGAAAAAGAAGTTCATATGATGGGGGGAGGATAGAAGTACGATACTGGATACAAAAATAATTAAAGCAAATGAATAAACAATCAAATAATATAATCGTATCCAGGTTGAAAATCCATTGACTTTCAATTTTGTTAAGTTCCTTAAAATTATCCTCCCCCCTCCAGTTGATATTCTTTTTTAAAAAAGGCCATAAAAACCAAAAGAGAGGGGGTTACGATTGTGTTTATTTAAAAAAAATGTGCTGACACACTATGCTTTGTGTATCCCCTCTGGATGTTTCCAATGTGCTCCAGTGTGCGGGTTTTTAAACTCCTAGTAGTCATTCCCACATACTGGAGCCCACAGGAACACCAGAGAATATACAATACATTCTTAGAATAACAGGTTAAGGGGCATTTTAATATTAAAAATTTTGCCTGTTGCATATGATTTGAAGATTGTTAAAGTGTCCTTCTTACTACTAGTCTTTGTACATGCTGGATACATCTTATAGTAATAAAAAACAGATTTTTGTTTTAAAAAATTCCCATCACTCGTGCCTTTTTCTGGTCTAATATAGCTATTTACCAGATTATCTTTTTAGTTCCTTGTTCCACTATATATAATATTTGGTTTGTCATCTAATTTTCCCTTCAAGAGTGATATCTGTTTGTAGAATATGCCAATATTTATTTAAAATTTTTTTTATTTGTCTAGCAGTTTCATTAAAATCTAAGATTATAGGGATAGTCAAGTCATTCTTAGGGTGTGAATTCTTAGCTGTAGCTTTATATTGTAACACATCCTTTCTATTCATGGACCTAACTTCATGCCTCCGTTAGCTTAAAATTTCCAAATTGAGTTAAAATATTGGTCTGTATGTCAAATTCCTGTGAGTCACTACAATTTCTTAAAACTCTCATAAATTGCCCTTTTGGGACATTATGTAGTCAAGGTATGAAATGACAACTAGTTGTGTCGATGTAACTGTTTGCATAGACTTTTTTAAAAACCTTTTTTTGTTATAGAAACATAGAATGTGACGGCAGATAAGAACCATTCGGCCCATCTAGTCTGCCCAATTTTCTAAATACTTTCATTAGTCCCTAGTCTTATCTTATAGTTAGGATAGCCTTATGCCTATCCCACGCATGCTTAAACTCCTTTACTGTGTTAACCTCTACCACTTCAGCTGGAAGGCTATTCCATGCATCCACTACCCTCTCAGTAAAGTAATACTTCCTGATATTATTTTTAAACCTTTGTCCCTCTAACTTAAGACTATGTCCTCTTGTTGTGGTAGTTTTTCTTCTTTTAAATATAGTCTCCTCCTTTACTGTGTTGATTCCCTTTATATATTTAAATGTTTCTATCATATCCCCCCTGTCTCGTCTTTCCTCCAAGCTATACATGTTAAGATCCTTTAACCTTTCCTGGTAAGTTTTATCCCGCAATCCATGAACCAGTTTAGTAGCCCTTCTCTGAACCCTCTCTAAGGTATCAATATCCTTCTGAAGATACGGTCTCCAGTACTGTGTACAATACTCCAAGTGAGGTCTCACCAGTGTTCTGTACAATGGCATGAGCACTTCCCTCTTTTTACTGCTAATACCTCTCCCTATACAACCAAGCATTCTGCTAGCATTTCCTGCTGCTCTATTACATTGTCTGCCTACCTTTAAGTCATCAGAAATAATCACCCCTAAATCCCTTTCTTCATATGTTGAGGTTAGGACTCTATCAAATATTCTGTACTCTGCCCTTGGGTTTTTACGTCCAAGATGCATTATATTGCACTTATCCACATTAAATGTCAGTTGCCACAATTCTGACCATTTTTCTAGTTTATCTAAATCATTTGTCATTTGGCTTATCCCTCCTGGAACATCAACCCTGTTACATATCTTAGTATCATCAGCAAAAAGACATACCTTACCATCAAGACCTTCTGCAATATCACTAATAAAAATATTAAAGAGAATGGGTCCAAGTACAGATCCCTGATGTACTCCACTGGTGATGTTAAGATGTAAATTTCTAAATCCAAAAAGTGCACCTTGGTATAACAGTGTTCACAAATGTAAGGAATAGTTCGAGGGACCCCACATCACCCTTCCAAATGAAAAAAATATCATTGATGTACCTGCGATAGGGGACCAAGTTCGCATCCCAGCCATGGCTCTCCTGAAGGAAAGTTTTTTCCCGGAAGGACATAAAAAGGTTGGCATAGCTGGGCGCGAACTTCGTCCCCATCACATTACCTACCAATTGTAGGTAGTAGGATCCCTTGAACCAAAAATAATTGTACTAAATGAATTTGATACCCTTCAAGATAAAGTCTTTTTGGTTTTGTGTGTGCTTATATTGCTGTCCCCTCTCAGGTCCAGTGAGGATGCCCCCTGGAATATGTCACCAGAAACCCTTTGCATTGGGACCTGCATAAAAGGCCGGCTGTGGCTCCATTAAAATCAGTCTTGCTTTACCCTCAACAGAGTCTTATCTCTTGTTGCCGGGAACTGCTATACCTGCTTCTCTACTTGGATGACTACTTGGAATGCTGTAACACAACTCACACTTGGGGAAGGATGTCTCTGGCGGTGAATATCCCTTTACTCACCGGGGTGATCGCTACATGACCTTACTCCTCAGCAGCAGAGTATAGTCAAAGAGCTGCTATTAAGGAATGCAGACATATTCTCTGCCATCCCAGGTAGGACCAAATCAATAGTCCATGAGATTGTAACAGACCTTGGAATAATTGCAAAGTCAAAACCGTATAGAGTCCCAGAAGAAAAAGGGAAGCAATAGCAGCTGACATTGCAATAATGTTGAAATTAGGGGTTATTGAAGAGTCTAATAGTCAATAGTCGAGCCCCATTGTCCTGGTACCAAAACCAGATGGCTCGCTACGGTTTTGTAATGACTTCAGGAAACTCAATGAGTGTTCTAAATTTGATGCATATCCTTTACCTAGGGTAGACGAGCTTGTCGAGAAATGGCACCGGCTAGGGATCTGAGTTGTCTTGACCTTACAAAAGGTTATTGGCAGATTCCCCCATCTGAATCTGCTAAGGAAAATACTGCTTTTGTAACCCCTCAGGGTCTTTATCACTATACGGTGTTGCCATTTGGCTTACATGGGGCCCCTGCAACCTTCCAAAGTTTGATGAACAAGCTGAGACCCAATTCCACTTATGCCTCTGCTTATTTTGATGATCTAGTCATCTACAGCCAGGATTGGGAAACCCACTTAGACAAAGTTGAAGCTGTACTGGATACATTGAGGGTTGCAGGTCTCACTGTTAACCCTGCCAAATGTATACTAGCATGTCCGGAAGTTAAGTACTTGGGGTATACTATTGGACGAGGCATGGTCAAACATCAAATCAATAAAATAGCTGCTATTGAAAAATAGCCCCGTCCCTTGAGAAAAAAACAGGTTAGGGCTTTTCTTGGTATTGTCGGATACTACAGGAGACTTATACCCCAGTTTGCCACCCTAGCTTCCCCCTTAACTGAGTTGACAAGAGCAAGGGGACCGGAAATCATTCAGTGGAGGCCGAAATGGCATTTACGAATTTGAGGACGGCCCTATGCTGTCATCCAGTCTTGATATCCCCAAACTGTAATGAGCAAATCTTTCTACAGACGGACCATGCTTTCTACAGATGGATGCAGAGGAACAAGGAATAAAATGCAAGGGTCACCCGATGATTTCTTTCCCTTCAGCCCTATAAATTTGTAGTGAAGCATAGAGCTGGCCTCCTACATGCTAATGCAGATGCATTGTCTAGAGTGCATAGTCTCTGTCATGGCCGCTCCACCCTGTTGTGTTACGCTGTGGGGAAGGATATGTGGAAGTGTGAGGGAACACTACTATATTAGCCCCCAGAATGGAACTTACAATGTTCCCTGACTAGAGGGGGTTAAAAATCAGGTTGCTCTAGTACATCAATTAGGGAGCTACATAAACCCTATGCAGAGGAAATCAGTCTCTCCTGTGAAGAGTTGAGTCAGAGATAGAGAGACTGAGTCAATGAGACTGCTGAAACTGTGTGGGGGGGAAAAAGTATTTAGAGTCCTACAACTTAAGGACTACATGAAAGATCCACATTTACAAAACGCAGCCAAAGGGCACATGTCCTTCTTTGAGAGAATATGCCCCCATGAACACAGCCAGGTTTGATATCAAAACTATATGCACATATTAGCTCTGAAACAAAAGAGTGGGGCACACTCACTTACACCGAGAATTGGGAGAGGAACTGCAGGGCACAGAATGGAGGGAAATTTGGGAGGCCAACACCTCGGTGTCCATGTGTGTGTCCCTCCAGGAACAGGCAATTAAAACACTCCTCAGGTGGTATGTCATGCCAGTAAAACTGCACCAAATGGGGAAAACCCCATCGGACAACTGCTGGAATGCACATACCTCCACATGTGGTGGGAATGTCCCCGGGCACAAGGCTTCTGGAAGGGTATCTAATGATACTTCCTCCCCTCGCCCTGTCTCGGTTGGAGTCCCCCAAGGCAAACTTATAACCTCATTTGGATTCCACTACCACCTGTACGCTGATGACACCCAGCTATATCTCTCCTCCCCAGAACTCTCTCCTGCTGTCTTGCAACGTGTCACTGCTTGCCTTTCTTCCATCTCTGACTGGATGTCCTCCCGCTTTCTGAAACTCAGTCTCTCAAAAACTGAGCTCCTTGTCTTTCCTCCTCCTAATACTGATCCTCCTCTTTCGCTCTCCCTTCAAGTTTGTGGTACCAACATCAGCCCATCCTTGCAAGCGCGCTGTCTTGGCGTCATACTTGACTCTGGTCTCACCTTTGAGCCTCACATCCAGCATGTTGCCAAATCCTGTAGATTCCATCTTAAAAACATAGCCCGCATCCGCCCCTTTCTTGCACCAGACACTACCAAGGAGCTTGTCCATGCTCTAATAATTTCCCGCATGGATTATTGTAACCCTCTCCTGCTTGGTCTTCCCAAAAGCCGTACTGCACCCCTACAGTCTGTAATGAACGCTGCTGCTAGACTGATTTTCCTCTCTAGTCGGTTCTCTCACACCTCACCCCTCTGCCAGTCCTTACATTGGCTTCCTGTGTGCTATAGGAGTCAATTCAAGGCACTAACTCACACCTATAAAGCACTGAACAACTCTAGCCCCTCTTATATCTCCTCACAGATCCACAGGTATGTCCCTTCTCGGTCTCTCCGCTCTGCCCGTGACCACCTCCTGTCCGTTGTCCGCACCCGTACGGCCAACTCGCGCTTGCAGGACTTCTCGCGGGCGGCTCCCTTCCTATGGAATAGCCTGCCTCCCGCCATCAGACTCTCCCCTAGTCTTGCATCTTTTAAGAAGTGCCTTAAAACCCATCTCTTTAGGAAAGCTTATGGCCTCCAAGACTAACCCCTACCTCACATACCTGTCTCTTGCCCTCTCCTAAAGGGCAGCCCACATTATTTGATTGCAAATTCCTGTCCTAATGTGTTTTACACCCCACCTCCTATAGAATGTTAGCTCGATTGAGCAGGGTCCTCTTCAACCTATTGTTCCTGTAAGTTTATTTGTAATTGTCCTATTTATAGTTAAATCCCCTCTCATAATATTGTAAAGCGCTATGGAATCTGTTGGCGCTATATAAATGGCAATAATAATAATAATAATAAAGGGGACCCAGACTTTCATAACGCACATTTTCCACAGAGCACCAGACCTGAACCCATGGACATACCTCCTCAACAGATCCCTAGATAACTGGACGCGTAGAGAGCAAAAACTCATACATAAGGTGACACTGGCGGCAAGGAGAGCACTAGCTCAAGCATGGCTGAAGGTAGAAACACCTCCACTGAGTGCAGTTATAAATAACATAAAAGATGTATACCTCATGGACAGCCTAACGGCTAAGGTCCGGGGAACTGTGACACAGTTTGAGAAAATGTGGGAACCATGGACCACCAGCGACTTGGCTTAAGAAGTAAAACACTGATAGGACAGGACCAGCACTACACACTCATAATTGACCGATCCTAGAAGGGTCCCTCTGGGACTGAGATGGAATACTTGGGTTGACTGGCGCCGACACCCTTAGCCCTGATGACCCCAACCTACTACCTTTCCTCCATCTCTATCCTTTCCTATCTCTCTCCTATCTCTCATATCTCTCTCTTCATTATTTCCACCAGTTATGGGGACTGTGGAACAGCCCCAAAGTTCCAAGTTGCAAATAACATTGTTAAAACATTATAACATTATAAAATGACAAAATGACGGCATAATGACAAACTGGACTGCCGACTACCTCACCAGTTAAGAGGAACTAAACCTGGATTAAACATTGAGTATCGTGCCTTACGTAACGCAATATTGGCAATGTTTATTGTATGCTCTCGAATGTCATATGCCTTTTCCTCTTTTTTTTTTCTTTTTTCTTTCTTTTTCTTCAAAACTAAAGTATTAAAAAAAAAACATGTGAAAAAGAATAGTGACATGTATTTTAAGTGAGAAGTTGAGTAGAAAAACTGAAGCTGTGCCACTTTTGAACAACACAATTTTGCGCCATATTCATGATCTTGCTGATGACATCCATACTGAACTAATTTCTCAACTGCATTAATGTGATGGGTACTCACTGCAATTAGACAAGTCCACAGATGTTGCAGGACTTGTTGTTTTTTTGTTAGATATAATTTTGACAAACAGATTGAAGAAGACTTGCTTCTGGCTGAAACTTTGAAAACTACCACTGGTGAGAATATCTTTAACTGTATCCAGAAGTTCATGAACACCCACAGTGGGACAAATGTGTAGATGTGTGCAGTGATGGTACCAAAGCAATGGTTAGGAAAGTGGCAGGCGCTGTGACACGAATAAGAAACGTAGAAAACGTGTTCTTCACAGACATACACTAAAAATATTTCAATCTCACTTAAACTGTGCTAGACAAATCGGTCCAGATTATTAGTGTTATAAAAGTCAACTATTACAGTCATGACTATTTAAAATTATATGTGAAGTAATGGGTATGCACCACTCTGCTCTGCTTTTGCGTTCAGAAGTCCATTGGCTCACGAGGTAAAGCCTTTGTTAGAATGTTTGAATTGTCAAGAGTTGTTTGCATATTTCCAAGATCACACAGTTGGATTATATTTTCTTGAAGAATCAGAAACTAAACTTGAAGATGAAATTTGCAATGAAATTGTAGATCATCGTCACGGTGAATGAAAACCATAATGACTGGGTTCGAAATCCATTCATAAAAGACAAGCCAGACAATTTTTCTGATATAGATTTTGAGAATCTAATCAATACAACTTCTGACAGTCAACTAACCCAAAAATTGAAAGAAGTTTCTTTTATTGCTTTTTGGGGTAATTTACGCGAAGAGTACCCAGAATTGTCCAAGCAGGCAAAGTTCTGTTGTCATTCGCCAGCACGTACTTATGTGAAACTTGATTCTCGCTTTACTCTGGAACAAAAACAAAGTACCGAAATCAACTTAACACAACTTCCGACATGCGAATACAATTGTCAACAATTAATCCAGAAATAAAAAGAATTTTGCCAGTAAAAGAGAACATTACACTCTGCTCATTGAAAGGTTTGCGCCACAGCACACATTTTTGGTGGGGAGTTCCACAGTGTTGCTATACCATGTCAAAGGGTTCCACGGGAAAAATTAATTGGGAAACCCTGGTCTAAATAATTCATCATAAGAGAACCACCACAGCATAAATACAAAATACATGTAACCAATTCTGAAAAGATTTTGCCCTCACATATAAAATAAAGATGCATCTGGGATATCAAGTATGTTCCCTGATATTTCATAAAGTTCTTCCATGTGTATTTTTGTCACATCAATTTATATACAGTGTGTAGCGGAACCCCTTTTTGGCTGTCCTATTCCTTTTATTGACTGTTGGCCCTGCAGAGATTTTCCTGTGCCTGGAGTACACAAAACTTTAAGTAACTAGGTATGGACATACTTTGTTCGGTATGGGAATAACAGCTGACATGTGAACAACTAAAATTCCCCATACGAACAAAGTACCGAATGAACCGGACCACCCTGATGTGTATAATGGATATAATTTACCTCCCTGCTTGCGTTTCATTCCCTTGTATGCACAAACCCGCCGCCATTTCGGCAGCCGAACACGTGGTGGCCGCCATCTTAAATCCGTGTTTGGTCGTCGAGTGTCTGGAACTGAAAACGGACACTCAGCTAGCCGAACACCGCTAAGACCTCCAGGACTTCAGAAGGCACGGATGGAAACCCATGAACGGCCCGGCGTTCGGTAGGATGAATCCCACGAACTAGAGGATTCATCCGGTTACCGAATGCACTATGGATGCTATAGCAATTCGGGACTTTTGGGGCACGAAGGGAGACCGACCGCAGGGCCAGATTTCATGGAACTATTTTCGGCTACTTTGCCCATGTGGTCAGTCAAAACTTTACCTTCCCATAACTCCCGAACCCCTGGTCTGATCTGGGTGATTTTTGGATATGTTTCTCACCCAGATCGGGGCTACCAGGGTTTACCATATTTAAGGGCATATTCCACCTATTTGGGGTACATCTGAAAAGTGGGGAAAAATGTGCTGTGTATAATTGTATTAAAGGCTAATCTAAGGGGAGGAGATGTGTGGGAGGTAACGTCGCTGGCATTGGATAATGTACTAATTGTGGTGAATCCCTCCCTTGCATGGGAGAATCTCATAAAAGCAGGAATGTTGCCATTAAAAGTTAGTTCTACTCCTGATACTGTGTGTCGTCCAGTGATTGGGGAAAGTGATGGGATTGTATTGCTGATTGTGCTGGATATTCTCTTGGATTTATTACTTGTTCCTGCATCCTCTTAAAGTACTTGGTGGAGTTTAGCTGTGGGAAATCAGCTCTCCGCTACACAGTGCGCAGTTATCACAAATCTTTGTGGTTGAAAACAAACATTAGCTAAAAACCTGGCTGCGTACCACAGTATTAAAAAGATTAGAATCCACCTATAGTGTTGGAATTAATAGGGGTGTATTCACTAAGCAGTGGGTTGTCCTGAATTGATAACTGACCCATATTGATATGTAAATCAGTTTCAAATATCCTGCTACATGTTTATTTTGCCGCATTATCTTAATTTTCATAAATAGAATTCAATAGAATTAGTGCATTGGATTCCTTTTCATGTTTGGGCAGGTAAGGTGAAATTGTTTAGTTCTGTGATGAAAGAAAAAGTCAATGACCCAAGACTGAGAATTGAACTTTGATGTCCATATACCAAAATATTGATTTGTGACGCATATTCCACTCAGATATATTCTTACCAAGTTTTTACCCCTACCACAGCCATAAAGTACCTCTAAAACTGTTTTGAAAATTTAAATTTTTGTTTAGAGTTTAGATGATATTACACTAGTAAAATTTACTATTTTGCTTTATAAAGATTTGTTATAACAGTGAACAGTTCATTTAAGGTGGCTTAGTCATACTCTGGGTACTTTGCGTATTTTACAATGCCCCTCGATGGTGACATTGGTGTGCCTGGGCCTTGGAGTGCAGTGTAGGTTTACCCCACATGCACCGCCATCTTTAATTTTCAGCTCCTGGAGCTTCATCCACCAGGAGCGCACGTCTTGCCCATGTGCAAGAGTACAACATAAATATCTGTGGAGGATCCCGCATGAACATGGGAGACTCCACATACATTATCCTTTATTCTTATTATTCTTTTCTTTACTTCTATGGAGTTTAGTAAAGAGAGTTATGCAAAATACTCGCCTCCTGTCCTTATTAAAATTAAGATTATTAGTACACTAAAGCTAGCATTATCTTCAATTTTATTACATGACAGGAGGCTTCGTATTTTGCATTTTTGACACTGATGTAACAAAGACAATGCCGCGCAGGAGTTCGGTCTAAAGTAGAAGGTCCGAAAAGTGCATTCGCGGGACCAGTCAGCCATGCGTAGGACATCTGATAGTGATGCTCCGGCTGCGTAGGCTGAAGAAGCAGCCATGCCTCTCACCAAATGAGCCCCAAAAGTGGCATCCACGCCTGCCATACACATGGAAACCTGGTATTGCCTTTGGGGTCAAAGGCTGGTTACAGCCAATCTGATCCACAGGAGTTTTGGTCAACAGAGCCGCTTTAAGTAGTTTTGTAAGTGTCACGCTGTCACTAGAGATGTCGCGAACTGTTCGCGAACTGTCCGCTGGCGAACAATAGCGTGTTCGCGTTGGGCGAGCATATCCGATTTCCGGTCCGCCCCCTATACGTCATCATTGAGTAAACTTTGACCCGGAACCTCACCTTGAGTTTACTCAATGATGACGTATAGGGGGCCGACCGGAAATCGGATATGTTCGCCCAACGCGAACACGCTATTGTTCGCCTGCGGACAGTTCGCGAACAGTTCGGCAGACAGTTCGCGACATCTCTAGCTGTCACATATTCATACATCCGCACATAAAAATGTGGTTAATGGCATTTACTGTCCTGACAGCTAAAGTTGTACTGAGCAGCAATCATGCACATGGAAACCTGGTATTGCCTTTGGGGTCAAAGGCTGGTTACAGCCAATCTGATCCACAGGAGGGGTATTTAAACCCAATTCTCCTCTTGCTCATTGCCCAGTCGTGGTTTCATGCCTATGGTTATCCGAGAGTGGGTTCTTGATTTTCTGGTATTTGACTTTGGCTTTGTTTTTACTTCCCTGATATCTGGTATCCTTGACTTTTGGCTTTCCCTGATTCTGTGTCCCTGACCTCGGCAAGTATTTTGACTATTCTTGGAGACGTTAAGTCCGGCCATTCTAAGGTCCGGTTATACGTTATCCTTAGTCCTAGGTGTGACATAGTACTGCGTGCTGGATCAACTTGTAATCCTGACACATGCCTTTCATCTATGTGAAACATATATATTTAAAATGACAGTCATAATGTTCACATCAGGATTTGGATTTGTGTGACGTTAATACGGTACACCAAACCCAACACAAAACAAACTGGTTATGTTCTTGTCACTTATTTGTACATCATATAATTCTGTAATGTAATATGACTGATACTTCATAGTGGGTGGTGCAATGCTATGGTAATTACCAGCCTAAGAACTGATATTAGCAGATATTGCCAAATTTCTACAGTTCTCTATCGGGAAATGTTTACAAATATTAAAGGTATAACTGCAAGTTGGCTTTATATAACATTGTGTTACACAGTGGCCCTATACGTTATTTAACTTTATAATGTGCCATTTGTAATGTGATTCTTTCCAAAGTCTAATAAAAGCAATATTAAATAACAATGGGAATGAAGAACATAAAGAAATTATCTATATTTCTCAGTCCTAGAATTTCCAAGCCAAAGTATAACTCAAAAGAAAAATGTGTTTTCATTTTGTTACACCTTATGTAATTCAGTGTAAAATAATTTCTATAATGTTTAACTGTTTCCATACTACAGTCCTAGTATAATCATGAAATGGAAGAGCTAAAATATGTAAGACTCTTCTTGGTAAAACGTGCACAGCACATTTCATCAGGGTGAATACCCTTACTCACTGATTATTTACTCATTAGGAACATTTCTATTTATTCATCATTCTAACCAGCTTAATAAAAAATATATATATATATGTAATGAATACATATGATACCGCACTCAGTTGTAGATATAAAGCAAAAATATATATTTATTATTCTGCCTATTATAAGTCAGATATCTCTTAAACTCAGTGAGAATAAACAAATATGGCAAAAAACTGATTGTTACATAAAGTTATATCCTATATGGACACAACAATGTAACACCTTAGGTGATATGCCTTAACAAAATGGAATAAAATATCCCTAATTTATATGCTGACTCAATAACCAGTGTTGTAGTATAAACAGACACTATGTGGATAAGAGCCTTGTCTGCAACCAACAATTGTTGTCTGAATTGAAAAGCAAAAAAAAAAAAATACAAGGAAAAATGTGAAAAAAAATGTGAAAAAATGTACATACAGTTCCAGTGTGTACACACTAAAAATTACAAAAACATGCATCCATAAGTGGATACTCTTGGATAGATCTCACCACTACTGATGCTGTAGAAAGTCCTGAGTGTAGTAAAGTTGCTGAATCTTGGTATAGTGGCTTGTCCAAGTGTGTTTAGATGAGCGTTCCTGCGTGTATCCGGGTGATTGCAGATGCATGGCTGTCAAAGTCAGTCTCTGGTTGATTGCCTTGAATCTCGGCTATCAATAGGGTGCCTGGGCTGTGCACTTCGGACTTGATTCGTCCCTTCGAAGGCCCTGGTGGATTAAAAATAGAAACGGCTATTTATTGCCTCAAATTGGCATGCCTGCCTATCTCCACGGGTCGCGCCTCTCACACGTCACACAGTGTGCGTCTTAGTGCACACGCGTGCTTGTTCAATCCAACATCTGGGTCTGAGTACACATTATGTGTTACTTGATGTCCATTGATGCTCCTGTGATGACGTGTTCCAATTCTGTTGCCAAAAAGATCACAATAACTTTATTAGCTAACTAGTAGGCTAAACAGATGGTGCAGGGATCACAACAACTTTATTAGCTAACTAATGTGTGTCTATGGGGGGCAGTGTGTGTGTATAGGGGGCAGTGTGTGTGTGTGTGTGTGTGGGGGGCAATGTATTGTGTCTATGGGGGCAGTGTGTATGGGGGGCGGTGTGTGTGTATGGGGCAAGTGTGTGTGTATGGGGGGCAGTGTGTGTGTATGGGGGCAGTGTGTGTGTGTGTGTATGGGGCAGTGTGTGTGTGTGGGGGCAGTGTGTGTATGGGGGCAGTGTGTGGGACAGTGTGTGTGTGTATGGGAGGCTGTATGTGGGGCAGTGTGTGTGTATGGGCTGTATGGGGGCAGTGTGTGTGTGTGTGTATGGGCTGTATGGGGGCAGTGTGTGTGTGTGTATGGGAGCAGTGTGTGTGTATGGGGGGCAGTGTGTGTATGGGGGGCAATGTGTGTGTATGGGGGGCAGTGTGTGTGTATGGGGGGCAGTGTGTGTGTATGGGGGGCAGTGTGTGTTATGGGGGCAGTGTGTGTGTATGGGGGGCAATGTGTCTGTATGGAGCAGTATGTGACCCCCAGCCTACCTGTCACTGGAAGATGTTGCTGGGGGTCAGGCAGCCATCTTCTGCAGCAGCATGGTCTGCTGCATTACGGCGGGGGCGGGGCTTATCGGCGGGAGGCGGGGCTTCGTTTGGGGGCGGGGCCTTGCCGGGGAGCCAATCAGTGTTCCCTCAGCCCCCAGCACCTCTCTCCTGCATTCCCTCGGGCTGTTACAGTCCGAGGGAAGCAGATGGCCAAGTAGCTGGCATTTGGGGGGGCCAAGGGGGGGCACAGCATGATGTAGGGGGGGGGCCATGGCCCCCTCTGGCCCCCCCCTAGCGACGCCACTGGGCAGTTGTCCTCCCATTCCTTTTAAGGAATAAAGAGTTGATTTATATACTTTTCCATAACTGGCCCCGCCTCCTGGTCAGAGATC